>OZ024742.1:227548605-227698605 GCA_964016885.1 Eledone cirrhosa
TTGCGTCTGTGTGAGTATGCAGGTTCGTACGTATGTAGGGTGTGTGTATATGTGTACTTCATGTTTTGGTTGACTTACGTCTCCGAACATTTGTGTATTTACATGTAGGTATGTGCGTGCGCTTGTTATATACGTATTTATTTATTTATATACGTTTATTTAATTATTTATTTATTTGTATACACGCACACACACACACACATATTTATATGTGCGTGGTTTTGTATACCTATAGTAAGTGTTTTCGCATATGCTTGTGTATGTACGTATTTGTATGCGTGTATGTATTTATTTAATTTCTATTACCTCTGTATTGTATTTATTTACTTTGTTCTTAACTCTGAAGCGGAGATTCATTCGGTCTCCTAGTTAGAATTTTAGACTACGACTTCTGCTATACCCTTTACGTGGTTTAGTCTTTGTGTGCAATTGTTCTCCACGCTCCACATATGACGTATTATCTTCATTTTTTTCGTTCATTGCCAGAGAACGTCTCTATGAACCACCTAAGAGAACATTAGTCTACGACCTCTTTTATACCATAAACGTGGTTCTGTCTTTGCGCGTAATTGTTTTTCACCGCTCCTATTAATGACGTATTATATTCGTTTTTTCCCGTTCTTTGCCAGGGAACGTTTCCACGAACCAAAGTATCGTCTTCCTGTCTTCCTCCGGCTGCAACGTTTTTTTGAAATATCCACTTCTGCGTTTACAGATTGACTTTGTTAGTTTCAGAAGATCCCGTTAAGGGTGAAAGCAGCAATTCTTTGCTTAAACTTTAATCTGTTATTTTAATAAATATTTGCTCTATGGTTCTTAAATATTTTATATATATTTATCCTTTTCGAGCCCTCTTTGGATTTTAGTCTTCAAATTTATTATTATTACTATATATATATATATATATCAAGTAAAATAACGGAGCAAAAGACTCGCGTATAATCCTGTAATTAAATGAGCTCAAAGGAAAGAGTTTTCCTGGGCACTTTAAAATACAATATATAGAGGGGAAAGACACAGAAGAGTGTGTTTTTCTTTACAGGAATTTCAAACCACCAGCGTGAAGAGAATATAAGCTAATAGAGGCATAGGAAAAACATTAAAATTAAAAGTATTTTAATTTATACTTCAATTTTAATGTTTTTCCTATGCCTCTAATAGTTTATATTCTCTTCACGCTGGTGGTTTGAAATTCCTGTAAAGAAAAACATACTCTTCTGTGTCTTTCCCCTCTATATATTGTATATATATATATATATATATATATATATATATAGGAACGAGTAGGACCCCGACGGATGAGCTCAAGCCATTTCGACGGCTAATTCTGGACTAAATGAAAATGTTTATCCTGGTATTTGAATAGCCGAGCTTCTCAAGGGGTAATTCCATATATGGTAAAAGTGATTGTCACGAGGATTGGTCAAACGTTTGTTGTTGAGACATAATAATTCTATGATGGCAATTTGTGGAGGGAAGGGGTAGCTGAAACTGCCAGTAGGGGGAAGATGGAGAGGGGGTGGAGGAGACCCATTCATGCGTTGATAGTGCCGACTACAGCTGGGCATGAGGTCAAAGGAGATACTAGGGAGGGGGAGGAAGTCAAACAATAAGTAGAACAATATGGGGTAAATATATAGAAAAATACCGAGAGTGTTAAAAAGCAATTAAATGTAAAGAAAAAAAAAAAATAAAAAAAAATAAAAATTTCTGGTTACTACGACCTAAGTCTCTCACTGGTACTGCTAGGCTAAAGAAAGGTATACTAGGTGGGACGGAATTATAATGAGACCCTTTTAAGAGGTATAAGTAATAAACCGAGTATATCTTACGGTGACGGGTCAACAAGTGAGGGGCCAAAATACTAAAGAAACTACCACGAAATAATAAATAAAGGTTTCTATCCCTGGCACAAGGCCAGCAACCACCCAGTGCAAAAAAGTAAACTAATACGAAATAATAATTCAGAGTGCCGAAAAAGAATACTAATACTATCTCTAAGGGTGCCGCCACGATACAAAAGTTCTAGTGCAAGCTACATAAAAGCTCGTACGAAGTTTATGTAAAATTTGATAAGGAAAATTAATTCAGAATCCCCCCCCCCCCCCCCAATAAATACTGATATACGAGAAATTAAAGCAAAGATACCACTAAGAAATATAGAAAGCACGGAAAAGGGGCAGCGGTCGGATAAGAGGGCAAGAATCCGGGGTCTAACACACATCTGCTATAAAAAGCGGAGTCGGCCAAATCTATCATAGAATAGGGGAAGGGGGTGGGGGTACTGAGGGGGTGGGGCTACAAAGGACCGAGGGGCTGCCTCGGGTGGGCGAGAAAAAGACGACGACAAAGAAAGAGAACTGGGGTGGAAGGACTAGGGAGGGATGGGGGGAAAAAGGAAATATAGAGGAAGCGATAAAGAGATATAAAAGAAGATCTTACGTCTACCTTTGCAAGCATGGGTTACCCATTACAAAATCGGCAAGTGGGGTGTTATAGCCCTAGTCTCCCCCCCCCCGGGGTCATTATGGGGTTTGAGGGCGAGGTAAGTCCTACGCAATCTGTGTTTACATGCAGTAACCAGTTCATCTTTCTTGTTTAGGAGTTGGTCCGTCGAAAACAGCATCTGTAAAGTTTCCTCCGAGCATATATTGCACGGACGGCGTCCTCCCGTGTAAGAGTTGGCTCTGGACAGTAAGCTCCAAGTGAGATCATAGGTAATGTTGTTATCCTTGAGGTCCCATATGTGGCCCGAAAGTGTAGTGGCGTGACGCCGGGCCGGGCCGGGTTTCGGAAGGTATGTCTGTGTTGGTATAGCCGGGTCTTGAAGTCACATGCGGTTAATCCTATATAAGCTTTGTTGGAGGTGTCCGTCCTCACGTTGCACTGGTAGATCACATTACGATCTCTGCATCTGTTGTCGAGGGGGAAAATGGATCCATCAGGACAGTTGCACCTCCTGATCGGTTCTCCACTGCTAGGTTATTTCTTCCATAGGGGTTGAGTTTTTTGTTGTTAGAGGAGACGATGTTTTGTGCAAAGTTTGGTGTGGTGCTGTAAGAGAGTTTGATGGTATTTTTGTTAATTATGTTGTGGTAGCGGTGTTGTAGTGGGAAGTGTTTTTCAATGAGCCTAAAGAAGATTTTCCCGATAGGAGTTGTCACCTCGGCGTTGTGGAGAGGATTGAACCATGTTACATTGCGTGAGCGGCGGTGTCGCCTGCTGGTTCCGCTAATGGGAGCTGGACAGTAGGATATTTCCTCCCGGAAACCACTCCGCTTGAGGGCCTGGTTGTAATAAGGCGCATGTTCATCGAATATCTGCTCATTAGCTGACAAACGGGATATGCGGAGGGAGATGTTTTTAACCAGGTTATTGGTGATGTTCCTGGGATGGTTTGACCGGCGGTGGATGTAGTGCAGGTTGTCGTTAGGTTTCCTGTATGGGTAGTACAGATCATTATCGAGGTCAAGGGTAACGTCCAGGAAGTTTACTCGGGTCAGGGACGTTTGTAGGGTTATTTTAAATCCCCAGTCGCGGAAGAAGCTGATTAATTGTTTACGGACCCGATCTGTACTACTGGGGTTGTACCCTTTAAGGGTAAGGAGCCCATCATCACGGTACAATCCACCGCCGAATGCAGGAAACATATCGGTGAGTTTGGCTATTAGGAATAATCCTATAAGATCTGTGACCTCAGCCGAATCCGTCGCGCCCATACTGACGTCGAAGGGTGAGTCGGGAGCTCTCTTTATCCATTTGGAGTTGTCGAAGAGTAAGACTGTCTTTCTGGCGTGGAGGATGATGTTTCTTTCCTGGTCGGTGATGGGCACAAGTGCTTCGGCGAAGTCCAAGGCAGCCGTAAGTAGCGGTAAGGTGATTGAAGCATAGGAACTCTCTATGTCAAACTGGATGAATTTAGTGTCTCGTTTTTCCTCCATATTGCTGAACCATGAGATTACTTCCTGGGTGTTGCCCATAGGCTAAGTCGGGCGTGTTGCTTAACTTTTGGGATCACGCGGTCTAAGATTTTTTTGCTGATTCTCCCTATGTCGGACTTCGTTGGGTTTATAAGAATGATAGAAGGTTTACGGTCGAAATCGGATTTGTGGTCCTTCAGTGTGAAGTAGGGTGTCCGTGGGTCTAGGGGTTCCGTGCGGTCGGCGACCCCGAGGCTGGAGGTAATTTGTTGTCCATCTAGATTTATGTCCTCGATGCATGTGAGGTTAGCCTTTTTATAGTTTGAGTTTAGGCTGCTCCTGATCAGTGTGTGGTATCTGTCGGGGTTGACAAAGTAGAGGTTACCAGTTTTATCCGAGTGCACCATGATGTCATTGGTGTTATCATACTCTGTTAAGTTGCTACGGAGTTTTTGTAGGAATCGGTTGTGTCTGGGTTTGAATTTAATGTTCTTGACCAGTTGGAAAAGGTCATTTCGGGACTCTGAATTATTATTTCGTATTAGTTTACTTTTTTGCACTGGGTGGTTGCTGGCCTTGTGCCTGGGATAGAAACCTATATTTATTATTTCGTAGTAGTTTCTTTAGTATTTTGGCCCCTCACTTGTTGACCCGTCACCGTAAGATATACTCGGTTTATTACTTATACCTCTTAAAAGGGTCTCATTATAATTCCGTCCCACCTAGTATACCTTTCTTTAGCCTAGCAGTACCAGTGAGAGACTTAGGTCGTAGTAACCAGAAATTGTTTATTTTATTTATTTTTTATTTTTTTAACATTTAATTGCTTTTTAACACTCTCGGTATTTTTCTATATATTTACCCCATATTATTCTACTTATTGTTTCGACTTCCTCCCCCTCCCCCTCCCTAGTATCTTCTTTGACCTCATGCCCAGCTGTAGTCGGCACTATCAACGCATGAATGGGTCTCCTCCACCCCCTCTCCCTTTTTCTCCTAGTGGCAGGTTCAGTTACCCCTTCCCTCCACAAATTGCCATCATAGAATTATTATGTCTCAACAACAAACGTTTGACCAATCCTCGTGACAATCACTTTTACCATATATGGAATTACCCCTTGAGAAGCTCGGCTATTCAAATACCAGGATACAAATTTTCATTTAGTGCAGAATTAGCCGTTGAAACGGCTTGAGCTCAGCCGTCGGGGTCCTACTCGTTCCTATTACCCACTCTACTACCCTAAGTATTGAGTACTTTGGTGCGTTATGGTCCACCTGGTTCCTTACCACATTTCCTCCGTTATATATATATATATGTATATATAAATATATATATATGTATATATATATATATATATAGGGCGGGTAAAATTCCTGAGTTCTCTCCAGCGGTCTCTGTCCCTCATTACCGCTGCCATGTCCTGCGTCTCCAACAGACCAGTGTCTGTCCTTAGGGCATCAACATACATTAACCTTGGTCTTCCTCTTCCAGTGTGTCCATGTAGGGGCTCCCACAGGAGCACTGAGTACAATGTCAACTCTGGATGTCGGTGAGCATGTCCAGCTAACCTCAGTCTCCTCTGTGTCACTTTTGAGGTGACTTTTGGGAAGCTCCCATACAGCTCTGAGTTTTTCATCTTCAGTGTATACTGATTAATGTTCAGAGCCATCTTCAGCATTCTCGTGTGTATATATATATATATATATATATATATATATATATATATATATATATATATAACTGAAGTATTTCCATCGGAAAGGTACAGGAAAAAAGAGTGCTCTATGTAGGCTACAGAACTTATTAGTTGTGTTACAAAACTATATATATATATATATATATATATATATATATATATATATATATATATATATATATATATATACAAGGTGTGTCGGAAAGGTTCCAGGACTGATGTCACAAAAGATTTATTTCAAACCCAAACTTCACATTAAGAGTTTTCTCCTTCAAAGTAATCCCCCTGGAGTATGTAACTAATCTTAGCTCTCTGCAGCGATCAAACTTTTTTCTTCATAATTTTATACACATGTCCTCTATTTCAGGTCATCAAGCAATGAGCACAGAGCAACGAACAAACTTGAAAACTCCATCAGAAGCACTGGAATTGCTGCAGCAAGTGTATGGAGATGAGACGATGTTACGCTCACATGTTTTTGAGTGGTGCAAGAGGTTTAAAGAAGGACGCGAGGACGTGGAAAATGACCCCCAGGAGCGGAAGGCCCTCAACAACCAGGACTGAGATCAACGTTGAGCGCGTCAGGCAGATGGTGCGTAGCGATCGTCGGCTGACTGTTCGACTGATGGCAAACGAGCTGGGCATGAATTGGGACAGCGTCTGGAAGATTCTCACTGAAGATTTGGACATGCGGAAAGTCTGTGCGAAGATGGTGCTAAAACTGCTGAACGATGACCAGAAGGGTCGACGCATGCAAGTGTGCCAGGACATCCTCGAGCGTCTTGAAACCGAACCAGACTTGCTAGGGACAGTCATCACCGGTGATGAGTCATGGATCTTCGAGTACGACCCGGAGGGGACCTGTTTTGAAGACGTGGACGACATCAAAAAGGCAGTGACGATGGAACTGCGGAGGATCCCGGAAGAATCCTTCCAGGAGTGCATGCAAGCATGGCAGAAAAGGATGGAAAAGTGCATTAGACTCCGGGGGGATTACTTTGAAGGAGAAAACACTTAGTGTGAAGTTTGGGTTTGAAATAAATCTTTTGTGACATCAGTCCTGGAACTTTTCTGACCCACCTCATATATATATATATATATATATATATATATATATATATATATATATATATATATATATAGTTTAGTCCAGAAATAGCCGTCGAAACGGCTTGAGCTCTGCCGTCGGGTATACTTTCTCCTATATATATATATATATATAAGAATAAAATGGCGAGCTGTGTGGTCGCAATTAAGTATAATGAAAATAAAAGTTACGGGCGAAAGAGGGTAATATCGATCGTCAGTTGTCTGCTAGGAATCATAGGTATTTCTTCGCATTAGAGACAAGATACCTCAGCCTAGGGCGAACAATAACTAAAATGACACACACATATATATGTATATATATATATATACACATACATTCACACACACACACACATACACACACATACACACATATATATAAGATATTCACTCCGACATAGCTGTATACATATAGGTATGTGTATTTGTATATCTAGCGATAAACATTTGAAAGCCTTTAGCTATGAATTTAGGAAGCTGATGGCTGACAGCTCCCATATACAAATGAGGCTTATCAGCCTGAGTACATAGGCATCAAAACTATATGTTTTCGCCTATATTGGATTCCGACAGGGAGGGGGCTGCTGTATTGACAATGAGCTGGTCTCTGTCTTCTGAGGCAATTTTGCTCATTTCTGTCTTTGACATCATTTGGCTGTTTTAACAGCTGTTCTAACGATGCGTTATAATAATAATGGTCCAATGAGCAAAATGAACAAGAATTGTACGTTACTATGTGTGCATGCGCACGCGTGCATATGTGCGTTGAGTGGCTATGGTTCTGTAAGTAAGCAGATGCACAAATATATTTTCTTTTATTCATTCTTGTGTAGTCTGTGTGGGGGTGGGTAGTTAGAGTCTATACAAACGTGGTTTGTATTTTTTAATAAATTTATTTTCTTTGAGGAGGTCATGTTGTCCTAACATTGTCAAAAAAATAATAAAACACACTCACTGTTTCGTTTGGTCTTTGTTTCAGTATATTTTTCTAAATAATTTAGCTGGCAATCAATGTTTATCATTGATTGACCAACAGTTAAAAATGTAAATATAAATATAATTTCTCAAAGTTCTTTCGCCACACATATCTGTGACATCTTCAGTGATTATCGTTGTGTTTCTTCTTGGTGTGTTCCTATAACGTTGTTTTTTTGTTTTATATTTTGTTTTTTATTTTGTTTTTTTTATTTTATGTCTCTATTTACGCATGCGTTTGTGTGGGTGTATTCTGTTTGGTATGTGCTTGTGTGTTATTTATAAAAATATTTTTAAAAACTGATTCAAAAACCAAACCAAACCAAACAGTGAGTGCGTTTTACTATTTTTTGGCAATATTAGGACAACATATAAGAATATCTGTTTCAACACACGATTTCATATCAAAAACCTTGCAAAACAAATACATCACCACTATATTTTCTTTATTTATTCGTGTTTGATCAGTGGCATTATCTGGACAACTATATAATGGTAAGACCTGGAATGCCAGTTTTTCTGTGGATTTAATACAAATGCAATCTTTAATTGCAAGAGTTGTAGCACATAAAATTTAGTTCAAATACATAAAACAAAATATTTTTATGTAGATTAAATATTTCAGCTAAAATGAAGTCACATACATTAGTATTCCTTTACGTTCTGTGTTCAACTCTCGCCGAGGTTAGCTTTGCCTTTCATCCTTATGGGGTCGATAAAATAAAGTACAGGTAATACACTGGAGTCGATTTAATATCATACATATATGTAAGGAGGTGGGTATTAATCCAGCTCTTTTGAGGCTGATCATCAGCATCACCACTGTCACTATCATCAACAACAACAACAACTCCAACACCACCACCTCCATCAACACCACAAATGCCACCACCACCATCTCCATCACCACCATTCGTCCACCACAATAGACCGTGGAATGAGGTATGAGATTAAACAAGATAAACAAAAGATGACAGAAGATGACACATTGTGGACAGAATCTTTGCAGGGATTTATCATTGTGCTTAGGTGTGCTTCTTAGGTGTGCATCTTCTTGCCAAAAATTTTTTACGGTCAATTCTTTACAATTAACGATTAAAGGACCTCGTAACCTAACTAGCACAAGGCTTCATTTGTCCTAAATCTGGTACTGGACAGAATGTATGCACATAAAATGTTAAAAAATAGGAAAATGAAAATGATTTCACTGAATGAAAAGAAAAGGAAAGGGTCTGATGTTTTGGGATAAAGCCTTTATGAAAAAAGTAAAAGAAGGAAAGGGATATAGGTAAAAGAAGAAATGTATTAGAATAAAACTAAATTATAACCAACACAGCTGCCTGCATCAGCTCCATCATTAGTTAGAGCGTTCAGCTCGCAATTCTAAGGTTGTGAGTTTAAGTCTTGGTGGCATGTTGTGTCCCTGACCAAGGCACTTTATTTCACATTGCTCCAAAGCCACTCAACAAGAATTTCCCTGAGAACTATGTTAAACATGCATATTCCAGTGGAATGCTTAGCCACTTGCCCATTAAATTCATGAGTGGGCTGTTCCATTCTTCAACGAACAACTGGAACACTTACCTTTCCAATTCAGAGGCCTGGCAATCATCATCATCATCATTTTACGTCTGTTGTTCTACACTTGCATGAGTTGGACGCATTTTTTCTAATATAGCATCCCTCCACTCATCATGTTCTTTCGCTATTTCCTCTCTGAACTCCAGCAATTTGAGATTAGCTCTCCCCACCTTCACGCAGGTCTTCCTCTATTGTGGCTTCCCATAGATTTCTTGATACTACTTCACCTAACAATTATCATCCATGTGCATCACATCTCCATATAAGCACAGTGTTCTCAAGCACACTACATTTGATTCCTCTTATACCTAGTTTCTCTTTCAGTTCATCCATGCTTTGTTGTTCATGCACATTAATATTAGAAATTTCCATGGAGAGCCAGTATTAAATTCCTCTGTTATGACTTTGAAGACTATAATAAACAGAAATGGACTGATGACTGAACCCTGGTGTACTCCTACCTGTATATTGAAACTCAAACTTTATTAACAGCTCCTCTGTGCATGACTTTCACTGTGCTCACAAGCCACTCTTTTACACCCAGTTTTCTTAAAAACTACAAGATAACTGACCGAGATATTCTGTCAAAGGCTTTTACTAGATCAACACAAGCTAGCTATAAAGGCTTACTCTTAGCTAAGAACTTCTTAGAACGTAGTTGTTTCACTAAAAGGAAGGCATCTGTGGTGCTCCTCCCAGGCACAAAACTGAACTGACTGCATCTCATCTAATTTGATTCTTTCCTTAAATAGCTATGCTATAATTCTTTCCATCACTTTCATAACTTGATCCATTAGTTTTATTCCTCTATAGTTGCTCCTTTCTAGAGCATCACCTTTTCATTTGTAGCAATTAATGAGTGGTCATACCCAATGCTGCTCCAATCATTGGATATTACTCTGTCCTGTATTACTTGATTGACTATGAGTATGACTAATTCAACTCATACTTCTAATTCTTTTGGCGTCTCAGTGACTATCTCTGACAGTCTAGCAGCTCTACCATTTATCATCTCCTTGATTGCTTCTTTGACCTTATAAGTGTCAATTTCAATAACTGCTCCCTCTGAGGGTCTGCAGGGAGCAGTCTGTCTTCCTCCCTTTCCTTCACCACATTCATGAACCTCTCATAGTAACGTTTCCAAGCCACTCTCTTTTGAGCATCAGTGATGTTAAGTGCGCCAGTGTTATTTTGCACACACTTTTCCTCAACAATGGCCTGATTCCTACTGATGCACTGCTTTACGATGTGGAACACTTCATGTCTCTGATCTTCATGTTGCAAGATATTGGCAAACCTTCTTTTAGAGTCATATCATGCGATGTAGACTTGTTATCTATCCTCTCTTCTTGCAACCTGATACTCATCTCTGCAGCCCCAATTTTTCCAGTTTTCCACGTCTGTCTCTTGGCCATAATGTTTTGTTCATGTATCATTGCTCTGATTTGGGAAAATATTACTGATTTCATCGATTGAGTAGATAGATGGTTGGAATTGATTTGCTTTCTATTTAGGACAGACGCCACAGCTTGAGGTCCACTATCCGATTTATTTTCTTTGTTTTCTTTCGTCCTTCTATTTGTGCTGTTTGTTTTATCCCACACATCATACCAGCAGAAAGATTTATTTTTCTGCTGCAAGATCCAACATTTTAAAATGCATATGAAGGATGACAGCTGTATAAATAGGTGGAGAGTGCTCAAAGTCGATGGAAGCCTTGGAGTGGGGAGACTAGGGAAGACTTGGGATGAGGTGATAAAAGCTGACCTTGCACAATTGTACCTCTGAAAGGTGATGACACAGGACCGGGTTCTCTGGCGTTATGCAGCAATACAGAAGACCCGCCTTCCCATGGGCACAGGCTGAAACTGAAGCATACACATATATAGTATGTACCACCCCACCCACCCCACCCTCCCATACATCTCTCATGAGGACAGGCTGTAGTATACATCTTGTGAAGCCTCCAGCCCACGCTGTAAAGTGGTCGTGATGGTAGCACAACAAAAAGTGCCCAACCCACACTGTAAAGTGGTCATGTAGGTGTCACAACAAAAATCACCCCACCCACATTGTAAAGTGGTCATGTAGGAGTCACATCACAAAGCACCTAGCTCACACTGTAAAGTGGTTGTGTAGGTGTCACAACAAAAACCACCCAGCCCACACTGTAAAATGGTCATGTAGGAGTCACATCACAAAGCACCTAGCTCACACTGTAAAGTGGTTGTGTAGGTGTCACAACAAAAAGCACCCAGCCCACACTGTAAAGTGGTCATGTAGGAGTAATGACAAAAAGCATCAGGCACACACTGTAAATGTAGTTGGCATTAGGAAGGATATCCAGCCGTAGAAACCCAGCCAGAAGCAGTTCTGTGTGAGCAAGACACAGTCAGCTGACTCTACTTGCCTCAAATGAGATAACCCATTTAACCCATGCTAGCATGGAAAAATGGACGTTAAATGGTGATGATGATGAGGATGATACATATATGTTTGGAACTACAACTAAAGTGGTGAAGGTAATATAAAAAATGCAATAAAGCAACATTATCACTTTGATTAATTTTCTATTGTGTGTGTGTGAAACATAAAAAACCTACGGAAGATGGGAAAATGTGCACATGTCTGCAAGTTCAGTGCAACTATTTTAGTTCATTTATTGCATTTAGCAGGATAATCTGTAGAATGGCTTCCGTTGTTAATTACCAGCTGCACCTGTGCACTTGTCTATCTGTAATTGTCATTTCTCACTAAATTACTGAAATCATCAGAAAGACAGACAAGATACCATCAAAACAGTCCTTCTTCCCCCTTTACATCTAGACACTGTTTAGTTTTTACTGTACTGACATCTCCCACAGTAAGGACAACAACTACAACAACAACCTTGTCATTATCATTAACAACATCATCATCATCATCATCATCAACAACAGCATTATCATCATCAATATCAACAACAGCATCATCGACAACAATATCAACAACATCATCATCAACAACAACATCATCGACAACAATATCAACAACATCATCATCAACAACAACATCAATAACAACATCAACAACAACAATAGATAAAGGAGTAATCAACATCAATTATATGTAGACAGGTTGGTGTCAACAGCCTACTGGGGTATTCAACAAAAGCAATATCAACAACATCAACATCTACAACATCAGCATCACAACCAGCAACAACATCAGCGCCACAGACAACATCAACGCCTCCTCATCACCACCACCACCACCACCACCATCAGTAACATCAGCAGCAGCAGCATTACAAACAAAAACAGTAAACAAGACCAATCACAATGCAATATATATGTAGACAGGTGTGTGTCAGAGAAAAAGTTGGAGTTATTACTCCAGGTGAATCTGATGATGTAACCAATATAGGTATTTCCTTGGAAACATCAAAAAGTAAAAAATATGCACACACAAACATTGACACACAGATAGACAGATAAACAGACATGCAGACTGACAGACAAACATGTCTACACAACACTAGTCTGTAACATTAAGCATCATTACTAAGAATATATATATATTTGGGGAGAGTCATATTTTTATAATATTGCCAGAAATAATACTTTTGGCACAAGGCCAGCTATTTCCTCAGTGTATTACTGGTACTTTATTTTATCGACCCCGTAAGGATGAAAGGCAAAGATAACCACGGCGGGATTTAAACTCAATGCGTCAAAGCATGGCGTCCGACCCTCTACCGATACTGCCAATCCACCACCCTGCCAATCCATTGCCAGAAATAATAATTGTTTCTACTTTAGGCACAAGGCCAGCAACTACCCAGTGCATTACTGGTACTTTATTTTATCGATCCCGTAAGGATGAAAGGCAAAGTCAACCTCGGCGGGATTTGAACTCAGATCGTAAAGAGACGTAACTATGCTGGAAAGCATGGCGTCCGACCCTCTACCGATACTGCCAATCCATTGCCAGAAATAATAATAAAACACATTCACTGTTTGGTTTGGGTTGGTTTTCGCTTCTGTACATCTTATATCCCTATAGTTAATTTAGCTGGCAATCAATGTTTATCATTGATTGACCAACGGTTATATATATGTATATATCTTAGTCTTAGGTTCTTCCGTGCCGTTCGGCGCATCGAGCAGCACATACTTGCCAACGGTCATGATCAGCAGCAGCTTTTTCGCATCCGTGCCAAGTGATGGTGGCTGCCATCAGGTATTTTCGGAATGTCCGTCACCAGGTGATCCTGGGGCAACTCAGCCTCCGTTTGCCACCAGGTGGAGTCCAGTTTATTGCTGTTTTCGAGTGTCGTTCGTCAGGCAGGCGCAGAATATGACTAGCCAGGCAGCACCGGAGATCCGCAACTGTCCTCTGTAACGTCCACAACTCGGCTCTCCGCATAATTTCCTCATTTCGCACCAGGACACATGAAGGATCATTCGCAGGCACCACTGGTGGAAAGTGTCCAGCCGTCTCTTTATCTTTGCATACTCTTCCAGGTTTTGCTCGCATAAAGCACTGTCAGCAGCACGATGCTCTTGTACAGGCACAGCTCGGTCCTGGTGCTGATGCATGAAGACGACCAGACTGGGTGCAACCGCTTTATTTTATCGACCATGTAAGGATGAAAGGCAAAGTTAACCTCGGCGGGATTTGAACTCAGAATGGCAAGGGCCGTAACTCTATGCGTTAAAGCATGGTGTCCGACCCTCTACCGATACTGCCAATCTATCACATGTCCGGTGGTCTCCTGTATCAACAAAAATAAACCTCTTCCAAATCTTAAGATTTTTTAATAATATTTCGATGTTTTACAGGTTTACCATTTGAGAAGCTCAGGCTTCATAACTGATAGTCCTCAGCAAAATATACATCACAGATTTTAATAAACCAAAACCAAATGACTATTGTCTCAGATTTTTATTGATATATAATGCTCCGACTTATACTTTTATTCAAGTCATTGAACGCTTTCCTTTATCTACTTCACAACCGACAGACCATTAAGTGGTACGTACATCCTTGTTCAGTTAACCACTTACCATAATTATATATATATATATATATATATATCAATGATATTAATAAATGGAAACTATATTTATAAAACCATATTTATTTTATTATATATATTTCAAGGGTACCAAAACTTTGGTATGCTCTCATCAGATAAAATACAAAGTTTGTTTTATAAATATTGACATATCCAGGAAGGAGATCTTACGGTTCAAGTTTTTCCTGGATAAATATAGTTTCCATCATTGATATTATACTCCAGAAAACCTGTCAAGTGCTTCGAATCAGTCATAAATATATATATTTGTTGAATTACCAACAAATTAAATATCCCTTTTGCTTATATCATCATCATCATCATCATCATCATCGTTTAATGTCCATGTTCCACGCTTGCATGGGTTTGGACGGGAGTTTTCCCACTTGAGGCAAGAGTGGTTGTCTTGCTCGCATAGGACTGTCTGGCGGGTTTTCTACAGCTGGATGCCCTTCCTAACACGAACCACATTTACAGTGTGGGACTGGGAGGTTTTTACCGTGTTGCCTACACGGCCACATTACAGCATGGACTGTGTGTTTTTTTGTCGTGACACCTACACGATCTCATTTGTTTCGGCCTGGATGGTGTGGCACCAACGTAACTTTACATTGAAAGGGGCGGTGTGGATGGGGTGGGGGTGGTGTGACGGGGGCGTATTTTGTTAGAGATGCCTACTGACTGTAGTAGGTTTTACTTTGTAAGGCGGGTCTTCTCTATTACTGAGTACCGCCAAAGATCTCGGTCCAGTGACATTGTCTTGGAGAGGTGTAAGTGTGTGAGGTCGGAGTTTATCAGGTCGTCCCAGGTTTTTCTGGGTCTGCCTACTCCGTGGCTACCGTCTATCTTTATTGCCCTGCACTTTGTTATACAGCTGTCGTCTTTCATGCGCATCACGTGACCATACCAACATAGCCTTCTCTCGAGTAAACAACATCTGATCCCTCTTATTTCTTATATATATATATATATATATATATATATATATATATATATATATATATATATATATATATATATATATATATATATATATATATAAACCTTTTCTGATCACAGGAAGATCCATAAAAGTGGTTGATAGCTTCTGCTGCCCTAGGTGATGTAATTAGTAGTGGAGGAGGCAGTTCCATAAGCATAGTAGCTAGAATAAGGAATAAGGACAGGATGGAAGAAGTTTAGATAACTGCTACTTTTGTTAACAACAAAAAAATTCTCACAAACGAAAAGTCAGCTTTATGACACATGTGTGTGAAGTGCAATATACTGCATGGTAGTGAGACATGGGCAGTGAACACAGAGGATATTTGAAGGCTGGAGAGAATTAAGGCACGCATACTTCAATGGATATGCAATGCTAATGCATGAGAACAAGCATGGAAGAAGTGAAAGAAAAACTGAGTATAAGAGAAATCAAGTGTAGGAGAAAAGACTGCATTGGAATGGACATGTGATGCTCATGGATGATGATAACTATGAAGAAGTGCTGAGTAATCCCAGTGGAAGGAAGCTGCAGTAAAGGGAGACAAAGGAAGACCTGGATGGAAGTGGTGAGAACTGATCTTGAATTGTTGAAGTTCAGAGGAAATGACAAAAGAATGTGGTATATGAAGAGATATTGTACTGAGAAGGACTTGTCCAACTCATGCAAGCATGAAACAGCGGACATAAAATGATGATAATGATGATCTTCTCCTCCTCCTCCCTCTTCTTCTTCTTCTTCTTCTTCTTCTTCTTCTTTAGTGCACCAGCTCTTACAATTCTTGCCCTTAATTCAGCCTCCTGCTTTTCATCCCTTGTGATCACAGCCCCAACTTCTCTACCTGCTTCAGTGGAACTCTATTCATATGTAGAGTGCACTGCACAGGCTTCCTTGAGAGGACAAGTGTCTCAGTTTTCGTAGCACTGATTTTCATTCCAGTCATGCAGCACTCAGCATCAACCCTATCAAGTGCAAGTCAGAGATCACCTTCTATTGAGTTAAGTAACACCATGTCGTCTGCAAATCCTAGTTGATTGATTTTACACCCGCCAGTTGATACCACTTCCAGCATGGCTGTGCATGTCAATCCTGTTCATGTAAATAATGATTTTTACTATAGGCACAAGGCCAGCAATTTGGGGAAAAGGGAAAGTTGATTAAATCGACCCCAGTGCATTATTGATGCTTTATTTATTGACCTCATAAGGATGAAAGGCAAAGCTAACCTCAGCGGGATTTGAACTCAGAACATAAATGACTGTAACTCTATGTCGCAAAGCATATTGCCCGACGCTCTACTGATACTGCCAATCCACCACCCTTGTTCATATAAATAATGAATAGGATAGGTAACAGTACACAACCTTGGCAGAGTCCAACTTCCAGAATGAATGGTTTTGATTTAGAACCATTTATCCAAACACAAATACTCGGGCATTTGTATAGAGACATTAGGACAGCAAGATGGTTGACCATTATCTTTTGTTTGGCACAAAATTTTCTATGAAAAAAACCATCCTTTGGCAATAAAGGACCCTCAAACACAAATTGGCGCGAAATTTGGTCTACTTATTCATGTGACAGTCATCAACCAACCAAATTACACTTATAAAAAAACAACAATTTGAGCAACATTTTTAAAGGCAAATACAATAAGAACATTGGAACGTGAACTGGTGCAAAATTTATTATTCATATTCATGTGACAGTCATCAACCAACCAAATTTTTTTTTTTTTTAAACCCAGCAATTCGAACCACTCTTTCCACATAAAACAGAAAGAACTTCTGAACACCAACCAGATGCGAGAAAAACCACAAACCCTCCATCTCATTTCTACTTTTGAAAAGCATAAGAACTATGAAACTGGTAAAGGAAATAAATAAATATTCTTAAAAAGACTCCAGTCGCATTTTCGATTTCTTTTCCTTATATATATACATATATATGAGGTGTGTCAGAAAAGTACCAGGACTTATGTCACAAAAGATTTATTTCAAACCCAAACTTTACACTAAGAGTTTTCTCCTTCAAAGTAATCCCCCTGGAGTATGTAACTGTAATCTTAGCTCTCTGCAGCGATCAAACTTTTTTCTTCATAATTTTATGTACATGTCCTCTGTTTCAGGTTATCAAGCAATGAGCACAGAGCAACGAACAAACTTGAAAACTCCATCAGAAGCACTGGGATTGCTGCAGCAAGTGTATGGAAATGAGATGATGTCACACTCACGTGTTTTTGAGTGGTGCAAGAGGTTTAAAGAAGGATGCAAGGACGTGGAAGATGACCCCAGGAGCGGAAGGCCCTCAACAACTAGGACTGAGGTCAATGTTGAGCGCGTCAGGCAGATGGTGCGTGGCGATCGTCGGCTGACTGTTCGACTGATGGCAAATGAGCTGGGCATGAATCGGGACAGCATCTAGAAGATTCTCACTGAAGATTTGGACATACGAAAAGTCTGCGCGAAGATGGTGCTAAAACTGCTGAACGATGACCAGAAGGGTCGACGCATGCAAGTGTGCCAGGACATCCTCGAGCGTCTTGAAACCGAACCAGACTTGCTAGGGACAGTTATCACCGGTCATGAGTCATGGATCTTCGAGTACGACCCGGAGGGGACCCATTTTGAAGACGTGGACGACATCAAAAAGGCCGTGATGACGGAACTGCGGAGGATCCCGGAAGAATCCTTCCAGGAGTGCATGCAAGTGTGGCAGAAAAGGATGGAAAAGTGAATTAGACTCCGGGGGCATTACTTTGAAGGAGAAAACACTTAGTGTGAAGTTTGGGTTTGAAATAAATCTTTTGTGACATCAGTCCTAGAATTTTTCTGACACACCTTGTATATATATATATATATGTTAGTTAGGTGTATAACGATAATTACAGGTGGCATGCTGTTCAAAGCACTCAGCGCTGTTACGAGGTCTATTTCATTTGGGTTGTATTCCAGAGTTATGGCTGTAGTGTACACAGTGTAAATAAATGTAAATGTGTCTTTGCAGATATAAGCTCCCATATCTGACAAGATGTTGAAAAAGAGTCAGGATCTGTCACCTTGATTGTACCCTGAGCTGATTGATATCAAAACAATTATAATATGAAAATAAAGTTTGTACATATGATGCAACTCTGACCTTGATTCTTTAAATGTAAACAAATGTACATATATACAGTGTGTGGACGATATTTGTTTGCAATTTTCAACTGCTAATTTTATGCAAATTTTTTTTACTTCCATTGTCACTCTTGTCTTCATAAAAACAGTGATTATATTTCCATTATTTATTTTCAGAATAATTGATTATGAATAATTTTGAACCTCCAAATTTGTGGAAGAGACACAGAGTTCTTCTTGGTATCCGCGTCGGGAGGACAAATAAAGAAATTTCAAACTTTCTCAGCGTCAACAGGAGAATGGTGGAAAAGGTCAGAAAGGAATTGGAAGATTCAGGATTCAACTAAGAAGCAACATCAGAGAGGAAAACACATGATCGACGATCTGACGCCTTCAGAATGCCCGAGTTCGACGCTGAAGTTCAGGATATCATCAACAATGAACCTAGGAAGTCGATGTGTGCCATTGCAAGGGAGAAAGGCGTGGATGAAAAGCTCATTAGGCTGGTGGTACATGAAGACATTTGCTACGTTTCATACAAGATGAGGAAAGGACAATTTCTGTCAAAAGCGATGCAAGAAAAGCGACTGAAGCACGCAAAGAAGCTGATCAACAAGTTGAAACACCCACTGGAGCCAGACATGCTGTGGTTTTTCTCCGACGAAAAAAACTTCTGCCAAGACCAGGAGATCAACTCCCAGAACAACACGTGCCCAGAGTCATGCAGACAAAGTTTCCAGCGACAACATTGGTCTTAGGTGTCGTCAGAAGTCACGGTGACGTCATGCCACCTCACTTCTTCCCCGAGGGCCTCAAGCTGAACACCGATGGCTACATCCGTGTTCTGAGTGAGGTAGTAAAGCCCTGGATCGACCAGGTAGCTGCAGGTAGGCCGTACATGTGGCAGCAAGACTCAGCGCCCTGCCATACCAGCTGAAAGACCCAAGCCTGGCCGTCAGAGAACTTCGTTGACCACACTTCACCTGACATCTGGCCTCTCAGCTCGCCTGACTGCAACCCCCTTGACTTCTTTGTGTGGGGCGCAGTGGAACAAGACTCCAACAGATCTAGCTGCAATACGAAAGACGATCTGAAGGCCAGGATCACAAGTGCCTTTAGGGGCCTAAGTCGGGGGACAGTGACGAAGGCCTGCAGCCGGTTTCGAGGCCGCCTTGAGGCCATCATCAAAGCTATTGGCGGGTTTATCGAGTGAGATCGAAAGAACAAGTCATGAAGACAAACTGACCCAAGTTTGATAAATATATCTTAAAAAATAAAACTACTGTGTTATTTTTTCCTAGACTTGCGAACAAATTTTGTCCGGTCCCTGTATATATATATATATATATGTGTGTGTGTGTGTGTGTATTATATATATATATATATATATATATATATATATATAGTCCTATATGAGTGAGACACGGTCACCCGACGAGTCTTGCCTCAAGTGGGACAACTCCCGTCTAACCCATGTTAGCGTGGAAGATGGACGTTAAACGATGATGATGATGATGTTGATGATATACATATATATATATATATATATGTATGTATATATATATGTATATATATAATATATATATACATACATATTACTACTACTGCTGCTACTACTACTGCACTTGACATTATACTAAGACTTCAGTTTATTTCAGTTCATGTGGTTTGGGCTTTTAGCATCAAAGGTAGTGCAGTAGCTGCAATAACTGCACAGTAGCTGTTCAGTAACTGTAGGACACCTGAATGATCTTTGGTGCACTTTAAATGCACTGCTAATGCACTGACAGAGGAATTATAGAACAAAGAAAAATGCACGAACACAGACTATGATGATAGTGGGGTGGGGGTGATAGTAGTGGTGGTGCTGCTGCTGGTAGTTGTTGATGTTGCTGTTGCTGCTGTTTTAGGCAGACACTATTACAATTACATCCCACCAATCACATCTGTTAATGTAACAACAACACCAACAGCAGCAGCAGCAATAATAGTATAAAGATAAACAACAAAACTATTTCAACCACAATACCACCACTTAATCCTGCAGCCATAACGTCACCAACACCAACCACAACACCACTAACACCAACACCACCACCAACAACAACAGCAAAAACAATACCACCACAACACCAATAACAATAGCAACAACAACACCACCACCAACACCAACCACAACACCACCAACACCAACAACAGCAAAAACAATACCACCACAACACCAATAACAATAGCAACAACAACACCACCACCAACACCAACCACAACACCACCAACACCAACACCAACACCAACCACAACACCACCAACCACAACACCACCAACAACAACACCACCACCAACAACAACAGCAAAAACAATACCACCACAACACCAATAACAATAGCAACAACAACACCACCACCAACACCAACCACAACACCACCAACACCAACACCAACACCAACACCAACCACAACACCACCAACCACAACACCACCAACAACAACACCACCACCAACAACAACAGCAAAAACAATACCACCACAACACCAATAACAATAGCAACAACAACCCCACCAACAACACCAACCACAACACCACCAACACCAACACCACCACCAACACCAACCACAACACCACCAACACCAACACCAACCACAACACCACCAACCACAACCCCACCACCAACACCAACCACAACACCACCAACACCAACACCAACACCGACACCAACCACAACACCACCAACACCAACACCAACCACAACACCACCAACACCAACACCAACCACAACACCACCAACCACAACCCCACCACCAACACCAACCACAGCACCACCAACACCAACACCAACACCGACACCAACCACAACACCACCAACACCAACACCAACCACAACACCACCAACAACAACCCCAACACCACCAACACCAACACCAACACCACCACCAACAACAACAGCAAAAACAATACCACCACAACACCAACTCCAACACCAACAAAAATAGCAACAACAACACCACCACCAACACCACCACCAACACCAAAAACCAACTCTCACTACTAACAACAACAACAACCACAGCAACTCATGTAAAGAACTGCACACTTCATTCAGCATTAGAGTTATGTCCCTTCAACTGTTCCAGACAAAATTACTGTCACAACAAGCTATGTAATATCCCCCCCCCCCCACTCCATTCCCAACGGATTCTGGTTGTTATGGGCAACACTTGGAGACAAAGGACACACACCCGTCCCACCACAACGATTTACAGAGAAGGGCATAAAGAGTGTGGGCTAAGTAAATATATTAGATAGTATAGTGCTGTGTGAGATAACAGTATGCGGGAATATTGTGTAGTATCTCACAGTGATGAGATATAATGAGGGTTGATTTTAGGAAGATCGATTTAACATAACAAAGGGAAATAAAATATATATCAAGTACCCAGGACTGCTATCATGATATACTTACACTTGTCTATTATATATATATTTATTGTAATCTGGTGGGTTCTTAGAAAACTAGGAGTAGATGAGTAGCTTGTGAAAGCTGTACAAGCCATGTATAGGGGAGTAATCAACAAAGTTAGGATTAACAACAACTATAGCAAGGAATTTAACGTACAGGTTGGCATCCACCAGGGCTTTGTCCTTAGCCCTCTCCTATTTATTATCATTCTGCAGACTATAACAGAGAAGTTTAAGACTAGCTGCCTGTGGGAACTCCTGTGTGCGAATGATCTTACACTCATAGCTGAGTCTATGGTGGAACAAAAGAAGAAATTCCAAACCTGGAAGCATGGCCTAGAAACAAAGGGTCTTAAAGTCAACCTGACAAAGACTAAAGTCCTAGTAAGTAGAGGAGTAAACAGCCCTGGTCCCCTTGGGGAAATGGCTTTGCTCAATGTATAGGAAAGGTGTAGGAAGAAATTCCATTCTCTGTCCCAAATGCTAACTATGGGTACACAAGTGTTGTAGTAGTATCTCAGGAAGTTTAGCTGAGAATGTAGGTTTTACATGTAGCTGTTGCACCGGAGAAGTAAGCAACAAGTGACCACAGGAAACAAGCGCTATCAAATTCCGGGAAAGTTCAGTAGAAGCAGTAGACAGCTTCTGCTACCTGGGTGACCAGTGGAGGTGGGTGCTCTGAAAGAAATTCAGGGATCTACTACCACTGCTAACTACAAAAGGCTTTCCTCTCAAAATGAAAGGCAGATTGTATGATGCATACATATGAACAGCAATGTTGCATGGTAGTGAGACCTGGGTGCTCTGTGCAGAAGACTTATAAAGATTGGAAAGAAATCAAGCTTGTATGCTCCAATGGATTTGTAATAGTAATATAATACATGAATGGCAAAACATAAACGAACTGAGAGAGAAACTAAGCATAAGATGTAATGTGTAGGAGAGGAGATTGTGTTGGTATGGACATGTGATGCATATAAAGGATGACAGTTGTATAAAAAGGGGCAGAGCGCTCAAAGTCGATGGAAGCCTTGGAGTAGGAACACCCAGGAAGACCTGGGATGGGGTGATAAAAGCTGACCTTGCTCAACTTCACCTATAAAAAACAATGACACAGGTCCAAGATCTCTGGCCTCATACAGTAATACAGAAGATACTGCCTTCCCATGGGCACAGGCTGAAGCATATATATAGTAAGCACCATTCCCACCTTCACCCCACCATTCCATACATCTCCCATGAGGACTGGCTAGTGAAGCCTCCAGCCCACACTGTAAAATGGTCGTGATGGCAATACAACAAAAAGTGACTAGCCCACACTGTAAAGTGGTCGTGATGGTAACATGATAAAAAGTTCCCAGCCCACACTGTAAAGTAGACACATAGGTGTCACAACAAAAAGCACCCAGCCCACACACTGTAAAGTGGTCGTGTCATGACAAAAAGCACCCAGTACTCACTGTAAATGTGATTAGCATTAGGAACGGCATTCAGCTATAAAAACCAAGCCAGAATATGTATGAGCAAGACATGGTCACCTGACCTGGTATTTTTCACAACTGAACAACCCGTCTAACCCATGCTAGCATAGGAAAATGGATGTTAAACGGTGATAATGATGATGATGTTAGCACAGCTTAAAAGTTTAAGCAAACAATTTCTGCTTTCACCCTTATAATGGTATATATATATATATATATATATATATATATATATATACAACTATTATCAAGTTCACACTGGATTTTCATCTTTGTATTTATAATAACTACTATATATTTATATAATATATATATATTCATTTCAGCCATACAGCACTCATCATCAAACCTATCAAGTGTCAGTCGGAGACCACTTTCTGTAGAGTTAAGTAACACCATATCTGTAGAAATGAGATGATAGGGACTGGGGTCCTTATCATTCCACTGCAAAGTGGTCGTGTAGGTGCCACAGCAAAAAAGCACCAGCACTCACTGTAAATGAGGTTGGTGTTAGGAAGGGCATCCAGCTGTAGAAATCAAGCCAGAATTAGTTCCCGTCCCACCCTTGCAAGCAGGGAAAAGCGGACGTAAAATGAATTGATGATGAAAAATGAAATGATATGTATATATAAATTTATAAAGTTAACTATTTCTAATATGTAAACATCTCAATGAAAGAATAAGATATATAAATAAATTATCTACTCAGAGACATAATATAATTGTTTCTACTTTTGGCACAAGGCCAGCAATTATCCTCAGAGACATAATATAATATTAAAACTTGAGCCAAAATCTCAATTTGTGGGATATAAGCTAGACTGGCAAAAATAAGTCAGTTTTATTTATATAGTTCCCCGACCATGGTTTCTGGAACTCAAGAAACAATATCAATCTTTCCAAGACTTTGGAATAACCAATATTGGAAGAGTTTCAGTTCCTTCATCGGGAGAAGAATTCTTACTTAGGAATAAGGGGAATATATATCATACATACCATGTCGTTGGTATACTGCATGAGGAACAATGTGTTACAAAGCTGAATTACTGTATGAATATATCCCCTTAATGTATTAGGAAATTACGATGAGCTTATATTAACGCTAGAAATAGCAGCCAAAACCGTCTAAATCAGCTCAACAATGATGGAGCAGTTAATGTTAATTTATAAATTAATATTAACTGCTCCATCATTTATGAAAATGACAGAAAGAGTTCTAGCACAACTAATTAGAGAAAGAGTCAAATTAGATGAGATCCAATTCAGTTTTATACCAGGTAGGAGCACCATGGATGCCGTCTTTTTAGTAAGACAACTACAAGAGAAGTTCTAAGCTAAGAGTAACCATTTATACCTAGTTTTTTGACAGCATACCCCAATCGGTCATCTGGTTATTCTCAAGGAAACTAGGTGTAGTAGAATGGGTTGTAAGAGAAGTGCAAGCTATGTACAGAGGAGCTGTAAGTAAAGTGAGAATAGGAAGTAAGTTTAGGAAGGAATTCGAGGTAGATGTAGGAATGCACCAGGGTTCAGTTCTTAGCCCACACCTGTTTATTCTAGTCCTTCAAGCCAACAGAGGAGTTTATGACTGATTGCCCATGGGAACCTCTGTATGCTGATCTGGTCCTCAAAGCTGAATCTATAGAAAACTAGAGAACAAATTCCGACTGTGGAAACAGAAGTTTGAATCAAAAGGGCTTAGACTAAATTTAGCAAAAACTAAAATGTTAATAAGTAGGAAAGAAGATAGAGCACCAATTTCATCAGGGAAGTGGCCTTGCTTGATATGTACAAAAGAAGTAGGCATAAACTCTATACAGTGAGCACAATGCAAATTTTGGCACACAAGAGGTGTAGTGAAATAACAGGCTGATTTTGTATGTAGTAGATGTTCAGGGTCAATTGATAGTAAGAGTGCCAATAATAAAATAAATAATATAAACCTTTTCCAATCTCAGGAAGGATCCATAGAAGAGGTTGATAGCTTCTGCTACCTAGACGATGTAATTAGTGGAGGAGGGTGCTCGGAGAGCATAGTAGCTAGAATAAGGGTAGGATGGAAGAAGTTTAAGGAACTGCTACTCCTGCTAACAACAAAAGGTTTCTCCCTGCGAATAAAAGGTTGACTGTATAATGCCTGTGTGCAAAGTACCATGCTGCATGGTAATGAGACATGGGCAGTGAATGCAGAGGACATGTGAAGGCTGGGGAGAAATGAAGCAAGCATGCTTCAATGGATGTGCAATGTTAATGTGCATCAACGTCAATGCATCGATGAACTGAGGGAGAAAGGGGCTATAAGAGGAATCAGATGTAGTGTGCAGGAGAGGGCTCTGTGCTGGTATGGACATGTGATGCACATGGATGATGATTGCTAGGTGAAGAAGTGCCAAATAATCCCAGTGGAAGGAAGCTACAGTAGAGGAAGACCAAAGAAGATCTGGATGGAAGTGGTGAGAGCTGATCTCAGATCACTAAAGCTCATCGAGGAGATGACAAAGGAGCACAATAAGTGGAGAAACGTTGTCCTGAGAAGGACCCATTCAACCCATGCAAGCATGGAACAATGGATGTAAAATGATAATGATGATGATGTCATCAGGTTTCTAATCTACCAATATTTGGCAAATTTCTTTATTTTAACATTTATATTTTAAAAAGCTTCCAAAATAAAATGGCCGACAAAAATGGCTGCCAATAAAAATACAAAACAAAACAAGAGAAAACGAAAAACTACACAAATAAGAGGAACACAATATTCTTTATTTATGTAGATCTGTTTTATAAACAAAATGTTTTATTTTACTAAACAATATGTGATGTTGTACATGGAATATAGCAGTAGAATGGAATTTTCATGAAATGGAGAATGACTGTTAATTCAAGTCACATAAAATTTTTAGTTTTAATCAAACTATTGAATAAACAGACTACTTTATAGAATAATCCAGACACACCATCTACATGAATAAACAATAGTTGAGTTAGTGTTAACATATTTAGTACGAAGATTATTTTAAACAATAGTTACAGTTAACATCATCATTACTTTGAAGTCTACTTTTCCATGCTGGCATGGGTTGGACAGGACTTTTTAAGGGAATGTTTTTCAATCAGATGCCCTTCTTGGCACCACAGGGATATATTGTATCTATTCTAAATTCTATGTCTGCTTTCCACATTGGCATGGGCTGGACGGGTTGTTATAGTCTGTGACTAGATGGGCTGGAGCAACCTATCTAGCTTGTTATGTTTCATATTTGATATGATTTCTATGGCTGGATACCCTATGTAATGACAACCACCTTGCAGAGTGTGTTGGGAGCATTATATCCTGTAAGGTGGTTGGCATTAGGAAGATATCCAGCTGCAGAATGTAACAATATATGGAATATTTTAGCCCAGCTGCATTTAAACCAGCTGTATCCGACCAGAATTCTCTCACTACTTTCTGTTCAAACCAGTTGTAACTGGCCACTCATACTGATATTAAGGTATTAGCAAAATAAATGATATTAAAATCTCATAGATTCGATATTATGTGAGATATCATGTAAATATAATAGAATATATATGGAGTAATGTAAATGTTAAAGGGTTAACAATGGTTAATCAATCTAATATATGGAGTATTTTAAATAATAGTTAAGTTAATTTTAGCATATTTAATATTTTAAACAATATTCAAGTTAGTGTTAGCTTTTTTAACATATAGAATAATTTAAACAATAGTTAATTTAGTGTTAACATTTTTAACAAATGGAATATTTTAAACAATAGTTAATTTAGCATTAATCTTAATGACTGGAGAACTGTGAGTCTGTGTCCAGTTTATTATTTTACAGCATGTTATTAAAATAAGTTGGATTACTTTGAATAAATCATGAATGAATATTATGTAATTTATCTACTAAATTTCTTAGTTCTTGATTAAACATAAATAATGTTATATAAAATGAATTGCTTATTTCAAGATTCACTTCTGTTAAAACTTTCAAATGTCAACTTCTGTTAGCATTCATATCATAACATTTTTCCATAACATCTTCATTATAATCTTTTTTAAATGTATCATGGATTACTTTACTAATTACAGAAGGAAGTGTAACACAGTCTTTGTTCAATTCATGTGCATTTTGTCAATTTACTTTTCAATTTGCATATCATATCTATATGCATATATATTTGTGTATAATATCAATATGCACACTACTTATGCTAGCAGAAAACCGACAAAAGGGTGGTTTTTCTGCTAGTATATTTAATAGTTGGGATATTTTAAGTGTGTAGTATATTTAACAATATTTAAGTAAGTGTTAACATAATTTAAATATGGAATATTTTAACCCTTTAGCATTTAAACCAGCCATATCTGGCCAGAATTCTCTTACCTCTTTCTGTTCAAACCAGCCATACCTGGACACTTATAATGATGTTAAGGAATTGTTCATAAAATAAATAATATCAAAATCTCATAGATTCAATATTATGAGATTATTATGTGAAATAAAGTGTTTACCATGAAAATACAATAGTAAATATAAAGTAATTTAAATGCTAAAGGGTTAAACAATAGTTATGTCAGTGAAGAGTTTTCGTTGCCCTTTTTGTTATGGTGTCTAAAGCTTGATGTCCATCTTAATACCAACTACTTTACACTGTATACTGGGTGTATTTTATTTTGACACCTTATATATTACATTGGTAATAGTGCTGGTGGTGGAGTTGTGGTGGTAATGATGATGATGATGAATAAATTTTAAATCTAAATTAAAGTTTTCAAAACTGCTTTGTGAAACATAAAAAGGAAAACAATTGAAACAATATACAGTTGGTTTTAAAATATGTTTGTAAAAACAACTCAGCTCTGGATTTCAGTGAGAAAATATTTAAAATAAAATAAAATATTTTATATTCAACATCTGTTGTTGTTTTTATTTATTTATTATTTTTATATCTATGTGTGTGTATATATATAGTTATATTTGGGGAGCATCATGTTGTCCTAATATTGCCAAAAATAATAATAAAACACACTCACTGTTTGGTTTGATTTGGTTTTCGCTTCAGTTAAATATATCTTTATGTTTTTATAAATAATGTATTGACCAACAGTTAAAATTATTAATATAAATATAATTTCTCAAAGCTTCTCAAAGTTCTTTCGTTACACATACTTTTCAGTGACATCTGCAGTGATTTCCTCCCATTGTGTTTAACATTTTTTTTTTCGTTGTCAAATTAAAAGATATATGTGTATATATATAGAGAGAGTGTTTAGAAATGTAAAGGAAATACAAACATACACATAGACATTTCCCCTCATCAGTTGTCTGCTGTGGGTCTCAGATGTTTCGGCACATTAAAGACAATACATCTCACCACAGTGCAATAATAACTTAGAAAGTTATTAGGGAAAGAAAAGACAAAAAAGAGACGATAGCAAAGAGGTGTTTCCTTTACATTTCTAAATACTCATTATTAGTAACCACACAGTACCTTGTCCCTTTCAATTCATATATATTTATTACTGTGATCTTCATCCTATTCTCTCTATCTCGCTTCTTGTTATTCTGGTCAGGCTTACGTCCTACCATTTTTGGGATTAACTTTTTTCCTTCCTCCTTTTTTTCTCTCCCTTTCTCTCTCTCTCCCCCAACTCATTCCATCTCTCTCTCTGCCACTCACTTATCCTCTTTCTCCCCCTCTCTCTCTCTCTGCTCCCTTACTACTTCCGTTTCCTTCGTCTCTCCCTCTTTATACCTGTTCTCGCCGAGATCAGACATGTTTCTCTTCATTCTCTCTTGCTGTTAATAAGGTCTCAGGGTTTACACCCAGCTGCCTTTTTAAACTTCGTCCTCTCTCCCCTTGGTTGCTGCTACATACATGTGCTTCTGTCCTGTGTTTCACCCCTCTCTATCGGTATGTTTTCTGGTTTTTTTCTCTTCTTTTTTTTTCTGTTTATTTCCTTTCTCTTCGCTATCGTCTTTTTTTTGCCTTTTCTTTACCTAATAACTTTCTAAGTTATTATCGCACTGTGGTGAGATATATTGTCTTTAATGTGCTGAAACATCTGACCCACAACAAACAACTGATGAAGGGAACTGTCTATATCTATGTTTGTGTTTCCTTTACAATTCTAAACACTATATATATATATATATATATATATATATAACTGGGACGTATGTAAGCCAGATATAGTCCCTGGCCAATCTAGGTAGATAGTAATGCTGATTAAGCATTGATTTAGTCTGTAACAACCAGTCCAACCCATGCTAGCATAGAAAAGCTGATACAATATGATGATGATCATGATAATATACATATAAAAAGAGGAAAAAAGAACCAATTGGCATACTGGATCAAGGAAACAAAATTTCTATTGGTCATTCAATTGTTGATGCTGTCTGTCAGCCACAACTCTTGGCAGAAGGAAGCAATGTGAAGTAAAATATTTTGCTCAAAAACACGATATGCCACAGGAATCAGACCCAAGACATTTTTTATTGCAAGTCCAACACCCTAACCACTAGGCCATACACCTTCATATAAAATTAGTACACTGTTACTACTACTACTACTACTACTGCTCCTGCTGCTATTACTGCTACTGCTGCTGCTACTACTGCTGCTGCTACTACTGCTGCTACTACTGCTGCTGCTGCTGCTGCTGCTGCTGCTGCTGCTGTTACTACTACTAGTACTACTACTACTACTACCACCACCACCACCACAACGACGATGACCCCCCCACCACCACCACCACCAGCCCCTCATTAAACTCTTGTTCCAGTAAGCCACCCAACATTTGACAAGTGTCAACATATGCTGTTTTGCTCCAGACAATACTACAATATTTAGACAATTTGAAATATTTCTATGTACCCCCCATTCCAACCCTCATCTCCACCCCACCCAGCTGAAATGCATTGCTATTGTTCTGTTTTATGTTTCAAGGTTAAACCTATTCTGGTGCCAGCATAGAGAGAGAGAGAGAGAGTGAGAAAGAGAGAGAGAGAGAGAGAGAGAGAGAGAGAGAGAGAGAGATGTTTCTAAAGCTTAAAATAGGTGTTTCTTTGCTTTTTTCTTTTTTTTCAAAATAAATTGAGCAATTTAAAAAAATGAAATGTCTTTATCAATAAAAGACAAAGATTTTTATTTTGACCTAGAAAATTATACAAATTTCTAGAGTTTATAAAATAGAAATTCTTGTGATTAACTTTTATGATATCAAATCACCTGAAACCACCCTTTTTCTACTATACTAAAAGTGTTTATGGTTTTTATTATCATCGTTTTTATGTTCACTTTTCCATGCTAGCATGGGTTGGATGGAATGTTTTGAGACAATGTTTTACAGCTGGATGGCCTTCCTGACACCAACCCTTTTAGTTGCCTCTTTACACTTTACTTTTTACATTACTCTATATTTACTATTGTATTTTGTGTTAAAGGCTTTATCACTCATAATTATGTCACATAATATTGAATATATGAAATTTTGATATTATTTATTTTGAGTACAATCTGAGTTCAAATCCCGCCGAGGTTGACTTTGCCTTTCATCCTTACGGGGTCGATAAAATAAAGTACCAGTAATGCACTGGGTAATTGCTGGCCTTGTGCCTAAAGTAGAAACAATTATTTATTTTGAGTACAATACCTTAACATAAGTATGAGCAGCCAGTTTGAACAGTATGAGTTGAGAGAGAGTTCTGGCCGGATATGGCCGGTTTAAATGCTAAAGAGTTAAGCCATACAGGGATATTGTGTATATTTTGTGAATACCCTTCTATCATAATTCTATGTAAGAAATTTTGTTATGTTCCAAACATAGCTTAACAAAGGTTTAACCCCTTAGCATTTAAACTTGCCATATTCAATCAGAATTCTCTCACCCCTTCTGTTCAAATTGGCCATAACTGGCCACTCATACTGATGTTAAGGCATTGTTCTTAAAATAAGTAATATCAAAATTTCATAGATTCAGTATTATGTGAGATAATTATGTGAGGTAAAGCCTTTACCGTGAAAATACAATAGTATATATAGAGTAATGGAAATGCCAAAGGGTTAAGTCTACCATCCAATTAGGTTGACAGGTCTATTCTGTTGTAAACATTTAACTCAGAATTCTCGTTTAATGGTACCTTCTTTCCTTCTTTTAGTTCTTCTTTCCTTCTTTTCTTTCTAAGACTCTGAAACAATAAAGGGACATGGGTGCTATTATAAACTTCTTGACTAAAGAGTAATAAAAATTGCAAACAGTTCAAACGAGACCTGTGTTTTATGGCATCAATGCAATGATGAAGTATTCTTGGTGCAGCCTGTAGAGTGCTGGTCTATAAGCAGTAGAGCATACTTGGTGTCATAATAAAATACACCCTGTAAACTCAGTAAAGTGGTAGTGTTGGTGCCGTGATAAAATTCATCCAGTATACTCTGTAAAGTGATGGTGTTGGTGCCACAATAAAACGTACACAGTATATGATATAATGTGGTTGATGGTAGGAAGGGTATCTCTAGCCATTGAAATAATGCTAGATATGGAACATGTGAAGAAGATGAGGTCCCTCCAATGTGTTTACTCTCAGATCAAGATAACATGTGCTATCTAGGTCTCTCCAATATTTTTAGTCACTTACCAAGATAACATGTCTTATCTAGGTCTCTCCAATATGGTTAGTCTCAGATCAAGATAACATGTCCTATCTAGGTCTCTCCAACATGTTTAGTCACAGACAAAGATAACATGTCCTATCTAGGTCTCTCCAACATGTTTAGTCACAGACCAAGATAACATGTCCAATCTAGGTCTCTGCAACATGTTTAGTCACAGACCAAGATAACATGTCCAATCTAGGTCTCTCCAACAAGTTTAGGCACAGACCAAGATAAAATGTCCTATCTAGGTCTCCCCAACATGTTTAGTCACAGACCAAGATAACATGTCCTATCTAGGTCTCTCCAGCATATTTAGTCACAAACCAAGATAACATGTCCAATCTAGGTCTCTCCAATATGTTTAGTCACAAACCAAGATAATATGTCCAATCTAGGTCTCTCCAACATGTTTAGTCTCAGATCAAGATAACATGTCCTACCTAGGTCTCTCTAACATGTTTACTCTCAGATCAAGATAACATGTGCTATCTAGGTCTCTACAATATATTTAGTCACAGACCAAGATAACATATCCTATCTAGGTCTCTCCAATATGTTTAGTCACAAAACAAGACAACATATCCTATCTAGGTCTCTCCAGCATATTTAGTCACAGACCAAGATAACATGTCCTATCTAGGTCTTTCAAACATGCTTAATCAGAAAACCAAGATAAATTGTCATATCTAGGTCTCTCCAATATGTTTAGTCACAGACCAAGGTAACATGCCCTGTCTAGGTCTCTCCGATATATTTAGTCACAAACGAAGATAACATGTCCAAACTAGGTCTCTCCAATATATTTAGTCACAAATCAAGATCCCATGTCCAATCTACGTCTCTCCAGCATGTTTAGGCACAGACCAAGATAAAATGTCCTATCTAGGTCTCCGCAACATGTTTAGTCACAGACCAAGATAACGTCCTATATAGGTCTCTGCAACATGTTTAGGCACAGACCAAGATAAAATGTCCTATCGAGGTTTCTCCAACATGTTTAGTCACAGACCAAGATAAAATGTCCAATCTAGATCTATCCAACATGTTTAGCACAGACCAAGATAACGTGTCCAATCTAGGTCTCTCCAATATGTTTAGTCACAGACCAAGATAACATGTCCTATCTAGGTCTCTCCAAAATGTTTAGTCACAGACCAAGATAACATGTCCTACCTAGGTCTCTCTAACATGTTTACTCTCAGATAAAGATAACATGTGCTATCTAGGTCTCTCCAATATGTTTAGTCACAGACCAAGATAACATCTCCAATCTAGGTCTCTCCAACATGTTTAGCCTCCGATAAAGATAACATGTCCAATCTAGGTCTCTCCAATATATTTAGTCACAGACCAAGATAACATATCCTATCTAGGTCTCTCCAATATGTTTAGTCACAAAACAAGACAACATGTCCTATCTAGGTCTCTCCAGCATATTTAGTCACAGACCAAGATAACATGTCCTATCTAGGTCTTTCAAACATGCTTAATCAGAAAACCAAGATAAATTGTCATATATAGGTCTCTCCAATATGTTTAGTCACAGACCAAGGTAACATGTCCTGTCTAGATCTCTCCGATATATTGAGTCACAAACGAAGATAACGTGTCCAAACTAGGTCTCTCCAATATATTTAGTCACAAACCAAGAACCCATGTCATATCTAGGTCTCTCCAACATGTTTAGTCACAGACCAAGATAACATGTCCAATCAAGGTCTCACCAACATGTTTAGTCTCAGATCAAGATAATATGTGCTATCTAGGTCTCTCCAATATGTTTACTCTTAGATCAAGATAACATGTCCTATCTAGGTCTCTCCAACATGTTTAGTCACAGACCAAGATAACATGTCCAATCAAGGTCTCTCCAATATGTTTAGTCACAGACCAAGATAACATGTCTTATCTAGGTCTATGCAACATGTTTAGTCACAGACCAAGATAACATGTCCAATCTAGGTCTCTCCAATATGTTTAGTCTCAGATCAAGATAACATGTCCTATCTAGGTCTCTCCAACATGTTTAGTCACAGACAAAGATAACATGTCCTATCTAGGTCACTCCAATATGTTTAGTCACAGACCAAGATAACGTCCTATCTAGGTCTCTGCAACATGTTTAGTCACAGACCAAGATAACATGTCCAATCTAGATCTCTCCAGCATGTTTAGGCTCAGACCAAGATAAAATGTCCTATCTTGGTCTCCCCAACATGTTTAGTCACAGACCAAAATAACATGTCCAATCAAGGTCTCTCCAATATGTTTAGTCACAGACCAAGATAACATGTCCTATCTAGGTCTCTCCAATCTGTTTAGTCACAGACCAAGATAACATGTCCTATCTAGATCTCTCTAATATGTTTATTCACGAACCAAGATAACATGTCCTATCTAGGTCTCTCCAATATATTTAGTCCACAAACCGAGATAACATGTCCTATCTAGGTGTCTCCAAAATGTTTAGTCACAGACCAAGATAACATGTCCTATCGAGATTTCTCCAACATGTTAAGTCACAGACCAAGATAAAATGTCCAATCTAGGTCTCTGCAACATGCTTAGCCACAGAGCAAGATAACATGTCCTATCTAGGTCTCTCCAACATGTTTAGTCACAAACGAAGATAACATTTCCTATCTAGGTCTCCCCAACATGTTTATTCACAGACGAAGATAACATGTCCTAACTAGGTCTCTCCAACATGTTTAGTCACAGACCAAGATAACATGTCCTATCTAGGTCTCTTCAACATGTTTAGTCTCAGACGAAGATAACATTCCTATCTAGATCTCTCTAATATGGTTAGTCACAAACCAAGATAACATGTCCTATCTAGGTCTCTCCAGCATATTTAGTCACATACCCATGTCCTATCTAGGTCTCTCCAGCATGTTTAGTCACAAAACAAGATAACATGTCCTATCTAGGTCTATCAAATATGATTAGTCGCAGACCAAAATAACATGTCCTATCTAGGTCTTTCAAACATGCTTAGTCACAAACCAAGATATATTGACATCCTAGGTCTCTCCTATCTGTTTAGTCACAATCCAAGATAAAATCTCGAATATAGGTCTCTCCAATATGTTTAGTCACAGACCAAGATAACATGTACTACCTAGGTCTCTCCGACATGTTTAGTCACAGACCAAGATAACAATTACTATCTAGGTCTCTCTAATATGTTTAGTCATAAACGAAGATAATATGCCCAATCTAGTTCTCTCCAATATATTTAGTCATAGACCCAAATAACATATCCAATCTAGGTCTCTCCAATATGTTTAGTCACACACAAAGATAACATGCCCAATCTAGTTCTCTGCAATATATTTAGTCACAGACCAAAATAACATGTCCTATCTAGGTCTCCCCAACATGTTTAGTCTCAGATCGAGATAACATGTCCTATCTTGCTCTCTCCAATATGTTTAGTCACATCCAAGATAACATGTCATAACTAGTTCTCTCCAATATGTTTATTCACAGACCAACATAACATGTCCTATCACGGTCTCTCCAATCTATTTAGTCACAAACAAAGATAACATGTCCTATCTAGGTCTATCCAATATGTTTAGTCTCAGATGAAGATAACATGTCCTATCTAGGTCTCTACAACATGTTTAGTCACAGACCAAGATAACATTTCCAATCTAGGTCACTCCAACATGTTTAGTCACAGACCAGGATAACATGTCCTATCTAGGTCTCCACAACATGTTTAGTCACAGACCAAGATAACATGTCCAGTCTAGGTCTCTCTAATATGGTTAGTCACAAACCAAGATAACATGTCCTATCTAGGTCTCTCCAGCATATTTAGTCACAGACCCATGTCCTATCTACGTGTCTCCAACATGTTTAGTCTCCGATAAAGGTAACATTTCTTGTTTAGGTCTCTGCAATATGTTTAGTCACAGACCAAGATAACATGTCTTATCTAGGTACCTCCAATATATTTAGTCACAAACCAAAATAACATATCATATCTAGGTCTCTGAAATATGTTTAGTCTCAGATCAAGATAACATGACCTATCTAGGTCATTGCAACATGCTTAGTTACAAACCAAAATAAAATGTTGAATATAGGTCTCTCCAATATGTTTCGTCTCAGACCAAGATAATATGTCCTATGTAGGTCTCTCCAATACGTTTAGTCACAGACCAAGATAACATGTTCTATCTAGGTCTCTGTAATATGTTTATACACAGACCAAGATAACATGTCCTATCTAGGTCTCTGCAATATATTTAGTCACAAACCAAGATAACATCTCCTACCTAGGCCTCTCCGACATGTTTAGTCACAGACCAAGATAGCAATTACTATCTAGGTCTCTCCAATATGTTTAGTCATATACGAAGATAATATGCCCAATCTAGTTCTCTCCAACATATTTAGTCACAGACCCAAATAACATTTCCAATCTAGGTCTCTCCAATATGTTTAGTCAGAAACAAAGATAACATGTCCAATCTAGTTCTCTCCAATATATTTAGTCACAGACCAAAATAACATGTCCTATCTAGGTCTCCCCAACATGTTTAGTCACAAACCAAGATAACATGTTGTAACTAGTTCTCTCCAATATGTTTATTCACAGACCAACATAACATGTCCTATCAAGGTCTCTCCTATCTATTTAGTCACAAACTAAGATAACATGTCCTATCTAGGTCTATCCAATATGTTTAGTCTCAGATCAAGATAACATGTCCTATCTAGGTCTCTCAAACGTTTTTAATCCCAGACCAAGATAACATGTCCTATCTAGGTCTCTCTAATATGTTTATACACAAACCAAGATAACATGTCCTATCTAGGTCTATACAATATATTCAGTCACAAACCAAGATAACGTGTCCTATCTAGATCTCTCCAACATGTTTAGTCTCAGACCAAGATAACATGTCCAATCTAGGTCTCTACAACATGTTTAGTGTCAGATCAAGATAACATGTCCTATCTTGGTCTCTCCGAAATGTTTAATCTCAGAACAAGATAACATGTCCTATCTCGGTCTCTCTAACATGTTTAGTCTCAGATCAAGATACCATGTCATATGTAGGTCTCTCCAATATATTTAGTCACAAACCAAGATAACATGTCCTATCTAGATCTCTCCAACATGTTTAGTCTCAGACCAAGATAACATGTCCAATCTAGGTCTCTCCAATATGTTTAGTCACAAACAAAGATAACATGTCCAATGTAGATCTCTCCAATATATTTAGTCACAACCCGAGATAACATGTCCTATCTAGGTCTCTACAACATGTTTAGTTACAGACCAAGATAACATGTCCAAACTAGGTCTCTCCAACATGTTTAGTCACAGACCAAGATAACATGTCCTATCTAGGTCTCCCCAACATGTTCAGTCACAGACCAAGATAACATGTCCAATCTAGGTCTCTTTAATATGTTTATTCACACACCAAGATAACATGTCCTAACTTCGTCTCTCCAGCATATTTAGTCACAGACCCAGGTCCTATCTAGGTCTCTCCAACATGTTTAGTCTCCGATAAAGGTAACATGTCCTATGTAGGTCTCTCAAATATGTTTAGTCGCAGACCAAGATAACATATTTTATCTAGGTCTTTCAAACATGCTTAGTCACAAACCAAGATAAATTGTCATATCTAGATCTCTCCAAACTGTTAAGTCACAGAGCAAGTTAACATGTCCTACCTAGGTCTCTCCATCATGTTTTGTCACAGACCAAGATAACATGTCCAATCAAGGTCTCTCCAACATGGTTAGTCACAGACCAAGATAACATTCCAATCTAGGTTTTTCCAACATGTTTAGTCTCAGATCTAGATTACATGTGCTATCTAGGTCCCTCCAATATATTTAGTCACAAATCAAAATAGCATATCCTATCTATGTCTCTCAAATATGTTTAGTCATAAACGAAGATAACATGTCCTATCTAGGTCTCTCCAATATATTTAGTCACAGACCAAGATAACATATCCTATCTAGGTCTCTCCAACTTGTTTAGTCACAGACCAACATAATATGTCGTATCTAGGTCTCTCCAACATGTTTAGTCACAAACAAAGATAACATGTTCTATCTAGGTCTCTCCAACATGTTTTGTCTCAGATCAAGATAACATGTCCTATCTAGGTCGCTTCAATATGTTTAGACACAGACGAAGATACCATGTCCTATGTAGGGGTCTACAACATATTTAGTCACGGCCCAAGATAACATGTCTTATCTAGGTCCCTGCAATATATTTAGTCACAAACCAAAATAACATATCCTATCTAGGTCTCTCAAATATGTTTAGTCTCAGATCAAGATAACATGTCCTATCTAGGTCATTCCAACATGCTTAGTCACAAACCAAGATAACATTTCAAATATAGGTCTCTCCAATATGTTTAGTCACAAACCAACATAACATGTCCTATCTAGGTCTCTGCAATATGTTTAGTCATAAACGAAGATAACATGTCCTATCTAGGTCTCTCCAATATATTTAGTCACAGACCAAGATAACATGTCCAATCTAGGTCTCTCCAATATGCTTAGTCACAAAACAAGATAACATGTCCTATCTAGGTCTGTCTAATTTGTTTATTCACAGACCAAGATAACATGTCCTATCTAGGTCTCTCAAACGTTTTTAGTCTCAGACCCAGATAACATGTCCAATCGAGGTCTCTCCAACATGTTTAGTCTCAGATGAAGATAACATGTTCTATCTCTGTCTCTCCAACAGGTATAGTCTCAGATCAAGATAACATGTCCTATCTAGGTTTCTCCAATATGTTTAGTCACGAACAAAGATAATTTGTCCAATCTAGGTCTCTCCAATATATTTAGTCACAAACCAAGATGACATGTCCTATCTAGGTCTCTCCAATATGTTTAGTCACAGACCAAGATAACATGTCCACTCAAGGTCTCTCCAACATGTTTAGTCACAGACTAAGATAACATGTCCTATCTTGGTCTCTCCAATATGTTTAGTCACAAACTAAGTTAACATATCCTATCTAGGTCTCTCTAATATGTTTATACACAGACTGAGGTAACATGTCCTATGTAGGTCTCTCCAACATGTTCAGTCACAGGCCGAGATAACATGTCCAAAGTAGGTCTCCCCAACATGTTTAGTCACAGAACAAGATAACATGACCTATCTAGGTCATTGCAACATGCTTAGTCACAAACCAAGATAAAATGTCGAATATAGGTCTCTCCAATATGTTTAGTCTCAGACCAAGATAATATGTCCTATGTAGGTCTCTCCAATATATTTAGTCACAGACCAAGATAACATGTCCTATCTAGGTCTTTCTAATATTTTATACCAAGACCAAGATAACATGTCCTATCTAGGTCTCTCCAACATGTTTAGTCACAGGCCAAGATAACATGTCCAACCTAAGTCTCTCCAACATGTTTAGTCACAAACTAAGTTAACATGTCCTATCTAGGTCTCTCTAATATGTTTATACACAGACTAAGATAACATGTCCTATGTCGGTCTCTCCAACATGTTCAGTCACAGGCCGAGATAACATGTCCAAACAAGGTCACCCCAACATGTTTAGTCACAAAACAAGATAACATGACCTGTCTAGGTCATTGCAACATGCTTAGTCACAAACCAAGATAAAATGTCGAATATAGGTCTCTCCAATATATTTAGTCACAGACCAAGATAACATGTCCTATCTAGGTCTTTCTAATATGTTTATACCAAGACCAAGATAACATGTCCTATTTAGGTCTCTCCAACATGTTTAGTCACAAACTAAGTTAACATGTCCTATCTAGGTCTCTCTAATATGTTTATACACAGACTAAGATAACATATCCTATGTAGGTCTCTCCAACATGTTCAGTCATAGGCCGAGATAACATGTCCAAACTAGGTCTCTCCAATATGTTTAGTCTCAGACCAAGATAACATGTCTTGTCTAGATCTCTCCAACATGTTTAGTCTGAGAACAATATAACATGTCCTATCTCGGTCTTTTCAACATATTTAGTCACAGTCCAAGATAACAGTTCCTATCAAGGTGTCTCCAATATATATAGTCATAAACGAATGTGACATGCCCAGTCTAGTTCTCTCCAATATATTTAGTCGCAGACCTAGATTACATGTCCTATTTAGGTCTCTGCAATATGTTTTTTCACAGACCTAGATAACAGGTCCTATCTAGGTCTCTCCAACATGTTTAGTCACAGACCAAGAACAGACCAAGAAAACATGTCCTATCTAGGTCTCTCCAACATGTTTAGTCTCAGACCAAGATAACATGTCCAATCTAGATCTCTTCAACATGTTTAGTTTAAGATCAAGATAACATGTCCTATCTAGGTCTCTCTAATATGTTTATACACAGACCAAGATAACATGTCCTGTCTAGGTCTCTCCAATATATTCAGTCACAAACCAAGATAACATGTCCTATCTAGATCTGTCCAACATGTTTAGTCTCAGACCAAGAACAGACCAAGAAAACATGTCCTATCTAGGTCTCTCCAACATGTTTAGTTTCAGACCAAGATAACATGTCCAATCTAGGTCTCTACAACATTTTTAGTGTCAGATCAAGATAACATGTCCTATCAAGGTCTTTCCAACATGTTAAGTTTCAGATCAAGATAACATGTCCTATCTTGGTCTCTCCAATATGTTTAGTCACAGACCAAGATAACATGTCCTATCTAGATCTCTCCAACATGTTTAGTCTCAGATCAAGATAACATGTCCAATCTAGGACTCTCCAACATGTTTAGTGTCAGATCAAGATAACATGTCCTATCTTGGTCACTCCGACATGTTTAGTCTCAGAACAAGATAACATGTCCTATTACGGTCTCTCCAACATATTTAGTCTCAGATCAAGATTACATGTCCTATCTAGGTCATTGCAGCATGCTTAGTCACAAACCAACATAAAATGTCGAATATAGGTCTCTCCAATATGTTTACTCTCAGACCAACATAATATGTCCTATGTAGGTCTCTCCAATATGTTTAGTCACAGACCAAGATAACATGTCCTATCTAGGTCTCCCCAACATGTTTAGTCACAGACCAAGATAACATGTCCAATCTTGGTCTCTCTAATATGTTTATTCACAGACCAAGATAATATGTCCTATCTACGTCTCTCCAGCATATTTAGTCACAGAGCCATGTCCTATCTAGGTCTCTCCAGCATGTTTAGTCTCCGATAAAGGTAACATTTCCTATCTAGGTCTCTCCAATATGTTTAGTCACAGACCAAGATAACATGTCCGATCTAGGTCTCTCCAATATGTTTAGTCACAAAACAAGATAACATGTCCTATGTAGGTCTTTCAAATATGTTTAGTCGCAGACCAAGATAACATGTCCTATCTAGGTCTTTCAAACATGCTTAGTCACAGACCAAGATAAATTGTCATATCTAGGTCTCTCCAAACTGTTTAGTCACAGACCAAGGTAACATGTCCTACCTAGTACTCTCCATCATGTTTAGTCACAGACCAAGATAACATGTCCAATCTAGGTTTCTCCAACATGTTTAGTCTCAGATCTAGATTACATGTGCTATCTAGGTCCCTCCAATATATTTAGTCACAAATCAAAATAACATATCCTATCTAGGTCTCTCAAATATGTTTAGTCATAAACGAAGATAACATGTCCTATATAGCGCTCTCCAATATATTTACTCACAGACCAAGATAACATGTCCAATCTAGGTCTCTCCAACTTGTTTACTCACAGACCAAGATAATATGTCGTATCTAGGACTCTCCAACATGTTTAGTCACAAACAAAGATAACATGTTTATCTAGGTCTCTCTAATTGGTCTATTCACAGACCAAGATAACATGTTCTATCTAGGTCTCTCCAACATGTTTAGTCTCAGATCAAGATAACATGTCCAATCTAGGTTTCTCCAACATGTTTAGTCTCAGATCTAGATTACATGTGCTATCTAGGTCACTCCAATATGTTTAGTCACAGATGAAGATACCATGTCCTATCTAGGGCTCTACAGACATATTTAGTCACGGACCAAGATAACATGTCTTATCTAGGTCCCTGCAATATATTTAGTCACAAACCAAAATAACATATCCTATCTAGGTCTCTCAAATATGTTTAGTCTCAGATCAAGATAACATGTCCTATCTAGGTCATTCCAACATGCTTAGTCACAAACCAACATAACATTTCGAATATAGGTCTCTCCAATATGTTTAGTCACCAAGATAATATGTCCTGTCTAGGTCTCTCCAATATGTTTAGTCACAAACACACATAACATGTCCTATCTAGGTCTCTCCAATATATTTAGTCACAGACCAAGATAACATGTCCAATCTAGGTCTCTCCAACATGCTTAGTCACAAAACAAGATAACATGTCCTATCTAGGTCTCTCTAATTTGTTTATTCACAGACCAAGATAACATGTCCTATCTAGGTCTCTCAAATGTTTTTAGTCTCAGACCCAGATAACATGTCCAATCAAGGTCTCTCCAAAATGTTTAGTCTCAGATCAAGATAACATGTTCTATCTCTGTCTCTCCAACAGGTATAGTCTCAGATCAAGATAACATGTCCTATCTAGGTCTCTCCAATATGTTTAGTCACGAACAAAGATAATTTGTCCAATCTAGGTCTCTCCAATATATTTAGTCACAAACCAAGATGACATGTCCTATCTAGGTCTCTCCAATATGTTTAGTCACAGACCAAGATAACATGTCCACTCAAGGTCTCTTCAACATGTTTAGTCACAGACCAAGATAACATGTCCTATCTTGGTCTCTCCAATATGTTTATACACAGACTAAGATAACATGTCCTACGTAGGTCTCTCCAACATGTTCAGTCACAGGCGGAGATAACATGTCCAAACTAGGTCTCCCCAACATGTTTAGTCACAGAACAAGATAACATGACCTATCTAGGTCATTGCAACATGCTTAGTCACAAACCAAGATAAAATGTCGAATATAGGTCTCGCAAATATGTTTAGTCTCAGACCAAGGTAATATGTCCTATGTAGGTCTCTCCAATATGTTTAGTCACAGACCAAGATAACATGTCATATCTAGGTCTTTCTAATATGTTTATACCAAGACCAAGATAACAAGTCCTATCTAGGTCTATCCAACATGTTTAGTCACAGACCAAGATAACATGTCCATCCTAGGTCTCTCCAACATGTTTAGTCACAAATTAAGTTAACATGTCCTATCTAGGTATCTGTAATATGTTTATACACAGACTAAGATAACATGTCCTATGTAGGTCTCTCCAACATGTTCAGTCATAGGCCGAGATAACATGTCCAAACGAGGTCTCTCCAATATGTTTAGTTTGAGAACAAGATAACATGTCCTATCTCGGTCTTTCCAACATATTTAGTCACAGACCAAGATAACAGTTCCTATCAAGGTGTCTCCAATATATATAGTCATGAACGAATGTGACATGCCCAGTCTAGTTCTCTCCAATATATTTAGTCGCAGACCTAGATTACATGTCCTATTAAGGTCTCTGCAATATGTTTTTTCACAGACCTAGATAACAGGTCCTATCTAGGTCTCTCCAACATGTTTAGTCTCAGACCAAGATAACATGTCCCATCTAGATCTCTTCAACATGTTTAGTTTAAGATCAAGATAACATGTCCGATCTAGGTCTCTCCAATATATTCAGTCACAAAACAAGATAACATGTCCTATCTAGATCTCTCCAACATGTTTAGTCTCAGACCAAGATAACATGTCCAATCTAGGTCTCTACAACATGTTTAGTGTCAGATCAAGATAACATGTCCTATCAAGGTCTTTCCAACATGTTAAGTTTCAGATCAAGATAACATGTCCTATCTTGGTCTCTCCAATCTGTTTAGTCACAGACCAAGATAACATGTTCTATTTAGGTCTCTCTAATATGTTTATACACAGATCAAGATAACATGTCGTATATAGGTCTCTCCAATATATTCAGTCACGAACCAAGATAACATGTCCTATCTAGATCTCGCCAACATGTTTAGTGTCAGATCAAGATAACATGTCCTATCTTGGTCTCTCCAACATGTTTAGTCTCAGAACAAGATAACATGTCCTATCGCGGTCTCTCCAACATGTTTAGTGTCAGACCAAGATAACATGTCCAATCTAGGTCTCTACAACATGTTTAGTGTCAGATCAAGATAACATGTCCTATCTTGGTCTCTCCAACATGTTTAGTCTCAGAACAAGATAACATGTCCTATCACGGTCTCTCCAACATGTTTAGTCTCAGATCAAGATAACATGTCCTATCTAGGTCTCTCCAACATGTTTAGTCTCAGACCAAGATAACATGTCCAATCTAGGTCTCTCCAACATGTTTAGTCTCAGAACAAGATAACATGTCCTATTTCGGTCTCTCCAACATGTTTAGTCTCAGATCAAGATTACATGTCCTATCTAGGTCATTGCAACATGCTTAGTCACAAACCAACATAAAATGTCGAATATAGGTCTCTCCAATATGTTTAGTCTCAGACCAACATAATATGTCCTATGTAGGTCTCTCCAATATGTTTAGTCACAGACCAAGATAACATGTCCTATCTAGGTCTCTATAATATGTTTATACACAGACCAAGATAACATGTCCTACCTTGGTCTCTCCGACATGTTTAGTCACATACCAAGATAACAATTACTATCTAGGTCTCTCCAATATGTTTAGTCATAAACGAAGATAATATGCCCAATCTATATCTCTCCAATATATTTAGTCACGGACCAAAATAACATGTCCTATCTAGGTCTCACCAACATGTTTAGTCACAGACCAAGATAACATGTACTATCTAGGTCTCTCCAACATGTTTAGTCTCTGATCAAGATAAGATGTCCTTTTTGGTCTCTCCAATATGTTTAGTCACAGACCAAGATAACATGTCGTAACTAGTTCTCTCCAATATGTTTATTCAGAATCCAACATAACATGTCCTATCAAGGTCTCTGCAATATATTTAGTTACAAACCAAGAAAACATGTCCTATCTAGGTCTATCCAATATGTTTAGTTGCAGAGCAAGATAACATGTCCTATCTAGGTCTCTCAAACGTTTTTAATGCCAGACAAAGATAACATGTCCTATCTAGGTCTCTCCAATATGTTTAGTCACAGACCAAGATAACATGTTCTATTTAGGTCTCTCTAATATGTTTATACACAGATCAAGATAACATGTCGTATATAGGTCTCTCCAATATATTCAGTCACGAACCAAGATAACATGTCCTATCTAGATCTCGCCAACATGTTTAGTGTCAGATCAAGATAACATGTCCTATCTTGGTCTCTCCAACATGTTTAGTCTCAGAACAAGATAACATGTCCTATCGCGGTCTCTCCAACATGTTTAGTGTCAGACCAAGATAACATGTCCAATCTAGGTCTCTACAACATGTTTAGTGTCAGATCAAGATAACATGTCCTATCTTGGTCTCTCCAACATGTTTAGTCTCAGAACAAGATAACATGTCCTATCACGGTCTCTCCAACATGTTTAGTCTCAGATCAAGATAACATGTCCTATCTAGGTCTCTCCAACATGTTTAGTCTCAGACCAAGATAACATGTCCAATCTAGGTCTCTCCAACATGTTTAGTCTCAGAACAAGATAACATGTCCTATTTCGGTCTCTCCAACATGTTTAGTCTCAGATCAAGATTACATGTCCTATCTAGGTCATTGCAACATGCTTAGTCACAAACCAACATAAAATGTCGAATATAGGTCTCTCCAATATGTTTAGTCTCAGACCAACATAATATGTCCTATGTAGGTCTCTCCAATATGTTTAGTCACAGACCAAGATAACATGTCCTATCTAGGTCTCTATAATATGTTTATACACAGACCAAGATAACATGTCCTACCTTGGTCTCTCCGACATGTTTAGTCACATACCAAGATAACAATTACTATCTAGGTCTCTCCAATATGTTTAGTCATAAACGAAGATAATATGCCCAATCTATTTCTCTCCAATATATTTAGTCACGGACCAAAATAACATGTCCTATCTAGGTCTCACCAACATGTTTAGTCACAGACCAAGATAACATGTACTATCTAGGTCTCTCCAACATGTTTAGTCTCTGATCAAGATAAGATGTCCTTTTTGGTCTCTCCAATATGTTTAGTCACAGACCAAGATAACATGTCGTAACTAGTTCTCTCCAATATGTTTATTCAGAATCCAACATAACATGTCCTATCAAGGTCTCTGCAATATATTTAGTTACAAACCAAGAAAACATGTCCTATCTAGGTCTATCCAATATGTTTAGTCGCAGAGCAAGATAACATGTCCTATCTAGGTCTCTCAAACGTTTTTAATGCCAGACAAAGATAACATGTCCTATCTAGGTCTCTCCAATATGTTTAGTCACAGACCAAGATAACATGTACTATCTAGGTCTCTCCAACATGTTTAGTATCAGACGAAGATAACATGTCCAATTGAGGTCTCTCCAATATGTTTAGTCACAAACAAAGATAACATGTCCAATCTAGGTCTCTCCAATATATTTAGTCACAACCCAAGATAACGTGTCCAATCTAGGTCTCTACTACATGTTTAATCACAGACCAAGATAACATGTCCTATCTAGGTCTCCCCAACATGTTTAGTCACAGACCAAGATAACATGTCCAATCTCGGTCTCTCTAATATGTTTATTCACAGACCAAGATAATATGTCCTATCTACGTCTCTCCAGCATATTTAGTCACAGAGCCATGTCATATCTAGGTCTCTCCAGCATGTTTAGTCTCCGATAAAGGTAACATTTCCTATATAGGTCTCTCCAATATGTTTAGTCACAGACCAAGATAACATGTCCAATCTAGGTCTCTCCAATATGTTTAGTCACAAAACAAGATAACATGTCCTATGTAGGTCTTTCAAATATGTTTAGTCGCAGACCAAGATAACATATACTATCTAGGTCTTTCAAACATGCTTAGTCACAAACCAAGATAAATTGTCATATCTAGGTCTCTCCAAGCTGTTTAGTCACAGACCAAGGTAACATGTCCTACCTAGTACTCTCCATCATGTTTAGTCACAGACCAAGATAACATGTCCAATCTAGGTTTCTCCAACATGTTTAGTCTCAGATCTAGATTACATGTGCTATCTAGGTCCGTCCAATATATTTAGTCACAAATCAAAATAACATATCCTATCTAGGTCTCTCAAATATGTTTAGCCATAAACGAAGATAACATGTCCTATCTAGGGCTCTCCAATATATTTAGTCACAGACCAAGATAATATGTCGTATCTAGGTCTCTCCAACATGTTTAGTCACAAACAAAGATAACATGTTTTATCTAGGTATCTCTAATTGGTCTATTCACAGACCAAGATAACATGTTCTATCTAGGTCTCTCCAACATGTTTAGTCACAGACCAATATAATATGTTCTATCTAGGTCTGTCCAACATGTTTAGTCTCAGATCAAGATAACATGTCCTATCTAGGTCTCTCCAATATGTTTAGTCACAGACGAAGATACCATGTCCTATCTAGGGCTCTATACACATATTTAGTCACGGACCAAGATAACATGTCTTATCTAGGTCCCTGCAATATATTTAGTCACAAACCAAAATAACATATCCTATCTAGGTCTCTCAAATATGTTTAGTCTCAGATCAAGATAACATGTCCTATCTAGGTCATTCCAACATGCTTAGTCACAAACCAAGATAACATTTCGAACATAGGTCTCTGCAATATGTTTAGTCACCGAGATAATATGTCCTGTCTAGGTCTCTCCAATATGTTTAGTCACAAACCAACATAACATGTCCTATCTATATCTCTCCAATATATTTAGTCACAGACCAAGATAACATGTCCAATCTAGGTCTCTCCAACATGCTTAGTCACAAAACAAGATGACATGTCCTATCTAGGTCTCTCTAATTTGTTTATTCACAGACCCAGATAACATGTCCAATCAAGGTCTCTCCAACATGTTTAGTCTCAGATCAAGATAACATGTTCTATCTCTGTCTCTCCAACAGGTATAGTCTCAGATCAAGATAACATGTCCTATCTAGGTCTCTCCAATATGTTTAGTCACGAACAAAGATAACTTGTCCAGTCTAGGTCTCTCCAATATATTTAGTCACAAACCAAGATGACATGTCCTATCTATGTCTCTCCAACATGTTTAGTCACAGACCAAGATGACATGTCCTCTCTAGGTCTCCCCAACATGTTTTGTGTCAGACCAAGATAGTATGTCCAATCTAGGTCTCTTCAACATGTTTAGTCTCAGATCAAGATGACATGTCCTATCTATGTCTCTCCAGCATATTTAGTCACAGACCAAGATAACAGTTCCTATCAAAGTTTCTCCAATATATATAGTCATAAACGAATGTGACATGCCCAGTCTAGTTCTCTCCAACATATTTAGTCGCAGACCTAGATTACATGTGTTTAGGTCTCTGCAATATGCTTTTTCACAGACCTAGATAACAGGTCCTATCTAGGTCTCTCCAACATGCTTAGTCACAGACCAAGAACAAACCAAGAAAACATGTCCTATCTAGGTCTTTCGAACATGTTAAGTTTCAGATCAAGATAACATGTCCAATCTAGGTCTCTTCAACATGTTTAGTCTAAGACCAAGATAACATGTCCTATCTAGGTCTTTCCAAAAAGGTTAAGTTTCAGATCAAGGTAACATGTCCTATCTTGGTCTCTCCAATATATTTAGTTACAGACCAACATAACATGTACTATCTAGGTCTCTCCAACATGTTTAGTCACAGACCCAGATAATATGTACTATCTAGGGCTCTCCAATATATTTAGTCTCAGACCAAAATAAGGTGTCCAATCTAGGTCTCTTCAACATGTTTAATCTAAGATCAAGATAACATGTCCTATCTAGGTCTCTCCAACATGTTTAGTCTCAGATCAAGAAAAAAAGGCCTATCTTGTGTTCTCTAATATGTTTAGTCACAGACCAAGATAACATGTTTTATCTAGGTCTGTCTAATATGTTTATACCCAGACCACGATAACATGGCCTATCTAGGTCTCTCCAACATGTTTAGTCACAGACCAAGATAACATGCCTATCTAGGACTTTTCAATATGTTTAGTCACAGACCAAGATAACATGTCCTATCTAGGTCTCTCCAACATGTTTAGTCACAAACCAAGATAACATGTCCTACCTAGGTCTCTCCAACATGTTTAGTCACGGACCAAGATAACATGTCTTATCTAGGTATCTGCAATATATTTTGTCACAAACCAACATAATATGTCCTATCTAGGTCTCTCCAATATGTTTAATAATAAAAGAAGGTAACATGTCCTATCTAGGTCTCTCCAATATAATTAGTCACAGACTAAGATAACATGTCCAATCTAGGTCTCTCCAACATGTTTAGTAACAAACCAAGATAACATGTCCTATCTAGTTCTCTCAAAAAATGTTTAGTCTCAGCTCAATTTAACATGTCCTATCTATGTCTCTCCAACATATTTAGTCTCAGATCAAGATAACATGTCCTATCTAGGTCTCTCCAATATATTTAGTCACAAACCAAGATAACATGTCCTATCTAGATCTCTCAAACATGTTTAGTCACAGACCACGATAACATGTCCAATCTAAGTCTCTTCAACATGTTTAGTCTAAGATCAAGATAACATGTCCTATATCGGTCTCTCCAATCTGTTTAGTCACAAACCAAGATAACGTTTCCTATCTAGGTGCCTCCAACATGTTTAGTCTCAGACGAAGATAACATGTTCAATCTAGGTCTCTCCAACATGTTTAATCTCAGAACTAGATAACATGTCGTATCTTGGTCTCTCCAACATGTTTAGTCACAGACCAAGATAACAATTCCTATCAAGGTCTCTCCAATATATTTAGTCAAAACAAAGATAACATGTCCAATCTAAGTCTTTAAAACATGCTTAGTCACAAACAAAGATAAATTGTCATATCTAGGTCTCTCCAACATTTTTAGTATCAGATCAAGATATCATGTCATATCTAGGTGTCTCCAATATGTTTAGTCACAGACCAAGATAACATGTGTTATCTAGGTCTCTCCAACTTGTTTAATCTCAGACCAAGATAACATTCCTATCTAGGTCTCTCCAACATGTTTAGTCACAAAACAAGATAACATGTCCTATCTAGGTCTCTCCAACATATTTAGTCACAGACCAAGATAACATGTCTTATCAAGGTATCTGCAATATATTTAGTCACAAACCAAAATGATATATCCTATCTAGGTCTCTCAAATATGTTAAGTCAAAGAGCAAGATAACATGTCCTATCTAGGTCATTCCAAAATGCTTAGTCACAAACCAAGATATCATGTCGAATATAGGTCTCTCCAATATGTTTAGTCACGGACCAAGATATGTCCTATCTAGGTCTCACCAATATATTTAGTCACAAACCAACATAACATGTCCTATCTAGGTCTCTCCAATATGTTTATTCATAAACGAATTTAACATGTCTTATCTAGGTCTCTCCAATATAATTAGTCACAGACCAAGATAACATGTCCAATCTAGGTCTCTCCTACATGTTTAGTCACAAACCAAGATAACATGTCCTATCTAGGTCTTTGCAACATGTTAAGTTTCAGATCAAGATAACATGTCCAATCTAGGTCTCTTCAACATGTTTAGTCTAAGACCAAGATAACATGTCCTATCTAGGTCTTTCCAAAAGGTTAAGTTTCAGATCAAGGTAACATGTCCTATCTTGGTCTCTCCAATATATTTAGTTAGAGACCAAGATAACATGTACTATCTAGGTCTCTCCAACATGTTTAGTCACAGACCCAGATAATATGTCCTATCTAGGTCTCTCCAATATATTTAGTCTCAGACCAAAATAAGGTGTCCAATCTAGGTCTCTTCAACATGTTTAATCTAAGATCAAGATAACATGTCCTATCTAGGTCTCTCCAACATGTTTAGTCTCAGATCAAGAAAAAAAGGCCTATCTTGTGTTCTCCAATATGTTTAGTCACAGACCAAGATAACATGTTTTATCTAGGTCTGTCTAATATGTTTATACCCAGACCACGATAACATGGCCTATCTAGGTCTCTCCAACATGTTTAGTCACAGACAAAGATAACATGTCCTATCTAGGACTTTTCAATATGTTTAGTCACAGACCAAGATAACATGTTCTACCTAGGTCTCTCCAACATATTTAGTCACGGACCAAGATAACTTGTCTTATCTAGGTATCTGCAATATATTTTGTCACAAACCAACATAATATGTCCTATTTAGGTCTCTCCAATATGTTTAATAATAAACGAAGATAACATGTCCTATCTAGGTCTCTCCAATATAATTAGTCACAGACCAAGATAACATGTCCAATCTAGGTCTCTCCAACATGTTTAGTAACAAACCAAGATAACATGTCCTATCTAGGTCTCTCTAATTTGTTTATTCACAGACCAAGATAACATGTCCTATCTAGGTCTCTCAAAAAATGTTTAGTCGCAGATCAATTTAACATGTCCTATCTATGTCTCTCCAACATATTTAGTCTCAGATCAAGATAACATGTCCTATCTAGGTCTCTCCAATATGCTTAGTCACAAACTAAGATAACATGTTCAATCTCGTCTCTCCAATATATTTACTCACAAACCAAGATAACATGTCCTATCTAGATCTGTCAAACATGTTTAGTCACAGACCAAGATAAGATGTCCAATCTAAGTCTCTTCAACATGTTTAGTCTAAGATCAAGATAACATGTCCTATCTCGGTCTCTCCAATCTGTTTAGTCACAAACCAAGATAACGTTTCCTATCTAGGTGCCTCCAACATGTTTAGTCTCAGACGAAGATAACATGTTCAATCTTTGTCTCTCCAAGATGTTTAGTGTCAGGTCAAGATAACATGTCCTATGTAGGTCTCTCCAACATGTTTAATCTCATAACAAGATAACATGTCGTATCTTGGTCTCTCCAACATGTTTAGTCACAGACCAAGATAATAATTCCTATCAAGGTCTCTCCAATATATTTAGTCAAAACAAAGATAACATGTCCTATCTAGGTCTCTGCAACGTTTTTAGTCTCAGACAAAGATAACATGTCCAATCTAGGTCTCTCCAACATGTTTAGTCTCAGATCAATTTAACATGTCCTATCTAGGACTCTTCAACATGTTTAGTCACAAACCAAGATAACATGTCCAATCTCGTCTCTCCAATATATTTAGTCACAAACCAAGATAACATGTCCTATCCAGGCCATTCCAACATGTTTAGTCACAAACCAAGATAACATGTCCAATCTAGGTCTCTCCAACATGTTTAGGCACAGACCAAGATAACATGTCCTATCTAGGTCTCCCCAACATGTTTCGTCTCAGAACAAGATAACATGTTCAATCTAGGTCTCTTCAACATGTTTAGTCTAAGATCAAGATAACATGTCCTATCTAGGTCTCTCCAACATGTTTAGTCTCTGATCAAGATAACATGTCCTATCGTGGTCTCTCCAATATGTTTAGTCACAGACCAAGATGACATGTCATATGTAGGTTTCTGCAAAATGTTTAGTCACAGACCAAGATAACATGTCCTAACTCGGTTTCTCCAATCTGTTTAGTCACAAACCAAGATAACATGTCCTATCTAGGTGTCTCCAACATGTTTAGTCTCAGACCAAGATAACATGGCCAATCTTTGTCTCTCCAACATGCTTAGTGTCAGATCAAGATAACATCTCCTATCTAGGTCTCTCCAACATGTTTAATCTCAGAACAAGATAACATGTCCTATCTTGATCTCTCCAACATGTTTACTCACAGACCAAGATAAGAATTCCTATCAAGGTCTCTCTAATATGTTTAGTCATAAACGAATATAACATGCCCAATATAGTTCTCTCCAATATATTTAGTCACAGACCAAGATTACATGTCCTATTTAGGTCTCTGCAATATGTTTATTCACAGACCAAGATGACATGTCCTATCTAGGTCTCTGTAATATGTTTATACACAGACCAAGATAACATGTCCTATCTAGGTCTCTCCAATATATTTAGTCACAAACCAAGATAACATCTCCTACCTAGGCCTCTCCGACATGTTAAGTCACAGACCAAGAGAGCAATTACTATCTAGGTCTCTCCAATATGTTTAGTCATAAATGAAGATAACATGTCCTATCTAGGTCTCTCCTATATAATTAGTCACAGACCAAGATAACATGTCCAATGTAAATCTCTCCAACATGTTTAGTCCAAACTAAGATAACATGTCCTATCTAGGTCTCTCTAATTTGTTTATTCACAGACCAAGATAACATGTCCTATCTAGGTCTCTCCAACGTTTTTAGTCTCAGATCAATTTAACATGTCCCATCTAGGTCTCTCCAACATGTTTAGTCACAGACCAAGATTACATGTCCTATCTAGGTCTCTCCAATATATTTAGTCATAACGAAGATAACATGTCCTACAAAGGTCTCTACAACATGTTTAGTCTCAGCCCAAATTTCATGTCCTATTTAGGTTTCTCCAACATGTTTAGTCACAGACCAAGATAACATGTCCAATCTAGGTCTCTCCATCATGTTTAGTCTCAGATCAAGATAACATGTCCTATATAGGTCTCTCGAACATATTTGGTCTCGGATGAAGATAACATGTCCTATCTTGGTCTCTTCAATATGTTTAGTCACGGACCAAGAAAACATGTCCTATCTAGGTCTCTCTAATATGTTTATACCCAAACCAAGGTAACATATCCTATCTAGGTCTCTCCAACATGTTTAGTCACAGACCGAGATAACATGTCCTACCTAGGTCTCTCCAACATGTTTAGTCACAGACCAAGATAACATGTCCAATCTAGGTCTCTCCAATATGTTTAGTCACACACCAAGATAACATGCCCTATCTAGGTGTCTCCAATATGTTTAGTCACAGACACAGATAACATGTCCTATCTACGTCTCTCCCACATGTTTAGTCTCAAATCAAGATAACATGTCCTATCTAGGTCTCTCCAACATGTTTAGTCCCAGACCAAGATAATATGTCCTGTCTAGGTCTCTCCAATATATTTAGTCACAGACCAAGATAACATGTCCTATGTAGTTCTTCCCAGCATGTTTATTCACAGACCAAGATAACATGACCTACCAAGGTCTCTCCAACATGTTTAGTCTCAGACCAAATTACATGTCCTATTTAGGTTTCTCCAACATGTTTAGTCACAGACCAAGATGACATGTCCAATCTAGGTCTCTCCATCATGTTTAGTCTCAGATCAAGATAACATGTCCTATATAGGTCTCTCGAACATATTTAGTCTCGGATCAAGATAACATGCCCTATCTTGGTCTCTCCAATATGTTTATTCACAGACCAAGAAAACATGTCCTATCTAGGTCTCTCTAATGTTTATACCCAGACCAAGGTAACATATCTTATCTAGGTCTCTCCAACATGTTTAGGCTCATACAAAGAAAACGTGTGCTATCTCGGTCTTTCCAACATGTTTAGTTTCAGATTAACATAACGTGTCCAATCTAGGTTTCTCCAATATGTTTAGTCATTGACAAAGATAACATCTCCTATCAAGGTCTCTCTAATATGTTTATTCACAGACCAAGATAACATGTCCTGTCTAGGTCTCTCCAATATATTTAGACACAAACCCAGATAACATGTCTTATCTAGGTCTCTCCAACATGTTTAGTCTCAGTCTCTGATAACATGTACTATCTAGGTTGCTCCAACATGTTTAGTTTCAGAACAAGATAACATGTCCTATCACGGTCTCTCCAACATGTTTAGTCTCAAATCAAGATAACATGTCCTATCAAGGTCTCTCCAATATATTTAGTCACAGACCAAGATAACATGTCCTATCTAGGTCCATCCAACGTTTTTAGTCCCAGATCAAGATAACATGTCCTATCTAGGTCTCTCCAACATGTTTAGTCACTGACCAAGATAACATGTCCTATTTACGTCTCTCCAACATGTTTAGTCACAAACCAAGATAACATGTCGTATCTACGTCTCTCCAACATGCTTAGTCACAAACCAAGATAAATTGTCATATCTAGGTCTCTCCAAACTGTTTAGTCACAGACCAAGGTAACATGCCTATCTTGGTCTCTCCAATATGTTTAGTCATATATCAATATAACATGTCCTATCTCGGTCTCTCCAACATATTTAGTCTCAGATCAAGATAACATGTCCTATCTAGGTCTCTCTAATATGTTTACTCACAGACCAAGATAACGGGTCTTATCTAGGTCTCTCTAATATGTTTATTCACAGATCAACATAACATGTCCCATCTAGCTCTCTCCAATATGTTTAGTCACAGACGAAGATAGCATGTTCGAACTAGGTCTCTCTAATATGTTTAGTCTCAGATCAAGATAATGTGTCCTATCTAGGTCTCTCCAACATGCTTAGTCACAGACCAAGATAACATGTCCAATCTAGGTCTCTCCAGCATGTTTAATCACAGACCAAGATAACATGTCCCATCTACGTCTCTCCAACGTTTTTATTCTCAGACCAAGATAACATTCCAATCTAGGTCTCTCCAACATGTTTAGTATCAGATCAAGATAACATGTCCCATCTAGTTCTCTTCAACATGTTTAGTCTCAGATCAAGATAACATTCTTATCTCGGTCTCTCCAACATGTTTAGTCTAAGATCAAGATAACTTGACCTATCTAGGTCTCTCCAATATGTTTAGTCTCAGATCAAGATAACATGTCCTATCTAGGTCTCTCCAATATGTTTAATCACAGACCAAGATAACATGTCCTATCTAGGTCTCTGCAATATGTTTAGTCACAGACGACGATAACATGTCCTATCTAGGTCTCCCCAGCATGTTTAGTCACAGACCAAGATAACATGTCCTATCAAGGTCTCTCCAATATATTTAGTCACAGACCAATATAACATGTACTACGTAGGTCTCTCCAATATGTTTCGTCACAGACAAAGATAACATGTTGTATCTAGGTCTCTCCAACATGTCTTGTCTCAGCCAAGATAACATGTCCTATCTAGGTTCCTCCAACATGTTTAGTCTCAGAACAAGATAACATGTCCTATCTAGGTTTCTCCAATATGTTTAGTCACAGACCAAGGTAACATGTCCTATCTAGCTCTCTCCAATATGTTTAGTCACAAACCAAGATAACATGTCCAATCTAGGTCTCACCAATATGTTTAGTCACAGACCAAGATAACATGTCCAATCTAGGTTTCACCAATATGTTTAGTCACAGACCATGATAACAAGTCCTCTCTAGGTCTCACCAACTTGTTTAGTCACAGAACAAGGTAACATGTCCTATCTAGGTCTCTGCAACATGTTTAGTCACAGACCAAGATAACATGTCCAATCTAGGTCTCTCTAATATATGTAGTCACAGACAAAGATAACATTTGGTATCTAGGTCTCTGCAATATGTTTAGTCACCGACCAATATGACATGACCGATCTAAGTCTCTGCAATAGTTTTAGTCACAGACCAAGATAACCTGTCCTACCTAGGTCTCTCCAATATGTGTATTCACAGACCAAGATAACATGTCCTATCTAGGTTTCTCCAATATGTTTAGTCACAGACCAAGATAACAGGTCCTATCTAGGTCTCTCAAATATATTTTACACAAAGCAAGATAACATGTCCTATCTAGGTTCCTCCAACATGTTTAATCTCAGATCAAGATAACATGTCCTATCTAGATCTCTCCAATATGTTTAGTCACAGACCAAGATAAAATGTCCAATCTAGGTCTCTCCAACGTGTTTAGTCTCAGATCAAGATAACAAATCCTATGTAGGTCACTGCAATATGTTTAGTCACAGACCAAAGTAACAGGTTCTATCTAGGTCTCTCCAATCTGTTTAGTCTCAAACCAAGATAACATGTCCTATCTAGGTCTCTCCAATATATTTAGTCACAGACCAATATAACATGTACTACCTAGGTCTCTCCAATATGTTAAGTCACACACCAAGGTAAAATGTTGTATCTAGATCACTCCAACATGTTTAGTCACAGACCAAGATAACATGTCCAGTCGAGGTCTCTCCAATATATTTAGTCACAAAACAATTTAACATGTCCTATCTAAGTCTCTCCAACATGTTTAGTCACACACTTAGATAACACATGCTTTCTAGGTCTCTCCAATATGTTTAGTCACCGACCAAGATAACATTTCCTATCTAGGTCTCTCCCACATGTTTAGTCCCAGACCAAGATGACATGTCATCTGTATGTTTCTACAACATGTTTAGTCACAGACCAAAGTAACATGTCCTATCTAGGTCTCTCCAATCTCTTTACTCAAAAAACCAAGATAACATGTCCTATCAAGGTCTCTCCAATATATTTAGTCACACACCTAGATAACACTTCCTATCCAGGTCTCTCCAATATGTTTAGTCACAGACCAAGATAACATGTCCTATCTAGGTCTCTCCAACATGTTTAGTCACAGACCAAGATAAAATGTCCTATCTAGGTCTCTCCAATCTGTTTAGTCACACACCAAGGTAAAATGTTGTATCTAGATCTTTCCAACATGTTTAGTCACAGACCAAGATAACATGTCCAGTCGCGGTCTCTCCAATATATTTAGTCACGAAACAATTTAACATGTCCTATCTAAGTCTCTCCAACATGTTTAATCACAGACCAAGATAACACGTCCTATCTAGGTTTCTCCAATATGTTTAGTCACAGACCAGGATATCATGTCCTATATAAGTCTCTCCAATATGTTTTGTCACACACCAAGGTAAAATGTCGAATCTAGGTCTCTCCGATATGTTTAGTCGCAGACCTACACGACATGTCCTAAGTAGGTCTCCCCAGCAAGTTTAGTAACAGACCTAGTTAATATGTCCTATCTAGGTCTCTACAATATGTTTAGTCACAGACCAAGATAACATTTCCAATCTAGGTCTCTCCAATATGTTTAGTCTTAGATCAAGATAACATGTCCTATCTAGGTCTCTGCAATATGTTTAGTCACAGACCAAGATAACATTTCCTATCTAGGTCTCAGCAATATATTTAGTTACAGACCAAGATAACATGTCCTATCTAGGTCTCTCCAACATATTTCGGCACAGACCAAGATAACGTGTCCAATCTAGGTCTCTCCAATATGTTTAGTCACAGACCAAGATAACAGGTCATATCTAGGTCTCTCCAATATATTTTACACAAGGCACGATAAAATGTCCTATCTAGGTTCCTCCAACATGTTTAGTCTCAGATCAAGATAACATGTCCTATCTAGGTCTCTCCAATATGTTTAGTCACAGACTAAGATAACATGGCCTATCTTGGTCTCTCCAATATGTTTAGTCACAGACCAAGATAACATGTCCAGTCGAGGTCTCTCCAATATGTTTAGTAATAAACCAAGATAACATATCCTATCTAGCTCTCTCCAACATGCTTAGTCACAGACCAAGATAACGTGTCCTATCTAGGTCTCTCCAATATATTTAGTCACAAACCAAGATAACATATCCAATCTAGGTCTCTCCAATATGTTTAGTCACAGACAAAGATAACAAGTCATCTCTAGGTCTCTACAATATGTTTAGTCACAGACCAAGATAACATGTCCTATCTAGGTCTCTCCAATATGTTTAGTCACAAACCAAGATAACATGACCTATCTAGGTCAATTCAACATGTTTAGTCACAGACCAAGGTAATATGTCCTATCTAGGTCTATCCAACATGTTTAGTCACAGACCAAGATAACCTGTGTATCTAGGTCTCTCCGATATGTTTAGTCACAGACCAAGATAACATGTCCTATCTTGGTCTCTCCAACATATTTAGGCACAGACCAAGATAACATGTCCAATCTAGGTCTCTCCAATATGTTTAGTCACAGACGAAGATAACAGGTCCTATCTAGATCTCTCCAATATATTTTACACAAAGCAAGATAAAATGTCCTATCTAGGTTCCTCCAACACGTTTAGTCTCAGATCAAGATAACATGTCCTATCTAGGTCTCTCCAACATGTTTAGTCTCAGATCAAGATAACATGTCCTATCTATGTCTCTCCAATATGTTTAGTCACAGACTAAGATAATATGTCCTATCTAGGTCTCTCCAATATGTTTAGTCACAGACCAAGATAACAGGTCCTATCTAGATCTCTCCAATATATTTTACACAAAGCAAGATAAAATGTCCTATCTAGGTTCCTCCAACACGTTTAGTCTCAGATCAAGATAACATGTCCTATCTAGGTCTCTCCAATATATTTAGTCACAAAACAATTTAACATGTCCTATCTAATTCTCTCCAGCATGTTTAGTCACACACCTAGATAACATTTCCTATCCAGGTCTCTGCAATATGTTTAGTCGCAGACCAAGATCAGATGTCCTATTTAGGTCTCTCCAACATGTTTATTCAGAGACCAAGATAACATGTCCAAACTAGGTCTCTCCCACATGTTTAGTCTCAGACCAAGATGAAATGTCATATGTAGGTTTCTACAACATGTTTAGTCACAGACCAAAGTAACATGTGCTATCTAGGTCTCTCCAATCTGTTTAGTCACAAACCAAGATAACATGTCCTATCTAGGTCTCTCTAATATATTTTACACAAAGCAAGATAACATGAGCTATTTAGTCTCAGACCAAGATAACATGTCCTATCTAGGTCTCTCCAATATATTTAGTCACAGACCAATATAACATGTACTATCTAGATCTCTCCGATATGTTTAGTAACAGACCAAGATAACATGTCGTATCTAGGTCTCTCCAACATGTTTAGTCACCGACCAAGATAACTTTTCCTATCTAGGTCTCTGCAATAAGTTTAGTCACAGACCAAGATAAGATTCCTATCTAGGTTCTCCAACATGTTTAGTCAGAGACCAAGTTAACATGTCACAACTAGGTCTCTCCCACATGTTTAGTCTCAGAACGAGATGACATATCATATGTAGGTTTCTGCATCATGTTTAGTCGCAGACCAAGATAACATCTCCTATCTAGGTCTCTCCAATCTGTTTAGTCACAAACCAAGATAACATGTCCTATCTAGGTTCTTCCAACATGTTTAGTCTCAGATCAAGATAACATGTCCTATCTAGGTCTCTCCAATATGTTTAGTCACAGACCAAGATAACATGTCCTATAAAAGTCTCTACAATATGTTTACTCACAAACCAAGATAACATGTCCTATCTAGGTCTCTCCAATATGTTTAGTCACAGACCAAGATAACATTTCCTATCTAGGTCTCGCCAATATATTTAGTCACAAAACAATTTAATATGTCCTTTCTAGGTCTCTCCAATATATTTAGTCACGGACCAATATAACATGTACTACCTAGGTCTCTCCAATATGTTTATTCACAAGCCAAGATAACATGTCGTATCTAGGTCTCTCTAATATGTTTAGTCACAGACTAAGATAACATTTCCAATCTAGGTCTCTCCAATATGTTTAGTCACAGACTAAGATAACATGTCCTATCTAGGTCTCTCCAACATGTTTAGTCTTAGATCAAGATAACATGTCCTATCTAGGTCTCTGCAATAGGTTTAGTCACAGACCAAGATAACATTTCCTATATAGGTCTCTGCAATATATTTAGTTACAGACCAAGATAACATGTCCTATCTAGGTCTCTCCAATATGTTTAGTCACTGACCAATATAACATGTCCAAACTAGGTCTCTCCCACATGTTTAGTCTCAGACCGAGATGACATGTCATATGTAGGTTTCTACAACATGTTTAGTCACAGAACAAAGTAACATGTCCTATCTAGGTCTCTCCAATCTGTTTAGTCACAAACCAAGATAGCATGTCCTATCTAGGTCTCTCCAACGTATTTAGTCACACACCTAGATAACACGTCCTATCTAGGTCTCTCCAATATGTTTAGTCACTGACCAAGATAACATGTCCTATCTAGTTCTCTGCAATATGTTTAGTCACACACCAAGGTAAAATCTCGTATGTAGATCTCTCCAACATGTTTAGTCACAGACCAAGATATCAAGTCCAGTCGAGGTCTCTCCAATATATTTAGTCACAAAACAATTTAACATGTCCTATCTAAGTCTCTCCAACATATTTTGTCACACACCCAGATAACACGTCCTATCTAGGTCTCTCCCACATGTTTAGTCCCAGACCAAGATGACATGTCATCTGTAGGTTTCTACAACATGTTTAGTCACAGACCAAAGTAACATGTCCTATCTAGGTCTCTCCAATCTGTTTAGTAACAAACCAAGATAACATGTCCTATCAAGTTCTCTCCAACGTATTTAGTCACACACCTAGATAACACGTCCTATCTAGGTCTCTCCAATATGTTTAGTCACAGACCAAGATAACATGTCTAATCTAGGTCTCTCCAATATGTTTAGTCACATACCAAGATAACAGGTCCTATCTAGGTCTCTCCAATATATTTTACACAAAGCAAGATAACATCTCTTATCTAGGTTGCTTCAACATGTTTTGTCTCAGATCAAAATAACATGTCCTATCTAGGTCTCTCCAACATGTTTAGTCACAGACCAAGATAACATGTCCAGTTGAGGTCTCTCCAATATATTTAGTCACAAAACAATTTAACATGTCCTATCTAAGTCTCTCCAACATATTTTGTCACACACCCAGATAACACGTCCTATCTAGGTCTCTCCAATATGTTTAGTCACAGACCAAGATAACATGTCCTATCCAGGTCTCTCCATTATGTTTAGTCACCGACCAAGATAACATTTCCTATCTAGGTGTCTCCCACATGTTTAGTTCCAGACCAAGATGACATGTCATCTGTAGGTTTCTACAACATGTTTAGTCACAGACCAAAGTAACATGTCCTATCTAGGTCTCTCCAATCTGTTTAGTAACAAACCAAGATAACATGTCCTATCAAGTTCTCTCCAACGTATTTAGTCACACACCTAGATAACACGTCTTATCTAGGTCTCTCCAATATGTTTAGTCACAGACCAAGATAACATGTCTAATCTAGGTCTCTCCAATATGTTTAGTCACAGACCAAGATAACAGGTCCTATCTAGGTCTCTCCAATATATTTTACACAAAGCAAGATAACATCTCTTATCTAGGTTGCTTCAACATGTTTTGTCTCAGATCAAAATAACATGTCCTATCTAGGTCTCTCCAACATGTTTAGTCACAGACCAAGATAACATGTCCAGTTGAGGTCTCTCCAATATATTTAGTCACAAACCAAGATAACATGTCCTATCTAGGTTTCTCCAATAAGTTTAGTCACAGACCAAGATAACATGTCCTATATAAGTCACGCCAATATGTTTAGTCACAAACCAAGATAACATGTCCTATCTAGGTCTCTCCAATGTATTTAGTCACAAAACAAGAAAACATGTCCTATCTAGTTCCCTCCAATATGTTTAGTCACACACCAAGGTAAGATGTCGTATCTAGATCTCTCCAACATGTTTAGTCACAGACCAAGATAACATGTCCAGTCGAGGTCTCTCCAATATATTTAGTCACAAAACAATTTAACATGTCCTATCTAAGTCACTCCAATATGTTTAGTCGCAAACCAAGATAACAGGTCCTATCTAGGTTTCTCCAATATGTTTAGTCACAGACCAAGATAACATGTCCTATATAAATCTCTCTAATATGTTTAGTCACAGACCAAGGTAAGATGTCGTATCTAGATATCTCCAACATGTTTAGTCACAGACCAAGATAACATGTCCAGTCGAGGTCTCTCCAATATATTTAGTCACAAAACAATTTAACATGTCCTATCTAAGTCACTCCAATATGTTTAGTCGCAAACCAAGATAACACGTCCTATCTAGGTTTCTCCAATATGTTTAGTCACAGACCAAGATAACATGTCCTATATAAATCTCTCCAATATGTTTAGTCACAGACCAAGATAACATGTCCTATCAAGGTCTCTCCAATGTATGTAGTCACACACCTACATAACACGTCCTATCTAGGTCTCTCCAACATGTTTAGTCTCAGACCAAATAACTTGTCCAATCTAGGTCTCTCCAACATGTTTAGACACAGACCAAGATAACATGTCTAATCTAGGTCTTTCCAATATGTTTAGTCACAGACCAAGATAACAGGTCCTATCTAGGTCTCTCCAATATATTTTACACAAAGCAAGATAACATGTCTTATCTAGGTTGGTTCAACATGTTTAGTCTCAGATCAAAATAACATGTCCTATCTAGGTCTCTCCAACATGTTTAGTCACAGACCAAGATAAAATGTCCAGTCGAGGTTTCTCCAATATGTTTAGTCACAACCAAAGATAACATGTCCTATCTAGGTTTCTCCAATAAGTTTAGTCACTGACCAAGATAACATGTCCTATATAAGTCACTCCAATATGTTTAGTCACAAACCAAGATAACATGTCCTATCTAGGTCTCTACAATGTATTTAGTCACAAAACAAGATAACATGTCCTATCTAGTTCTCTCCAATATGTTTAGTCACACACCAAGGTAAGATGTCGTATCTAGATCTCTCCAACATGTTTAGTCACAGACCAAGATAACATGTCCAGTGGAGGTCTCTCCAATATATTTAGTCACAAAACAATTTAACATGTCCTATCTAAGTCTCTCCAACATATTTTGTCACACACCCAGATAACACGTCCTATCTAGGTCTCTCCAATATGTTTAGTCACAGACCAAGATAACATGTCCTATCCAGGTCTCTCCATTATGTTTAGTCACCGACCAAGATAACATTTCCTATCTAGGTCTCTCCCACATGTTTAGTCCCAGACCAAGATGACATGTCATCTGTAGGTTTCTACAACATGTTTAGTCACAGACCAAAGTAACATGTCCTATCTAGGTCTCTCCAATCTGTTTAGTAACAAACCAAGATAACATGTCCTATCAAGTTCTCTCCAACGTATTTAGTCACACACCTAGATAACACGTCTTATCTAGGTCTCTCCAATATGTTTAGTCACAGACCAAGATAACATGTCTAATCTAGGTCTCTCCAATATGTTTAGTCACAGACCAAGATAACAGGTCCTATCTAGGTCTCTCCAATATATTTTACACAAAGCAAGATAACATCTCTTATCTAGGTTGCTTCAACATGTTTTGTCTCAGATCAAAATAACATGTCCTATCTAGGTCTCTCCAACATGTTTAGTCACAGACCAAGATAACATGTCCAGTTGAGGTCTCTCCAATATATTTAGTCACAAACCAAGATAACATGTCCTATGTAGGTTTCTCCAATAAGTTTAGTCACAGACCAAGATAACATGTCCTATATAAGTCACGCCAATATGTTTAGTCACAAACCAAGATAACATGTCCTATCTAGGTCTCTCCAATGTATTTAGTCACAAAACAAGAAAACATGTCCTATCTAGTTCCCTCCAATATGTTTAGTCACACACCAAGGTAAGATGTCGTATCTAGATCTCTCCAACATGTTTAGTCACAGACCAAGATAACATGTCCAGTCGAGGTCTCTCCAATATATTTAGTCACAAAACAATTTAACATGTCCTATCTAAGTCACTCCAATATGTTTAGTCGCAAACCAAGATAACAGGTCCTATCTAGGTTTCTCCAATATGTTTAGTCACAGACCAAGATAACATGTCCTATATAAATCTCTCTAATATGTTTAGTCACAGACCAAGGTAAGATGTCGTATCTAGATATCTCCAACATGTTTAGTCACAGACCAAGATAACATGTCCAGTCGAGGTCTCTCCAATATATTTAGTCACAAAACAATTTAACATGTCCTATCTAAGTCACTCCAATATGTTTAGTCGCAAACCAAGATAACACGTCCTATCTAGGTTTCTCCAATATGTTTAGTCACAGACCAAGATAACATGTCCTATATAAATCTCTCCAATATGTTTAGTCACAGACCAAGATAACATGTCCTATCAAGGTCTCTCCAATGTATTTAGTCACACACCTAGATAACACGTCCTATCTAGGTCTCTCCAACATGTTTAGTCTCAGACCAAATAACTTGTCCAATCTAGGTCTCTCCAACATGTTTAGACACAGACCAAGATAACATGTCTAATCTAGGTCTTTCCAATATGTTTAGTCACAGACCAAGATAACAGGTCCTATCTAGGTCTCTCCAATATATTTTACACAAAGCAAGATAACATGTCTTATCTAGGTTGGTTCAACATGTTTAGTCTCAGATCAAAATAACATGTCCTATCTAGGTCTCTCCAACATGTTTAGTCACAGACCAAGATAAAATGTCCAGTCGAGGTTTCTCCAATATGTTTAGTCACAACCAAAGATAACATGTCCTATCTAGGTTTCTCCAATAAGTTTAGTCACTGACCAAGATAACATGTCCTATATAAGTCACTCCTATATGTTTAGTCACAAACCAAGATAACATGTCCTATCTAGGTCTCTCCAATATATTTAGTCACAAAACAAGATAACATGTCCTATCTAGGTCTCTCCAATATGTTTAGTCACACACCAAGGTAAAATGTTGTATCTAGATCTCTCCAACATGTTTAGTGTTAGATGAAGATAACATGTCCTATCCAGGTCTCTGCAATATGTTTAGTCACAGACCAAGATAAAATTTCCTGTCTAGGTCTCAGCAATATATTTAGTTACAGACCAGGATAACATGTCCTATCTAGGTCTCTCAAATATGTTTCGTCACAGACCAAGATAACAGGTCGTATCTAGGTCTCTCCAATATATTTTACACAAAACAAGATAAAATGTCCTATCTAGGTTCCACCAACATGTTTAGTCTCAGATCAAGATAACATGTCCTATATATGTCTCTCCAACATGTTTAGTCTCAGATCAAGATAACATGTCCTATCTATGTCTCTCCAATATGTTCAGTCACAGACCAAGATAACATGTCCTATCTAGGTCTCTCCAATATGTTTAGTCACAAACCAAGATAATATGTCGTATCTAGATCTCTCCAACATGTTTAGTCACAGACCAAGATAACATGTCCTATCTAGGTCTCTCCAATATATTTAGTCACAAAACAATTTAACATGTCCTATCTAATTCTCTCCAACATGTTTAGTCACATACCTAGATAAAATTTCCTATCCAGGTCTCTGCAATATGTTTAGTCGCAGAACAAGATCAGATGTCCTATCTAGGTCTCTCCAACATGTTTATTCAGAGACCAAGATAACATGTCCAAACTAGGTCTCTCCCACATGTTTAGTCTCAGACCAAGATGACATGTCATATGTAGGTTTCTACAACATGTTTAGTCACAGACCAAAGTAACATGTGCTATCTAGGTCTCTCCAATCTGTTTAGTCACAAACCAAGATAACATGTCCTATCTAGATCTCTCTAATATATTTTACACAGAGCAAGATAACATGCCCTATTCAGTCACAGACCATTATAACATGTACTACATAGGTCTCTCCAATATGTTTAGTCACAGACCAAGATAACATGTACTATCTAGATCTCTCCGATATGTTTAGTAACAGACCAAGATAACATGTCCTATCTAGGTCTCTCCAATATATTTGGTCACAGACCAAGATAACATGTCTAAGCTAGGTCTCTGCAATATGTTTAGTCACAGACCAAGATAACATGTCCTATGTAGCTATCTCCAAAATGTTTAGTCACAGACCAATATAACATGTCCTATCTAGGTCTCTCCAATATATTTAGTCACAGACAAAGTTAACATGTACTACCTAGATCTCTCCAATATGTTTAATCACAGACCAAGATAACATGTCTAAGCTAGGTCTCTGCAATATATTTAGTCACACACCAAGATAACATGTCCTATGTAGCTATCTCCAAAATGTTTAGTCAGAGACCAAGATAACATGTCGTATATAGGTCTCTCCAATATATTTAGTCACAGACCAAGATAACATGTACTACCTAGGTCTCTCCAATATGTTTAGTCACAGACCAAAATAACATGTCCGGTCTAGGTCTCTCTAACATGTTTAGTTGCAGGACAAGATAACATGTCCAATCTAGGTCTCTGCAATATGTTTAGTCACAGACCAAGATGACATGTCCTATCTAGGTCACTCCAACATGTTTAGTCAGAGACCAAGATAAAATGTTGTATCTTGGTCTCTTCAATATGGTTAGTCACAGACCAAGTTTACATGTCCTATGTAGGTCTCTCCAATATATTTAGTCACAGACCAAGATAACATGTCCTATCTAGGTCTCTCCAATATATTTAGTCACGGACCAATATAACATGTACTACCTAGGTCTCTCCAATATGTTTATTCACAAACCAAGATAACATGTCTTATCTAGCTCTCCAATATAATTAGTCATAAACCAAGATAACATGTCCTATCTAGGTCTCTCCAACATGTTTAGTCACAAACCAAGATAACATGTCGTATCTAGGTCTCTCTAATATATTTAGTCACAGACCAAGATAACGTGTCCTATCTAGGTCTCTCCAATATATTTAGTCACAGACGAAGATAACATTTCAATCTAGGTTTCTCCAATATGTTTAGTCACAGACCAAGATAACATGTCCTGTATAAGTCACTCCAATATGTTTAGTCAAAAACCAAGATAACATGTCCTATCTAGGTCTCTCAAATATATTTAGTCACAAAACAAGATAACATGTCCTAACTAGTTCTCTCCTATATGTTTAGTCACACACCAAGGTGAAATGTCGTATCTAGATCTCTCCAACATGTTTAGTCACAAACCAAGATAACATGTCCAGTCGAGGTCTCTACAATATATTTAGTCACAAAACAATTTAACATGTCCTATCTAATTCTCTCCAGCATGTTTAGTCACACACCTAGATAACATTTCCTATCCAGGTCGCGGACGAAGATGACCTGTCCTAAGTAGGTCTCCCCAGCATGTTTAGTCACAGACCAATTTAATATGTCCTATCTAGGTCTCTCCAATATATTTAGTCACAGACCAATATAACATGTACTACGTAGGTCTCTCCAATATGTTTAGTCTTAGATCAAGATAACATGTCCTATCTAGGTCTCAGCAATATATTTAGTTACAGACCAAGATAACATGTCCTATCTAGGTCTCTCCAATATGTTTTGTCACAGACCAAGATAACATGTCCTATCTTGGTCTCTCCAACATATTTAGGCACAGACCAAGATAACATGTCCAATCTAGGTCTCTCCAATATGTTTAGTCACAGACCAAGATAACAGGTCCTATCTAGATCTCTCCAATATATTTTACACAAAGCAAGATAAAATGTCCTATCTAGGTTCCTCCAACACGTTTAGTCTCAGATCAAGATAACATGTCCTATCTAGGTCTCTCCAACATGTTTAGTCTCAGATCAAGATAACATGTCCTATCTATGTCTCTCCAATATGTTTAGTCACAGACTAAGATAATATGTCCTATCTAGGTCTCTCCAATATGTTTTGTCACAAACCAAGATAACATGTCGTATCTAGATCTCTCCAACATGTTTAGTCACAGACCAAGATAACATGTCCTATCTAGGTCTCTCCAATATATTTAGTCACAAAACAATTTAACATGTCCTATCTAATTCTCTCCAGCATGTTTAGTCACACACCTAGATAACATTTCCTATCCAGGTCTCTGCAATATGTTTAGTCGCAGACCAAGATCAGATGTCCTATTTAGGTCTCTCCAACATGTTTATTCAGAGACCAAGATAACATGTCCAAACTAGGTCTCTCCCACATGTTTAGTCTCAGACCAAGATGACATGTCATATGTAGGTTTCTACAACATGTTTAGTCACAGACCAAAGTAACATGTGCGATCTAGGTCTCTCCAATCTGTTTAGTCACAAACCAAGATAACATGTCCTATCTAGGTCTCTCTAATATATTTTACACAAAGCAAGATAACATGAGCTATTTAGTCTCAGACCAAGATAACATGTCCTATCTAGGTCTCTCCAATATATTTAGTCACAGACCAATATAACATGTACTACATAGGTCTCTTCAATATGTTTAGTCACAGACCAAGATAACATTTACAATCTAGGTCTCTCCAATATGTTTCGTCTTAGATCAAGATAACATGTGGTATCTAGGTCTCTGCAATATGTTTAGTCACAGACCAATATAACATGTACTATCTAGATCTCTCCGATATGTTTAGTAACAGACCAAGATAACATGTCGTATCTAGGTCTCTCCAACATGTTTAGTCACCGACCAAGATAACATTTCCTATCTAGGTCTCTGCAATAAGTTTAGTCACAGACCAAGATAAGATTCCTATCTAGGTTCTCCACCATGTTTAGTCAGAGACCAAGTTAACATGTCACAACTAGATCTCTCCCACATGTTTAGTCTCAGAACGAGATGACATGTCATATGTAGGTTTCTGCATCATGTTTAGTCGCAGACCAAGATAACATCTCCTATCTAGGTCTCTCCAATCTGTTTAGTCACAAACCAAGATAACATGTCCTATCTAGGTTCTTCCAACATGTTTAGTCTCAGATCAAGATAACATGTCCTATCTCGGTCTCTCCAATATGTTTAGTCACAGACCAAGATAACATGTCCTATAAAAGTCTCTACAATATGTTTACTCACAAACCAAGATAACATGTCCTATCTAGGTCTCTCCAATATGTTTAGTCACAGACCAAGATAACATTTCCTATCTAGGTCTCGCCAATATATTTAGTCACAAAACAATTTAATATGTCCTATCTAGGTCTCTCCAATATATTTAGTCACGGACCAATATAACATGTACTACCTAGGTCTCTCCAATATGTTTATTCACAAACCAAGATAACATGTCGTATCTAGTTCTCTCTAATATGTTTAGTCACAGACTAAGATAACATTTCCAATCTAGGTCTCTTCAATATGTTTAGTCACAGACCAAGATAACATGTCCTATCTAGGTCTCTCCAATATGTTTAGTCACAGACCAAGATAACATGTCCTATCTAGGTCTCGCCAATATATTTAGTCACGGACCAATATAACATGTACTACCTAGGTCTCTCCAATATGTTTATTCACAAACCAAGATAACCTGTCATAGCTAACTCTCCAATATGTTTAGTCACAAACCAAGATAACATGTCCTATCTAGGTCTCTCCAACATGTTTAGTCACAAACCAAGATAACATGTCATATCTAGGTCTCTCCAATATGTTTATTCACAAACCAAGATAACCTGTCATAGCTAACTCTCCAATATAATTAGTCACAGACCAAGATAACATGTCCTATCTAGGTCTCTCCAACATGTTTAGTCTTAGATCAAGATAACATGTCTTATCTAGGTCTCTGCAATATGTTTAGTCACAGACCAAGATAACATTTCCTATCTAGGTCTCTGCAATATATTTAGTTACAGACCAAGATAACATATCCTATCTAGGTCTCTCCAATATATTTCGTCACAGACCAATATAACATGTCCAAACTAGGTCTCTCCCACATGTTTAGTCTCAGACCGAGATGACATGTCATATGTAGGTTTCTAAAACATGTTTAGTCACAGACCAAAGTAACATGTCCTATCTAGGTCTCTCCAATATATTTAGTCACAGACCAAGATAACATGTCCTATCTAGTTCTCTGCAATATGTTTAGTCACACACCACGGTAAAATGTCGTATGTAGATCTCTCCAACATGTTTATTCACAGACCAAGATATCATGTCCAGTCGAGGTCTCTCCAATATATTTAGTCACAAAACAATTTAACATGTCCTATCTAAGTCTCTCCAACATGTTTAGTCACACACCTAGATAACATGTCCTATCCAGGTCTCTCCATTATGTTTAGTCACCGACCAAGATAACATTTCCTATCTAGGTCTCTCCCACATGTTTAGTCCCAGACCAAGATGACATGTCATCTGTAGGTTTCTACAACATGTTTAGTCACAGACCAAAGTAACATGTCCTATCTAGGTCTCTCCAATCTGTTTTTTTACAAACCAAGATAACATGTCCTATCAAGGTCTCTCCAATGTATTTAGTCATACACCTAGATAACACGTCCTATCTAGGTCTCTCCAATATGTTTATTCACAGACCAAGATAACATGTCTAATCTAGGTCTCTCCAATATGTTTAGTCACAGACCAAGATAACAGGCCCTATCTAGGTCTCTACAATATATTTTACACAAAGCAAAATAACATCTCTTATCTAGGTTGCTTCAACATGTTTAGTCTCAGATCAAAATAACATGTCCTATCTAGGTCTCTCCAACATGTTTAGTCACAGACCAAGATAACATGTCCAGTCGAGGTCTCTCCAATATATTTAGTCACAAACCAAGATAACATGTCCTATCTAGGTTTCTCCAATAAGTTTAGTCACAGACCAAGATAACATGTCCTATATAAGTCACTCCAATATATTTAGTCACAAAACAAGATAACATGTCCTATCTAGTTCTCTCCAATATGTTTAGTCACACACCAAGGTAAGATGTCGTATCTAGATCTCTCCAACATGTTTAGTCACAGACCAAGATAACATGTCCAGTCGAGGTCTCTCCAATATATTTAGTCACAAAACAATTTAACATGTCCTATCTAAGTCACTCCAATATGTTTAGTCGCAAACCAAGATAACACGTCCTATCTAGGTTTCTCCAATATGTTTAGTCACAGACCAAGATAACATGTCCTATATAAATCTCTCCAATATCTTTAGTCACAGACCAAGATACCACGTCCTATCTAGGTCTCTCCAACATGTTTAGTCTCAGACCAAATAACTTGTCCAATCTAGGTCTCTCCAACATGTTTAGACACAGACCAAGATAACATGTCTAATCTAGGTCTTTCCAATATGTTTAGTCACAGACCAAGATAACAGGTCCTATCTAGGTCTCTCCAATATATTTTACACAAAGCAAGATAACATGTCTTATCTAGGTTGGTTCAACATGTTTAATCTCAGATCAAAATAACATGTCCTATCTAGGTCTCTCCAACATGTTTAGTCACAGACCAAGATAACATGTCCAGTCGAGGTCTCTCCAATATGTTTAGTCACAAACCAAGATAACATGTCCTATCTAGGTTTCTCCAATAAGTTTAGTCACAGACAAAGATAACATGTCCTATATAAGTCACTCCAATATGTTTAGTCACAAACCAAGATAACATGTCCTATCTAGGTCTCTCCAATATATTTAGTCACAAAACAAGATAACATGTCCTATCTAGTTCTCTCCAATATGTTTAGTCACACACCAAGGTAAAATGTCGTATCTAGATCTCTCCAACATGTTTAGTCACACACCAAGATAACATGTACAATCTAGGTCTCTCCAATATATTTAGTCACAAAACAATTTAACATGTCCTATCTAGGTCACTCCAATATGTTTAGTCGCAAACCAAGATAACACGTCCTATCTAGGTTTCTCCAATATGTTTAGTCACAGACCAAGATAACATGTCCTATATAAATCTCTCCAATATGTTTAGTCACAAACCAAGATAACATGTGCTATCTAGGTCTCTCCAATATGTTTAGTCACACACCAAGGTAAAATGTCGAATCTAGGTCTCTCCGATATGTTTAGTCGTAGACCAAGATGACATGCCCTAAGTAGGTCTCCCCAGCATGTTCAGTCACAGACCAAGGTAAAATGTCGTATCTAGATCTCTCCAACATGTTTAGTCACAGACCAAGATAACAGGTCCTATCTAGGTCTCTCCAATATATTTTACACAAAGCAAGATAAAATGTCCTATCTAGGTTCCTCCAACATGTTTAGTCTCAGATCAAGATAACATGTCCTATCTAGATCTCTCCAATATGTTTAGTCACAGACGAAGATAACATGTCCTATCTAGGTCTCTCCAATATGTTTAGTCACCGACCAATATAACATTTCCTATCTAGGTCTCTCCCACATGTTTAGTCCCAGTCCAAGATGACATGTCATCTGTAGGTTTCTACAACATGTTTAGTCACAGACCAAAGTAACATGTCCTATCTAGGTCTCTCCAATCTGTTTAGTCACAAACCAAGATAACATGTCCTATCAAGGTCTCTCCAATGTATTTAGTCACACACCTAGATAACACGTCCTATCTAGGTCTCTCCAACATGTTTAGTCTCAGACCAAATAACTTGTCCAATCTAGGTCTCTCCAACATGTTTAGACACAGACAAAGATAACATGTCTAATCTAGGTCTCTCCAATATGTTTAGTCACAGACCAAGATAACAGGTGCTATCTAGGTCTCTCCAATATATTTTACACAAACCAAGATAACATGTCCTATCTAGGTTCCTCCAACATGTTTAGTCTCAGATCAAAATAACATGTCCTATCTAGGTCTCTCCAACATGTTTAGTCACAGACCAAGATAAAATGTCCAGTCGAGATCTCTCCAATATGTTTAGTTACAAACCAAGATAACATGTCCTATCTAGGTCTCTCCAATAAGTTTAGTCACAGACCAAGATAACACGTCCTATCTAGGTTTCTCCAATATGTTTAGTCACAGACCAAGATAACACGTCCTATATAAATCTCTCCAATATGTTTAGTCACAAACCAAGATAACATGTGCTATCTAGGTCTCTCCAATATGTTTAGTCACACACCAAGGTAAAATGTCGAATCCAGGTCTCTCCGATATGTTTAGTCGCAGACCAAGATGACATTTCCTAAGTAGGTCTCCCCAGCATGTTTAGTCACAGACCAAGTTAATATGTCCTATCTAGGTCTCACCAATATATTTAGTCACAGACCAATATAACATGTACTACGTAGGTCTCTACAATATGTTTAGTCACAAACCAAGATAACATTTCTGATCTAGGTCTCTCCAATATATTTAGTCTTAGATCAAGATAACATGTCCTATCTAGGTCTCTGCAATATGTTTAGTCACAGACCAAGATAACATTTCCTATCTAGGTCTCAGCAAAATATTTAGTTACAGACCAAGATAACATGTCTTATCTAGGTCTCTCCAACATGTTTAGTCTCAGACCAAGATAACATGTCCAATCTTGGACTCTCCAACTTATTTAGGCACAGACCAATATAACATGTCCAATCTAGGTTTCTCCAATATGTTTAGTCACAGACGAAGATAACAGGTCCTATCTAGGTCTCTCCAATATATTTTACACAAAGCAAGATAAAATGTCCTATCTAGGTTCCTCCAACATGTTTAGTCTCAGATCAAGATAACATGTCCTATCTAGATCTCTCCAATATATTTAGTCACAGACCAAGATAACTTTTCCTATCTAGGTCTCTCCAATATGTTTAGTCGCAGACCAAGATAAGATATCCTATCTAGGTCTCTCCAACATGTTTATTCAGAGACCAAGATAACATGTCCAAACTAGGTCTCTCCCACGTGTTTAGTCTCAGACCAAGATGACATGTCATATGTAGGTTTCTACAACATGTTTAGTCACAGACCAAAGTAACAGGTTCTATTTAGGTCTCTCCAATCTGTTTAGTCAGAAACCAAGATAACATGTCCTATCTAGGTCTTTCCAATATATTTAGTCACAGACCAATATAACATGTACTACCTAGGTCTCTCCAATATGTTAAGTCACACACCAAGGTAAAATGTTGTATCTAGATCTCTCCAACATGTTTAGTCACAGACCAAGATAACATGTCCAGTCGAGGTCTCTCCAATATATTTAGTCACAAAACAATTTAACATGTCCTATCTAAGTCTCTCCAACATGTTTAGTCACACACCTAGATAACAAGTGTTATCTAGGTCTCTCCAATATGTTTAGTCACCGACCAAGATAACATTTCCTATCTAGGTCTCTCCCACATGTTTAGTCCCAGACGAAGATGACATGTCATCTGTAGGTTTCTACAACATGTTTAGTCACAGACCAAAGTAACATGTCCTATCTAGGTCTCTCCAATCTGTTTAATCAAAAAACCAAGATAACATGTCCTATCAAGGTCTCTCCAATGTATTTAGTCACACACCTAGATAACACGTCCTATCCAGGTCTCACCAATATGTTTAGTCACAGACCAAGTTAAAATGTCCAATCTAGGTTCTCTCCAACATGTTTTGTCTCAGATCAAGATAACAAATCCTATGTAGGTCTCTGCAATATGTTTAGTCACAGATCAAGATAACGTCCTATCTAGGTCTCTCCAACATGTTTAGTCTCAGACCAAATAACATGTCCAATCTAGGTCTCTCCAACATGTTTAGTCACAGACCAAGATAACATGTCCTATCTAGGTCTCTCCAACATGTTTAGTCACAGACCAAGATAAAATGTCCTATCTAGGTCTCTCTAATATGTTTAGTCACAGGCCAAGATAACATGTCCTATCCTGGTCTCTGCAATATGTTTAGTCACAGACCAAGATAACATGTCCTATCTAGGTCTCTGCAATATATTTAGTCACAAACCAAGATAACATGTCCTATCAAGGTCTCTCCAACATGTTTAGTCTCAGACCAAGATAACCTGTCCTATGTAGGTCTCTCCAATATGTTTAGTCACATACCAAGATAAGATGTCCTATCTAGGTCTCTCCAACATGTTTAGTCAGAGACCAAGATAACATGTCCAATCTAGGCCTCTCCCACATGTTTAATCACAGACCAAGATAACATGTGCTATCTAGGTCTCTCCCATATCTTTAGTCACAGACCAAGATAACATGTCCTATGTAGGTCTCTCCAACATGTTTAGTCACAGACCAAGATAACATGTCCTATCTAGGTCTCTCCAATATATTTAATCACAGACGAAGATAACATGTACTACCTAGATCTCTCCAATATGTTTAGTCACAGACCAAGATAACATGTCCTATCTAGGTCTCTTCAACATGTTTAGTCACAGACCAACATAACATGTCCTATCTAGCTCTCTCCAACATGTTTAGTCTCACATCAAGATAACAAATCCTATGTAGATCTTTGCAATATGTTTAGTCACAAACCAAGATAACATGTCCCACGTAGGTCTTCCCAAAATGTTTAATCACAGACCAGGATAACATGTCCTATCTAGGTCTCTCCAATATGTTTAGTCACAGACCAAGATCACATGTCCTATCTAGGTCAATCCAACATATTTAGTCACAGACCTTGTTAACATGTCCATTCTAGGTCTCTCCAATATGTTTAGTCACAGACCAAGATCACATGTCGTATCTAGGTGTCTCCAATATGTTTAGTCACAGACCAAGACAACATGTCCTATCTAGGTCTCTCCAATATGTTTAGTTACAAACCAAGATAACATGTACAATCTAGGTCTCTCAGATATATTTAGTCACAGACCAAGACAACATGTCCAAACTAGGTCTCTGCAATATGTTTAGTTACAGACCAAGATAATATGTCCTATCTAGGTCTCACCAACATGTTTAGTCACAGACCAAGATAACATATCCAATCTAGGTCTCTCCAATATATTTAGTCACAGACCAAGATAACATGTCCTATCTAGGTCTCTCCAATATATTTTGTCACAGACCAAGATAACATGTCCTATCTAGGTCTCTCCAATATGTTTAGTCACAAACCAAGATAGCATGTCATCTCTAGGTCTCTCCAGCATGTTTAGTCTCACATCAAGATAACAAATCCTATGTAGATCTTTGCAATATATTTAGTCACAGACCAAGATAACATGTCCTATCTAGGTCTCTACAATATGTTTAGTCACAGACCAAGATAACATGTCCTATCTAGGTCTCTCCAATATGTTTAGTCACAAACCAAGATAGCATGTCATCTCTAGGTCTCTCCAGCATGTTTAGTCTCACATCAAGATAACAAATCCTATGTAGATCTTTGCAATATATTTAGTCACAGACCAAGATAACATGTCCTATCTAGGTCTCTACAATATGTTTAGTCACAGACCAAGATAACATGTCCTATCTAGGTCTCTCCAATATATTTAGTCACAAAACAATTTAACATGTCCTATCTAATTCTCTCCAGCATGTTTAGTCACACACCTAGATAACATTTCCTATCCAGGTCTCTGCAATATGTTTAGTCGCAGACCAAGATCAGATGTCCTATTTAGGTCTCTCCAACATGTTTATTCAGAGACCAAGATAACATGTCCAAACTAGGTCTCTCCCACATGTTTAGTCTCAGACCAAGATGACATGTCATATGTAGGTTTCTACAACATGTTTAGTCACAGACCAAAGTAACATGTGCGATCTAGGTCTCTCCAATCTGTTTAGTCACAAACCAAGATAACATGTCCTATCTAGGTCTCTCTAATATATTTTACACAAAGCAAGATAACATGAGCTATTTAGTCTCAGACCAAGATAACATGTCCTATCTAGGTCTCTCCAATATATTTAGTCACAGACCAATATAACATGTACTACATAGGTCTCTTCAATATGTTTAGTCACAGACCAAGATAACATTTACAATCTAGGTCTCTCCAATATGTTTCGTCTTAGATCAAGATAACATGTGGTATCTAGGTCTCTGCAATATGTTTAGTCACAGACCAATATAACATGTACTATCTAGATCTCTCCGATATGTTTAGTAACAGACCAAGATAACATGTCGTATCTAGGTCTCTCCAACATGTTTAGTCACCGACCAAGATAACATTTCCTATCTAGGTCTCTGCAATAAGTTTAGTCACAGACCAAGATAAGATTCCTATCTAGGTTCTCCACCATGTTTAGTCAGAGACCAAGTTAACATGTCACAACTAGATCTCTCCCACATGTTTAGTCTCAGAACGAGATGACATGTCATATGTAGGTTTCTGCATCATGTTTAGTCGCAGACCAAGATAACATCTCCTATCTAGGTCTCTCCAATCTGTTTAGTCACAAACCAAGATAACATGTCCTATCTAGGTTCTTCCAACATGTTTAGTCTCAGATCAAGATAACATGTCCTATCTCGGTCTCTCCAATATGTTTAGTCACAGACCAAGATAACATGTCCTATAAAAGTCTCTACAATATGTTTACTCACAAACCAAGATAACATGTCCTATCTAGGTCTCTCCAATATGTTTAGTCACAGACCAAGATAACATTTCCTATCTAGGTCTCGCCAATATATTTAGTCACAAAACAATTTAATATGTCCTATCTAGGTCTCTCCAATATATTTAGTCACGGACCAATATAACATGTACTACCTAGGTCTCTCCAATATGTTTATTCACAAACCAAGATAACATGTCGTATCTAGTTCTCTCTAATATGTTTAGTCACAGACTAAGATAACATTTCCAATCTAGGTCTCTTCAATATGTTTAGTCACAGACCAAGATAACATGTCCTATCTAGGTCTCTCCAATATGTTTAGTCACAGACCAAGATAACATGTCCTATCTAGGTCTCGCCAATATATTTAGTCACGGACCAATATAACATGTACTACCTAGGTCTCTCCAATATGTTTATTCACAAACCAAGATAACCTGTCATAGCTAACTCTCCAATATGTTTAGTCACAAACCAAGATAACATGTCCTATCTAGGTCTCTCCAACATGTTTAGTCACAAACCAAGATAACATGTCATATCTAGGTCTCTCCAATATGTTTATTCACAAACCAAGATAACCTGTCATAGCTAACTCTCCAATATAATTAGTCACAGACCAAGATAACATGTCCTATCTAGGTCTCTCCAACATGTTTAGTCTTAGATCAAGATAACATGTCTTATCTAGGTCTCTGCAATATGTTTAGTCACAGACCAAGATAACATTTCCTATCTAGGTCTCTGCAATATATTTAGTTACAGACCAAGATAACATATCCTATCTAGGTCTCTCCAATATATTTCGTCACAGACCAATATAACATGTCCAAACTAGGTCTCTCCCACATGTTTAGTCTCAGACCGAGATGACATGTCATATGTAGGTTTCTAAAACATGTTTAGTCACAGACCAAAGTAACATGTCCTATCTAGGTCTCTCCAATATATTTAGTCACAGACCAAGATAACATGTCCTATCTAGTTCTCTGCAATATGTTTAGTCACACACCACGGTAAAATGTCGTATGTAGATCTCTCCAACATGTTTATTCACAGACCAAGATATCATGTCCAGTCGAGGTCTCTCCAATATATTTAGTCACAAAACAATTTAACATGTCCTATCTAAGTCTCTCCAACATGTTTAGTCACACACCTAGATAACATGTCCTATCCAGGTCTCTCCATTATGTTTAGTCACCGACCAAGATAACATTTCCTATCTAGGTCTCTCCCACATGTTTAGTCCCAGACCAAGATGACATGTCATCTGTAGGTTTCTACAACATGTTTAGTCACAGACCAAAGTAACATGTCCTATCTAGGTCTCTCCAATCTGTTTTTTTACAAACCAAGATAACATGTCCTATCAAGGTCTCTCCAATGTATTTAGTCATACACCTAGATAACACGTCCTATCTAGGTCTCTCCAATATGTTTATTCACAGACCAAGATAACATGTCTAATCTAGGTCTCTCCAATATGTTTAGTCAGAGACCAAGATAACAGGCCCTATCTAGGTCTCTACAATATATTTTACACAAAGCAAAATAACATCTCTTATCTAGGTTGCTTCAACATGTTTAGTCTCAGATCAAAATAACATGTCCTATCTAGGTCTCTCCAACATGTTTAGTCACAGACCAAGATAACATGTCCAGTCGAGGTCTCTCCAATATATTTAGTCACAAACCAAGATAACATGTCCTATCTAGGTTTATCCAATAAGTTTAGTCACAGACCAAGATAACATGTCCTATATAAGTCACTCCAATATATTTAGTCACAAAACAAGATAACATGTCCTATCTAGTTCTCTCCAATATGTTTAGTCACACACCAAGGTAAGATGTCGTATCTAGATCTCTCCAACATGTTTAGTCACAGACCAAGATAACATGTCCAGTCGAGGTCTCTCCAATATATTTAGTCACAAAACAATTTAACATGTCCTATCTAAGTCACTCCAATATGTTTAGTCGCAAACCAAGATAACACGTCCTATCTAGGTTTCTCCAATATGTTTAGTCACAGACCAAGATAACATGTCCTATATAAATCTCTCCAATATCTTTAGTCACAGACCAAGATACCACGTCCTATCTAGGTCTCTCCAACATGTTTAGTCTCAGACCAAATAACTTGTCCAATCTAGGTCTCTCCAACATGTTTAGACACAGACCAAGATAACATGTCTAATCTAGGTCTTTCCAATATGTTTAGTCACAGACCAAGATAACAGGTCCTATCTAGGTCTCTCCAATATATTTTACACAAAGCAAGATAACATGTCTTATCTAGGTTGGTTCAACATGTTTAATCTCAGATCAAAATAACATGTCCTATCTAGGTCTCTCCAACATGTTTAGTCACAGACCAAGATAACATGTCCAGTCGAGGTCTCTCCAATATGTTTAGTCACAAACCAAGATAACATGTCCTATCTAGGTTTCTCCAATAAGTTTAGTCACAGACAAAGATAACATGTCCTATATAAGTCACTCCAATATGTTTAGTCACAAACCAAGATAACATGTCCTATCTAGGTCTCTCCAATATATTTAGTCACAAAACAAGATAACATGTCCTATCTAGTTCTCTCCAATATGTTTAGTCACACACCAAGGTAAAATGTCGTATCTAGATCTCTCCAACATGTTTAGTCACACACCAAGATAACATGTACAATCTAGGTCTCTCCAATATATTTAGTCACAAAACAATTTAACATGTCCTATCTAGGTCACTCCAATATGTTTAGTCGCAAACCAAGATAACACGTCCTATCTAGGTTTCTCCAATATGTTTAGTCACAGACCAAGATAACATGTCCTATATAAATCTCTCCAATATGTTTAGTCACAAACCAAGATAACATGTGCTATCTAGGTCTCTCCAATATGTTTAGTCACACACCAAGGTAAAATGTCGAATCTAGGTCTCTCCGATATGTTTAGTCGTAGACCAAGATGACATGCCCTAAGTAGGTCTCCCCAGCATGTTCAGTCACAGACCAAGGTAAAATGTCGTATCTAGATCTCTCCAACATGTTTAGTCACAGACCAAGATAACAGGTCCTATCTAGGTCTCTCCAATATATTTTACACAAAGCAAGATAAAATGTCCTATCTAGGTTCCTCCAACATGTTTAGTCTCAGATCAAGATAACATGTCCTATCTAGATCTCTCCAATATGTTTAGTCACAGACGAAGATAACATGTCCTATCTAGGTCTCTCCAATATGTTTAGTCACCGACCAATATAACATTTCCTATCTAGGTCTCTCCCACATGTTTAGTCCCAGTCCAAGATGACATGTCATCTGTAGGTTTCTACAACATGTTTAGTCACAGACCAAAGTAACATGTCCTATCTAGGTCTCTCCAATCTGTTTAGTCACAAACCAAGATAACATGTCCTATCAAGGTCTCTCCAATGTATTTAGTCACACACCTAGATAACACGTCCTATCTAGGTCTCTCCAACATGTTTAGTCTCAGACCAAATAACTTGTCCAATCTAGGTCTCTCCAACATGTTTAGACACAGACAAAGATAACATGTCTAATCTAGGTCTCTCCAATATGTTTAGTCACAGACCAAGATAACAGGTGCTATCTAGGTCTCTCCAATATATTTTACACAAACCAAGATAACATGTCCTATCTAGGTTCCTCCAACATGTTTAGTCTCAGATCAAAATAACATGTCCTATCTAGGTCTCTCCAACATGTTTAGTCACAGACCAAGATAAAATGTCCAGTCGAGATCTCTCCAATATGTTTAGTTACAAACCAAGATAACATGTCCTATCTAGGTCTCTCCAATAAGTTTAGTCACAGACCAAGATAACACGTCCTATATAAATCTCTCCAATATGTTTAGTCACAAACCAAGATAACATGTGCTATCTAGGTCTCTCCAATATGTTTAGTCACACACCAAGGTAAAATGTCGAATCCAGGTCTCTCCGATATGTTTAGTCGCAGACCAAGATGACATTTCCTAAGTAGGTCTCCCCAGCATGTTTAGTCACAGACCAAGTTAATATGTCCTATCTAGGTCTCACCAATATATTTAGTCACAGACCAATATAACATGTACTACGTAGGTCTCTACAATATGTTTAGTCACAAACCAAGATAACATTTCTGATCTAGGTCTCTCCAATATATTTAGTCTTAGATCAAGATAACATGTCCTATCTAGGTCTCTGCAATATGTTTAGTCACAGACCAAGATAACATTTCCTATCTAGGTCTCAGCAAAATATTTAGTTACAGACCAAGATAACATGTCTTATCTAGGTCTCTCCAACATGTTTAGTCTCAGACCAAGATAACATGTCCAATCTTGGACTCTCCAACTTATTTAGGCACAGACCAATATAACATGTCCAATCTAGGTTTCTCCAATATGTTTAGTCACAGACGAAGATAACAGGTCCTATCTAGGTCTCTCCAATATATTTTACACAAAGCAAGATAAAATGTCCTATCTAGGTTCCTCCAACATGTTTAGTCTCAGATCAAGATAACATGTCCTATCTAGATCTCTCCAATATATTTAGTCACAGACCAAGATAACTTTTCCTATCTAGGTCTCTCCAATATGTTTAGTCGCAGACCAAGATAAGATATCCTATCTAGGTCTCTCCAACATGTTTATTCAGAGACCAAGATAACATGTCCAAACTAGGTCTCTCCCACGTGTTTAGTCTCAGACCAAGATGACATGTCATATGTAGGTTTCTACAACATGTTTAGTCACAGACCAAAGTAACAGGTTCTATTTAGGTCTCTCCAATCTGTTTAGTCAGAAACCAAGATAACATGTCCTATCTAGGTCTTTCCAATATATTTAGTCACAGACCAATATAACATGTACTACCTAGGTCTCTCCAATATGTTAAGTCACACACCAAGGTAAAATGTTGTATCTAGATCTCTCCAACATGTTTAGTCACAGACCAAGATAACATGTCCAGTCGAGGTCTCTCCAATATATTTAGTCACAAAACAATTTAACATGTCCTATCTAAGTCTCTCCAACATGTTTAGTCACACACCTAGATAACAAGTGTTATCTAGGTCTCTCCAATATGTTTAGTCACCGACCAAGATAACATTTCCTATCTAGGTCTCTCCCACATGTTTAGTCCCAGACGAAGATGACATGTCATCTGTAGGTTTCTACAACATGTTTAGTCACAGACCAAAGTAACATGTCCTATCTAGGTCTCTCCAATCTGTTTAATCAAAAAACCAAGATAACATGTCCTATCAAGGTCTCTCCAATGTATTTAGTCACACACCTAGATAACACGTCCTATCCAGGTCTCACCAATATGTTTAGTCACAGACCAAGTTAAAATGTCCAATCTAGGTTCTCTCCAACATGTTTTGTCTCAGATCAAGATAACAAATCCTATGTAGGTCTCTGCAATATGTTTAGTCACAGATCAAGATAACGTCCTATCTAGGTCTCTCCAACATGTTTAGTCTCAGACCAAATAACATGTCCAATCTAGGTCTCTCCAACATGTTTAGTCACAGACCAAGATAACATGTCCTATCTAGGTCTCTCCAACATGTTTAGTCACAGACCAAGATAAAATGTCCTATCTAGGTCTCTCTAATATGTTTAGTCACAGGCCAAGATAACATGTCCTATCCTGGTCTCTGCAATATGTTTAGTCACAGACCAAGATAACATGTCCTATCTAGGTCTCTGCAATATATTTAGTCACAAACCAAGATAACATGTCCTATCAAGGTCTCTCCAACATGTTTAGTCTCAGACCAAGATAACCTGTCCTATGTAGGTCTCTCCAATATGTTTAGTCACATACCAAGATAAGATGTCCTATCTAGGTCTCTCCAACATGTTTAGTCAGAGACCAAGATAACATGTCCAATCTAGGCCTCTCCCACATGTTTAATCACAGACCAAGATAACATGTGCTATCTAGGTCTCTCCCATATCTTTAGTCACAGACCAAGATAACATGTCCTATGTAGGTCTCTCCAACATGTTTAGTCACAGACCAAGATAACATGTCCTATCTAGGTCTCTCCAATATATTTAATCACAGACGAAGATAACATGTACTACCTAGATCTCTCCAATATGTTTAGTCACAGACCAAGATAACATGTCCTATCTAGGTCTCTTCAACATGTTTAGTCACAGACCAACATAACATGTCCTATCTAGCTCTCTCCAACATGTTTAGTCTCACATCAAGATAACAAATCCTATGTAGATCTTTGCAATATGTTTAGTCACAAACCAAGATAACATGTCCCACGTAGGTCTTCCCAAAATGTTTAATCACAGACCAGGATAACATGTCCTATCTAGGTCTCTCCAATATGTTTAGTCACAGACCAAGATCACATGTCCTATCTAGGTCAATCCAACATATTTAGTCACAGACCTTGTTAACATGTCCATTCTAGGTCTCTCCAATATGTTTAGTCACAGACCAAGATCACATGTCGTATCTAGGTGTCTCCAATATGTTTAGTCACAGACCAAGACAACATGTCCTATCTAGGTCTCTCCAATATGTTTAGTTACAAACCAAGATAACATGTACAATCTAGGTCTCTCAGATATATTTAGTCACAGACCAAGACAACATGTCCAAACTAGGTCTCTGCAATATGTTTAGTTACAGACCAAGATAATATGTCCTATCTAGGTCTCACCAACATGTTTAGTCACAGACCAAGATAACATATCCAATCTAGGTCTCTCCAATATATTTAGTCACAGACCAAGATAACATGTCCTATCTAGGTCTCTCCAATATATTTTGTCACAGACCAAGATAACATGTCCTATCTAGGTCTCTCCAATATGTTTAGTCACAAACCAAGATAGCATGTCATCTCTAGGTCTCTCCAGCATGTTTAGTCTCACATCAAGATAACAAATCCTATGTAGATCTTTGCAATATATTTAGTCACAGACCAAGATAACATGTCCTATCTAGGTCTCTACAATATGTTTAGTCACAGACCAAGATAACATGTCCTATCTAGGTCTCTCCAATATGTTTAGTCACAAACCAAGATAGCATGTCATCTCTAGGTCTCTCCAGCATGTTTAGTCTCACATCAAGATAACAAATCCTATGTAGATCTTTGCAATATATTTAGTCACAGACCAAGATAACATGTCCTATCTAGGTCTCTACAATATGTTTAGTCACAGACCAAGATAACATGTCCTATCTAGGTCTCTCCAATATGTTTAGTCACCAACCAAGATAACATGTCCCACGTAGGTCTCCCCAAATTGTTTAATCACAGACCAAGATAACATGTCCTATCTAGGTCTCTCCAATATTTTTAGTCACAGACCAAGATCACATGTCCTATCTAGGTCTCTCCAACATATTTAGTCACAGACCAAGCTAACATGTCCAATCTAGGTCTCTCCAATATGTTTAGTCACAGACCAAAATAACATGTCCTATCTAGGTCTCTCCAACATGTTTAGTCACAGACCAAGATAACATGTCCTAAGTAGATCTCTCCAATATGTTTAGTCACAGACCAATATAACATGTCCTATCTAGGTTTCGCCAACTTGTTTAATCACAGACCAAGATAACACGTCCTATCTCGGTCTCTCCAATATGTTTAGTAACAGACCATGATAACATGTCCTATCTAGCTCTCCCCAACATGTTTAATCACAGACCAAGATAACACGTCCTATCTCGGTCTCTCCAATATGTTTAGTAATAGACCAAGATAACATGTCCTATCTAGGTCTCTCCAACATGTTTAGTCACAAACCAAGATAACATGTACTACCTAGATCTCTCCAATATGTTTAGTCACAGACCAAGATAACATGTCCTATCTAGGTCTCGCCAACTTGTTTAGTCACATACCAAGATAACATGTCCTATCTAGGTCTCTCCAACATGTTTAGTCACAGACCAAGATAACATGTCCTATCTAGGTCTGTCCAATATGTTTAGTCACAGACCAAGATAACATGTCCTATCTAGGTCTCGCCAACTTGTTTAATCACAGACCAAGGTAACATGTCCTATCTAGGTCCCACAACAGTTTTAATCACAAACCAAGATAACATGTCCAATCTATGCCAGCATGGAAAGTGGGATTAAAATGGTGATGAATACCATTATTTTTTTTTCTGTTGGTTTATCATGAGGCTTATTGTTTTGCACTATTTTTATTCGGGCAGTGGATTGGCAGTTTCAGTAGAGGGTCGGACGCCATGTTTTTTAACATAGTTACGTCCCTTTACGATCTGAGTTCAAATCCCGCCGAGGTTGACTTTGCCTTTCATCCTTACGGGGTCGATAAAATAAAGTACCAGTAATACACTGGGTAATTGCTGGCATTGTGCCTAAAGTAGAAACAATTATTTTATTTGGGAATGTTGCTTTTTTTATTAGTTACTTAAAGCATCGTGCTCATTAAAATAAAATCCATTTTAATAATATTTTTTTTCATTTAATGACGTTTGGTTCATATATGTAGATGAATTAATTTTTGCATTATTTTTGCTTCTTTGGTACAGAATAGCGATGTGATAGGGTATTCAAAAACAATTAAATGTCTTTATTTCCGCCATTATTATACACTGGGCGGTGGATTGGCAGTATCGGTAGAGGGTCGGACGCCATGCTTTCCAGCATAGTTACGTCCCTTTACGATCTGAGTTCAAATCCCGCCGAGGTTGACTTTGCCTTTCATCCTTACGGGGTAGATAAAATAAAGTACCAGTAATGCACTGGGTAATTGCTGGCCTTGTGCCTAAAGTAGAAACAATTATTATACACTGATTTTGCCAAAAGTAGAAACAATTATTATACACTGATTTATTCAGATTAGTGTCACTATTTTAGTTGTTTTAGCTGTTGTACCCTCTGGTGATCTTCAGAGGAATTATCATTATTGTGCACTAAACTATTCAGACTAGTGTCCTCAATTTGGTTGTTATAGTCACAATGTTTTCACTGTTGTACCCTCTGGCCATCTTTAAGTGCAAGAACATTGACTATAACAACTAATATAAGTACACTAGCTCGAATATATCAGTTTATAATAAATGTTTCAACATTTTGCACAAGGCCAGCAAAAAAGGGAAAGTCGATTAAATCAACGCCAACATGAAACTGGTATTTTATTTTATCAACCCCAGAAAGATGACAGGAAAAGTTGACCCCAATGGGATTTGAACTCAGAACAAATATTGAAAAGTGTTAGTCCAATGTTCTACCAACCCTGCCAATCCACCACTCTTATATTAGTTTATAATAATAATAAATTCCTCATCTCAGAAATTCAGACAAAAATCTTTTGTATTTTTATTTAGTTCCATTGTAGAAATATGCTGCTAGCAAACTAGTAAAACTTTTACAGCGATTCAGGTTATGTGAAGTAACTATTGATATGATTAGTTGAGGGAGAGAAAGATCTATCGGGGTTTTATATAATAAATTATACAAAGCATCTTTGAAATTTTTTAAGTTGATTTGGTTCATATATTTTCTGGAAAGAGAAACAATACATTAAAATATTTCTGATGTTTCCAGTACAGAAGTTCATTTTAATCAATCAGTTAATCAATCAATCAATTAATCATCAACATCATCATCATCATTATCATCACCACCACCACCACCACCACCACCACTGTATTGGAAAACAAAACTATCAAACTCATGCAAGTATGGAAAAACAGACATAAAATGATGATGATAATGGTGGTGGTGGTGGTGGTGCATAAACATAGACATACACAAACATAGACACACACATATATATATGTAACACATACACATACAAATACAGTATATATATATATATATATATATACATATACATATGCACACAAACACACAAAACACATCCTATCCATGCATATCGTGGTTTTCAAAATAGGCGCAATATCTTTGATAGAGGTGTGTAAAAAACCTGGTGTGACTGTCTGAAAAGACCCTGTCCAGCCTATGTCATCATGGAAAAATGAATGTAAAAATGATGATGATGATATCTCATCATCATTTTATATCCACTTTCCATGGTTGCATGTGTTAGATGGGTTGTCATGGTCTGAGATTAGAAAGGTCAGGCAACATGTCATGTTCATATCATCATCATCATCATCATCATCATTTTACGTCCACTCTTCCCTGCTTGCAAGGGTGGGACGGGTCTTATTCAGCACAGCATCTCTCCACTTGTCACGGTCCTTCTTCATCTCCACCGTGAGCTTCAGCGATCTGAGGTCTGTTCTCAATACCTTCGCCCATGTTTTTCGTGGTCTACCTCTACTACATCTTCCTTCCACTGGCATTTCCTGGCACTTCTTTACCCATCGGTCATCCTCCATGCGCATCACATGTCCATACCATATATATATATATACAGGGTGTCCCCCAAAAATGTATACAAACTTCAACAGCAAAAAAAATGCATTAAAATAAATTCTGTTTTATATGCATATGGAGGTCAATAAAATAAAACACCAGTAATGCACTAGGGTAATTGCTGGCCTTGTGCCAAAAGAAGAAACAATTATTTAAATTATGTAAACATTTTTGGGGTGTTTACATAAAATTAAATTATGTCTGTAGATCATTTTATTTGGGGAAAAGGCTGTGAATTCTAATAAATATTGCCTGTATAGGTAATCAAAGTGTGTATGTATTTTGGGGGGACACCATGTGTGTGTGTATATATATCATCATCATTATCATCATCGTCATCATTATTTCCCATCCTCGTTACTGAAGGTCGGAGACCATGGACAATTGCACCAATGTTCTCCACTAGCTCCTTACCCTCGCCTTCACCACAACCATGCACTTCGCCAGTGTTCATCCTGGTCACTTGCTGATGTCATCTCTAAAGTGTCTTCTTTGTATTCCTCTCAATCTTCTGCCATTGATGCATCCCTCCAGGATGTGGCTGCAGAGGTTCTAAGCCCTGATGATATGGCTAAAGTATTGTAGTTATCACTTCCTTATGGTCACAACTATTTGCCTCTCTATTCACACCTCCTCCAGTTTTGTAACCTATCCAGCTGATGTGCAGTGTCTGCCTGTAACATGTTGTTTCAAATTACATCTGTAAAATTGTTGTGTAGGTGTCACAATAAAAATCACCCAGCCCACACTGTAAAGTGGTTGTGTAGGTGTCACGACAAAAAGCACCCAGTCCACACTGTAAAGTGGTCATGTAGGTGTCACGACAAAAAGCACCCAGTACACACTGTAAAGTGGTCATGTAGGTGTCACGACAAAAAACACCCAGTACACACTGTAAAGTGGTCATGTAGGTGTCACGACAAAAAGCACCCAGTACACACTGTAAAGTGGTTGTGTAGGTGTCACGACAAAAAGCACCCAGTACTCACTGTAAATGAGATTGGCGTTAGGAAGGGCATCCAGCTGTAGAAACCAAAATCAGTTCTGTTTGAGCAAGACATGGTCACCTCACCTAGCCTTCCCCACAACAGGACAACTTGTCTAAACCATGCTAGTGTGGAAAAATGGACGTAAAACAGTGATGATGATGATGATGATGACATATATTAATATATATGCCCCATGCAGATCCTACGGAGAGACCAGTTAAAAAAGTTGACAACAGTTTCATAGATAAAGCAATTAAGGCCTTGAAAGTAGGGAAAGCAGCTGACATAATCACTGAGATGCTAAAAGCATCTAGCATAGTAGGATACAAGCTAGTCAGATGCATAGTTCATCAAGTAGTGCAGGATGGTGTCATACCCAATGACTGGTGCAGCAGTATCATTGTAAATTGTTACAAGGGCAAAGGGTATGCACTGAAGAGAAGTAACTATAGAGGCATCATGTTGAGGGACCAAGTCATAAAAGTTACTGAAAGGGTTATAACACAGCTAATTAGGGACAGAATCAGGTTAGATGAGATGCAGTTCAGATTTATGCCAGGTAGGGGCACAACTGAGGCCCTCTTTCTAGTGAGACAACTACAGGAGAAGTATTTAGGTAAGAGTAAGCCACAGTATCTAGCATTTGTTGATCTGGAGAAGGCCTTTTCCAGGGTCCCACATTCTATAATCTTCTAGGCACTTAGGAAGCTAGGTGTAGACAAATGACTTGTGAGGGCCGTACAGGCCATGTAGAGAGGAGCAAAAAGCAGAGTGAGAGTTGGCAATGAGTACAGTGATGAATTTGAAGCGCAGGTGGAGGTTCACCAGAGATCCGTCCTCAGTTCACTTTTGTTTATCAGTGTGCTTCAGGCCATCACTGAGGAGTTTAAAACTGGCCCTCCATGGGAGCTCCTATATACTGATGGCCTAGTCCTCATAGGTGAATCCTTAGGAGAATTGGAAGCAAAATTTCAAGCATGGAAGAAGAATCTATAGTTGAAAGGCCTAAAAGGAAAATTTAGCAAAGACGAAAATTTTAATAAGTAGAAAAGAAGACAGGAAGGTGGTATCATCAGGAAAGTGGCCTTGTTCGATATCTCAGAAAATTGGGGGAGGAAATTCCATAAGGTGCACACTATGTAAATTATGTGTGCACAAGAGATGTAATGGGATTGTAGGTAGGCTAATGGAAAAGATAAACTTTATATGTGGCAGATGTACAGGGGAAGTAAACACAAAGCACACGTGAAACAGATTCCCCCAGCTGCCAGGGGGACTCCAAAGAAGTTGTTGATAGCTTTCACTACCTAGACAATCAAATTAGTATTGGAGGAAGATGTGCTGAAAGTGTGACAGCTAGGATAAGAATAGGCTAGAAGAAGTTTATAGATCTTTTGTTGTTGCTAACAACAAAATACCTTTCTCTCAGAGTAAAGGGTAAACTATATGATGCCTGTATGTGAACTGCTATGCCACATGGCAGTGAAACATAGGCCTTGTCTGCAGAATACCTGCGGAGGCTAGAGAAAAAATGAGTTGAGTATGTTTCGATGGATGTGTAATGTTAGTGTGCACGAGCAACATAGAATAAGCAAACTGAGAGAAAAATTTCACATTAGAGGAATTGGATGTAATTTGCAAGAGAGAAGACTGCATTGTTATGGACATGTGATGTGCATGGAAGATAACAGTTGCATAAAGAAATGCAGAGAAACCCCAGCTGCTGGCACTTGTGAAAGAGGTAGACCCAGAAAGACATGGGATGAGGTTGTGAAGACCAACCTTAAAAAAACTAAACCTCACAACAGAAATGACTAAATACCATGAGGGCTGGTACTATACAATGCTGAGGAAGACCCAACCTCCAGCATACAATGTGACCTGACCTATTCCCATGCCCCTGCCTCCACTATCCTCAACATCACTTCAACCCCACCATGCATGTCCCCTTCATTCCTAGTAGCTGACCCAGCCCTCCTCTGAAGCAGTTGGTGTTGGGAAGGGCATTCTGTCAAGGAGGTTAAACAAACAAAGGGACCCTTCAGTTGTGTCAAAGACATGACAGCCTCTTTAGTGTTTGGTGCCCTACACAATAAACACACCCAGTACATGCTGTAAAGTGGTTGGTGATAGGAAGTGCATCTGGTCGTAAAAATCTTGCCAAACAAAAGGGTTTAGAGGACTCTCAGTTGTGTCAAAGACATTATGACCTGTCTCATGCACTCAAAGTAGCATCAGCCATACATAAAGCAAGAGACAGTTCCCTGGCCTGCCTGGGAGATTAGTTGCTCTGCTTCAGTACTGACTTGGTCTATGTAGACCCTTCCAACCCTTGCTAGCCAGGAAAATGGAAATTAAAACAACAATGATGATATATATATATAGCCCACACTGTAAAGTGGTCATGTAAGAGTCATGACAAAAGCACCCAGCGCACACTGTAAAGTGGTTGTGTAGGAGTCATGACAAAAAGCATACACCCCACACTGTGAAGTGGTCCTGTAGGAGTCACAACAAAAAGCGCTCGGACCACACTGTAAAGTAGTTGTGTAGGTGTCATGACAAAAAGCGCCCAGCCCATACTGTGAAGTGGTCATGTAGGAGTCACAACAAAAAACACCCAGCACACACTATAAATGTGGATGGCATTAGGAAGGGCATCCAGTCATAGAAACCAACCAAGAAACAGTTCTGTGTGAGCAAGATATGCTTACCTGACCCAACTTGCCCCAAACGGGACAACCCGTCTAACCCATGCTAACATGGGAAAATGGGCGTTAAACGGTGATGAATTCATGTAGGATAGTCATAACTCCAAACTGAATCAGACAGTAAATATCTGTCCAACCCATGCTAGCATGGAATGCAGATATAAAATGCTGCTGCTGTTGATAATTATGATGATTTTTATATGCTTGGACAGGCTATTTTATTCTTTTGTCATCTCCTCTCCGAAGTTCAGCATTTTGATATCTATCCTCACCAGTATTGCACAAGTCTTCATCATTCTTCCTCTATTGCAGCTTCTTTCTCCTGGGAGCTCTTGGCACTTCTTCACCTAATGATCATTATCCATATGCATCACATATCCATACCAGTGCAATCTTTGTAAAGTGTTAGTGCCGGTACTGTGACAAAATGCACTCAGTCCGCTCTCTAAAGTGGGAGTATTGGTGTCACGTAAAAGCACTCAGTACATTCTGTAAGGTGATTGCTATTAGGTAATGAATCCAGCCATAGAAACCGTGCTAAATATGGAATGTAATGAGCAAGATTTGTTGCTCTGGCGCATCTGATTTTAGACCATGACAACCTATCCAACCCATGCCAGCTTGGAAAATGGACATGGTGATGATGATATATACACACTTGGATATCTACACAATTGTGTAAAGTGGTTGGTGATAGGAAGGGCATCCAGCTGCTGAAAGTTTGCAAACAAAGAGTCAGAAGGACTCTTCACTTGTGTCAAAGAGATGACAACCTCCCTAATGTTTAGTAAACTACATCATGAATACACACAGTACACTCTGTAAAGTGTTTGGTGATAGAAAGGATCAGGGTGACTCTTCAGTTGTGTCAAAAACATGACAATCTCCCTAGTTGGTGCCACAGTAAAATGCATTTGGTAGAGTAATGGAACATCTGTGAGATGCAGGCCTTCAGCCCATCTGAGAGATCAATAGCTCCATTTGAGTTCTGACTCAGTCAAATGAAGATAATGATGACATATATATATATATACATACACTCTAATATTAATACATATACACATATATATACACAAATAGTTACAACTGTACTGACTGTACTGTAGTAAACTGTTATCTATATATATAAAACTGAGGATGTCTGTGTGTGTGAGTTTGAATCCCTAAAACTCGAGAAGTACTCAACTGATTTTTTTTCAAACTTTATATGTGTATTACTTATGTTTCAGGGAGTGTTTTGCACATAAAAAATTCAACTTTTTGATCCCCTAGAGCCCGCATTAGGTGAAAAACTGCATTTATTCAGCTTTTTTAGGCATTATGTCAGACCGATTTCCTTGAAATTGTATCTATCTATTAGTCAGTCTCTTCTTCATACCGTGAGCAAAGAAAAACTTTTTTATGGCATAGGGCCCGCATTAGGTGAAAAGCTTCATTTTTTCAGCTTTTTAAGGCTTTTTTGAGGCGTTACGTCTAGCCGATTTTCCCGATATTTCAAGGCATATTATGCACATTAAAAAAATTCATTTTCTTGATCTCATTAGGTGAAAACCTGCATTTTTCCTGCTTCATCGAGGAAAATCTTAAAGATTATCCAGCCATCAGAGTATTCGGTTTATTTTCTTTACATATTGTCCAGGCATGCAGTTTTTCCACGATTAGGTCTTTTGGCGGCCCTCGTTCCAAAATACCTTATCCCATGCAATGCTGGGTACCACTGCTAGTATATATATATAAATATAGTACAACATATCTACAATATGGCTGTCTTTGTCTGTCTCCCACAAACTGCTGTTATATATCTAAACTAAAGTCTATCTTAAGCTAGAAGGCTCGTTCGGCTGGTGCTTATCCGGGTTTCATGGCGTGAAGTGACTGACAGTACAAGACTTCCCCTTAGACAGAATGCCAGTTCATCGCAGGGTTACCACCCCGCTATTGCTGATACTCATTTTCAGCTGAGTATATTGGAGCAACATGAAATGGAGTGTTTTGCTCAAGAACACAACACACGACCCAGCCCAGGAATCGAATCCATGACATTATGATCGAAAGTCCAACACCCTTACTACTAGGCCACGTGCCTCCACTAAGTATAGCATATAACACAAACAACATCATCATCATCATTGTTTAATATCTATTCCCTATGCTTGCACGAGTGAGACGTTTTGTCTAACGTGACCATGTCTTGCCCATATGCTCTATTTTTTACTGTTTGCTATGGCTGGATGCCCCTCATAATGCCAACCACTTTACAGGGAAGACTGGGTGCTTTTCCCATGCTCAGTCCCTTTGTCTCACATACAAACTGCTGTTATATATAATTGTTTCTTCTTTCGGCACAAGGCCAGCAATTACCCAGTGCATTACTGGTACTTTATTTTATCGACCCCGTAAGGATGAAAGGCAAAGTTAACCTCGACGGGATTTGAATTCAGAATGGCAAGGGTCGTAACTTTATGCGTCAAGCATGGCGTCCAACCCTCTATCAATACTGCCAATTCACCGCCTTTTTTTTTTTCATTTACGGCACCTAGGGTTCCCAAGTCCCAGGCGGTCACCCATCTAAGTACTAACTAGGCTCGACGTTGCTTAACTTCGGTGATCGGACAAGAACCGGTGTTTTCAGCGTGATATGGCCGTAAACTACTGTTATATATAATAAAACATATAACACTATATATCTACAATATAGGTTGGACAGCTATATTGCTCTGTGTATCTGTCTTGTATACAAACTGTTGTTATATATAATACCATATCTATAATATGGGTTGAACAGCTATATCTCTGCCTGTCTCTCTCTATGTCTTTATCTGTTTCACACAATCTACTGTTACATATATAGTAGAACATATAACAACAAAACCTTTTATTACACATAACACAATTTTAAAATGTGGGAGAAAACCTGCACACTCAATCACACACCACAAAAAGGTGTGCTGGAGTTTCATTTTAAAAATGTTTTAGGCAAGACAACACACTTGCATCTTTGCTGAGTGTGTGATAGTGAGGCTAAGTTGCTGAAATAACAAGCACCCATGCTGGCGTCACCTCATATGTTGGTAAGGTAACTTGCCAACAATGACAAGAACTTTGTTGTCAGTGGCCCAACTCCTCCAAATGTCTTAAATGCCACAAGCTGAAAATTAGTTTCCAGATAATTTCTAGTATTTTAGAATTTTGTTTATCCAGTGACCTTCACCCAGGGCCTATGATAGGGGGGGGGGGGGTCCAGCTGGTACTTTGTTCCAGGGCCCAACAGCTAAGAAGATCCTACAGTAACCATGCAACATCTATTTTGAGAAAAATCTTTGCCTGCTTCGGGCCCCAAAAGGGTCTTGTATCGCGTTGCAAAATTTCTCTTGGAGGCCCTCCCCTCTGCATTGTCCAGGATGTGGGAAGAAACAAAAGAATTATTAACTGGGGCATCCCAAATGAGACATTTTATTCAGGGGCGAAGGGTAAGACCATATGGCCTCTTCCTATCAACCCTGGATAATCCAGTTGGCTTCAGAGTTGAGTGGGGATATTAACTGAAGCCAGGGCTTGTTTGGTAATTAAGTTCAACTCTATATAGCGAGTGAAATACCTTGCATATGACATTTAAATCCCTTCAGACATTAGCGCCAACTATGAGCACAATGGAGATGCAGAGTTCAACCAGTCTGAGTAGGCCACCAATGTTGGTCATGAGCAAATAACATATCATATCTAGAATATGGGTGAACAGTTATATTTCTCTATATCTCACACATTTAGGTGTTACCTTGTTATTTATATAATATAAATTGAATATACATAAGTGCCCAGTCCACACTGTAAAGTGGTTGTGTAGGTGTCACGACAAAAAGTGCCCAGTCCACACTGTAAAGTGGTTGTGTAGATGTCACGACAAAAAGTGCCCAGTCCACACTGTAAAGTGGTTGTGTAGGTGTCACGACAAAAAGTGCCCAGTCCACACTGTAAAGTGGTTGTGTAGGTGTCACGACAAAAAGTGCCCAGTCCACACTGTAAAGTGGTTGTGTAGGTGTCACGACAAAAAGTGCCCAGTCCACACTGTAAAGTGGTTGTGTAGGTGTCACGACAAAAAGTGCCCAGTCCACACTGTAAAGTGGTTGTGTAGATGTCACGACAAAAAGTGCCCAGTCCACACTGTAAAGTGGTTGTGTAGGTGTCACGACAAAAAGTGCCCAGTCCACACTGTAAAGTGGTTGTGTAGATGTCACGACAAAAAGTGCCCAGTCCACACTGTAAAGTGGTTGTGTAGGTGTCACGACAAAAAGTGCCCAGTCCACACTGTAAAGTGGTTGTGTAGGTGTCACGACAAAAAGTGCCCAGTCCACACTGTAAAGTGGTTGTGTAGGTGTCACGACAAAAAGTGCCCAGTCCACACTGTAAAGTGGTTGTGTAGGTGTCACGACAAAAAGTGCCCAGTCCACACTGTAAAGTGGTTGTGTAGATGTCACGACAAAAAGTGCCCAGTCCACACTGTAAAGTGGTTGTGTAGGTGTCACGACAAAAAGTGCCCAGTCCACACTGTAAAGTGGTTGTGTAGATGTCACGACAAAAAGTGCCCAGTCCACACTGTAAAGTGGTTGTGTAGATGTCACGACAAAAAGTGCCCAGTCCACACTGTAAAGTGGTTGTGTAGGTGTCACGACAAAAAGCACCCAGCACACAATGTAAATGTGGTTGGCGTAGAAACCAAGCCAAAATCAGTTCTGTGTGAGTATAACACGGTCCTCCGACCTGATCTCTCACAAAGGAACAGCCCGTCCTACCCATGCTAACATGGAAAATGGCCATTAAACGATGGTGATAATGATGATGATAAAGATTGCAAGCTGTCAAAGTATTGGTTACTCTCTGATACGTTTGTCATTGAACCTGTAGTTGTGGAGACTACTGGGGTTCTTGGTTCCCAAGCCATCTCCCTACTCAATACTATTGGGGTAGAACCTGTAGCAGTAGAGATTTCTGGGGATTTTGGTCCCCAAGCCCTATCGGGGTGGTTTGGTCCCCCAGTACTATCGGGGTGGTGTTGGCCACCCACATGAGTGAGCCACACGAGTTGGAATAGCTATTTCAGCATGTCTCCCTTATCATCCTGCACGGCAATGCAGGCGACGAGCACCTGGTGTCCTGCACACCAGAGAGCATTTCCCTACACCATCCAGGCTAGTATCTTTGGGGTAACGATGTTTGAACAGACTTGGGAATTACACACCATATCATCATCATCATCATCATCATCATCATCATCATCATCGTTTAACGTCTATCTTCCACGTTAGCATCATATATATATATCAATTACTTGAGCATCAACTCTTGTGTAAAAGCATAACATATAACATATCATCAATATTGGTTGAACAACTATATTTCTGTTTCTGTCAGTCTTTCTGCCTTTCCTGTGTTTCTCTCCCACACTCAAGCTGCAGTTATATAGTAACATATCCACAATACCAGTGAACAACTGTATTTCTCTACCTCTGTCTGTCTCTCTGTTTATATCTGTCTCACACACACATAAAACTTTATATAGTTTTACACTTAGTTATGTCCCCTGTAACCACAAGTGTTAGCTAGAAAACTTTCTTTTTCCCTAAATAATTCCATAAACAACAGCATTTACTATATTATGATATATATAATGTGTGTATATATATATATATATATATATATATATATATATTATATCGTTATATTTATCAAAAAATTGAATTAGAAATTAAAACTATCATATAATCAACAGATGATCCCAGAGTTTTTTCTAATTTATTAAAATTTAATTTAATTTTTTTCTATCTTTTTTCCTTTGTCCTTTCTTTCGTTCTTTATCTTTCCTTTTTTCTTTTTGTCTCTTTCCTTTTTTATTCTTTCTTTCTATTAACTATTTCAAGTTGTCAGAGTCAGTTATAACAGCTGGTACTTCATCTCCAAGTATATTACATAGAAATAGAAACAATCAAAGTTTCACTTCTTACTCACCCTCTCTCTGTTTATTTCTCTATCTACTTATTTATCTATCTCCCTGTCTATCTGTCTCTCCACTTGTCTGTCTGTTTGTCTATCTATCCATAGGAAAAGAGGAAGGAACGAGGGAGCACCCCCTCTCTGTGCTCCTGAGGAAAAGGGTTGCACACTTTTTTCGGGGGTGTGTGCGACCCCCCAAGGCGCCTCCTCTCTATTGAGGATTTTGTTATAAATTTTATTTTTTGTTATATTTTATTTTATTTTTATATTTTGTTATTGCCTCCTCCTTATTGAGGACGCCTTTTTGTGTAAACTCCCCCCTTTGTACTTGTCCCACTTTTGATGCCCTGGTGGCAAATAAAAGAAACATATCTATCCATAGTAAGGATCAAACCGCCAACTTCTTTAAAAAATGAAAGAGAGGCTGTTTTCCTCTGTATAGTGGCTATGGTAAAAGAGATTATATGGTGGACGAGATTGAGAGGACTGAGGACAGATGCCTTTCTCTCTGGTCAACTCATTCCATTCTTTAGGTACCACTTTAGAAGGAGAATCAGAGCGGAGAGAGAGGCACTGCACCCCGGTAAATTTACTGAAAGGTGGGTGAATGTAGCAAAAATGGCCCGAGTGATTGGGTCTTCTCTGTATATAAACCAGTAGGTTGAAGAAGAAAGCAAAAGGAGGAAAGGAGCACTTGCACAACACGCTCCTGGAGTTGAGGGTTGTTCTATCTACGGAGTATTAAACAACCCATTTGTAACACCTCCCCCTATTGGGGATTTCGATTGTTGAATTTGTTTGTTTAAAAAATTTTTTTATACGATTGTATGTAAAATCCCCAGCATATGTCCTTGTATTGTCCCCTCTTCTTCTGCGCCTTTGTGGAAAATAAAGAAATATATCTATCTATTGATCTATCATCTATCTACCTCTCTGTCTAACTGTCTACCTATCTATTTACCTGTCATACACTGCCCGGGCGTTACCGACCTGTGGGGCTATGTAGAACAACTATTGTCGCGGGTGGGACCAATCCGGTTGACTACCGAGTCCATTGTCATGATCAAACCGCCACCCTCCTACAAAAACGAAGGAGAGGCGGTTTTCCTTTGTGTGATAGCTATGGCGAAAAGGGTTGTGTGGTGGACGAGGTTAAAAGGGCTGAGGTCAGACACCTTTCTCTCCGGCGAGCAACTGATTCGTTTTTTCAAATACCACTTTGGAAGAAGAATCAGGATGGAGAGAGAGGTGCTGTACCCCAGCAAGTTTTATGAAAGTGGCGAGAACGGCTCGAGAGAATGGGCCTTCTCTCTACATCAGCCTGTAGGTTGAGGAAAAGGGGGAAGAGAGGAAAGGGGTACAAACCCTTCATACTCCTGGAGATGAGGGTTGCATATTTTTTCGAGGGTATGTGTTACTCATATGAAATGTCTCCCCCTATTGGGGAAAATCGATTAACTTTTCAATTGCATTTGTGATAATATTTTACACGTTTTTATTGTATGTAAACTTCCCCCGTTGTATGTGTCCCCTTCTTTTGTACCCCTGTGGCTAATAAAGAAACATATCTATTTACCTGTCTGTCTAACTATCTATTTATCTACTGAATAAAGATACCTATTTATCTACTGAATAAAGATACCTATTTATCTACTATCTATCAGTCTGTCTTTCTATTTATTTATCTATCTATCTATCTATCTATCTATTTATCTGTATGGGCGACTGGCACATCGAATGTGCTCAGGCGCTCACAGTCCTCTGGCAAACGGACCTGGCGATCAGTGGAGACTCCACTTCGACATTCTATAGAGGGTTGGTCCGCAGCAAGTGTGACGACACGCTCGGAGAAACTCTAGGCGTAGAGGAGGACGAACTAGCCAGTCTGTTCGGTAGGACCTTCCGCCCGGGACCAATGGACAACTTCCAAAAGTCCCTGGCCTGGCAGTGCTACCGAGGAGCTCTACCAGTTCGAGACAAGCTCTACAGACACGGGCGCCCGGGTTGGGACCCTTCGAAAAAGATCCGAGATGCGTGCGTGACGAGGAAACCATCGCACACGCATTTGTACACTGCCCGGGCGTTACCGACCTGTGGGGCTATGTAGAACGACTATTGTTGCGAGTGGGACCAATCCCGTTGACCACTGAGTCCATTGTCATTATCAAACTGCCACCCTCCTTCAAAAACGAGGGAGAGGCGGTTTTCCTATGTGTTATGGCTATGGTGAAAGAGGTTATATGGTGGACGAGGTTAAAAGGGCTGAGGTCAGACACCTTTCTCTCCGGCGAGCAACTGATTCGTTTTTTCAAATATCATTTTGGAAGAAGAATCAGGATGGAGAGAGAGGTGCTGTACCCCAGCAGATTTTATAAAAGGTGGGTGAATGTGGCAAAGATGGCCCGAGTGGTTGGGCCTTCTCTCTATATAAGCCTGTAGGTTGAGGAAAAAGAGGAAGAGAGGACGGGAGTACTCACTCTTGGTACTCCTGGAGATGAGGGTTGTACATTTTTTTCAGGGTGTGTACAACCCCTGTGTAACCCCCCCCCCCCTAATGGGGATTTCAATTATTTGTTATTGTATTAATATTTTTTATTTTCATATACCTCTATGTAAACTCCCCATTTGTATGTGTCCCCTTCTTTTGTGCCCTTGTGGCTAATAAAGAAATTTATCTATCTATTTATCTGTATGTATCTCTGTTTGTCTGTCTGTCTATCTATCTATCTATATATCTATCTTGTTACACCCTTTTTACTCGATTATATGTAAACTCCCCCTTTGTATTTGTCCCTTCTTTTTATGCCTTTATGGTAAATAAAGAAATCTATCTATATATCTATCTTGGACGAGGTTAGACACCTTTCTCTCCGGCCAACAACTGATTCTTTTTTTCAAATACCCCAGCAAGTTTTATGAAAGGTGGGTGAAAGTGGCGAGAATTGCCCGAGTGAATGGGCCTTCTCTCTATATCAGCCTGTAGGTTGAGGAAAAGGAGGAAGAGAGGAAAGGGGTACAAACTCTTCGTACTCCTGGAGATGAGGGTTGCACATTTTTTCGGGGGTATGTGTTACCCATATGAAATGTCTCCCCCTATTGGGGAAAATTGATTAATTTTTAAATTGCATTTGTGATAGTATTTTACACGTTTTTATTGTATGTAAACTTCCCCCTTTGTATTTGTCCGCTTCTTTTGGGCCCCTGTGGCTAATAAAGAAACATAAGCGAAAATGGCCCGTGTGATTGGGCTTTCTCTGTTTATAAGCCTGTAGGTTGAGGAAGAGAGCAAAAGGAAGAAAGGAGCACTTGCACAACACGCTCCTTGAGTTGAGGGTTGTTCTATCGACGGGGTATTAAACAACCCATTTGTGGGGCCTCCCCCCTATTGGGGATTTCGATTGTTGAAATTGTTTGTTTTTATATTTTTTACACGACTGTATGTAAAATCCCGGCATGTCTTTGTATTGTCCCCTTTCTTGTTGCGCCCTTGTGGCTAATAAAGAAATCAATCTATCTATCTATCTGTCTGTCTGTATGTATGTATGTAAGTTTATCTATCTGTCTGTTAGTCTAGCTATCTATCTGTCTGTTTATCCATATTGATGAAAGACGAATTGGCGGCGAAAAAATACTCTGTGTCGCCAATTCGTTCCACACACTACACCTTCTTCCCCACCTACATGGGTAAAAAAACCCAGAGAATATGGATAACCACCATCACCCCAAACATAAACTACAGGTGGTTACTAACCGGTTTCCTCAATTTAGACGAGGACAACCTCATTTCAATAGGGAAGGCATCCGGCGACGCGTTCAGTGGAACGAGTATCGAAGTTCTGACACAAATAAGGCCAGAACGTATCGCCCAAATCCCTGAGCGCGTCATGCTGGATGACCGTACCCACCTCAACATTATTGTGGAGGGTAGGCGTCCCTCCTGTTACCTCTGTGGCAATAGAGGTCACCTGAGGGCTGCCTGTCCCCAGCTCACACAGAAAAAAACACTGCTACCAACACCAACACCACCCCAACAACAACAACAAAAACCAACAACACCACCACCACCACCACAACAACAACAACAACAACAAATACGTGAAAAAACAACACAGAATACTGTCCCACCCAACCCCTCCCCACCCAAAACAAATACAAAAACACACACACCGCAAACACTACCAGAAAACATACTCCTCCCACCCAACAAGGAAGACGAACCCCTTTCGTCGCAAGACGAAAAAGATCCCTTCCAAACAGTAAAAAGAAAGAAGAGGAGGCGCACCACAGATACACTTGTTGACTTTAACCCTCCCCAAGAGAACACAAACTATATACAAACCACCCCTCCCCGTCACACAACACTAACTGCTACACAAAAAAAGACTTTACAATATACATACATGAACACAGACAACAAAGAACTACTGAAAACAATTTCATCAAACCCTTCGGTCCAAACTGAAGGGCCTAACTTTATAACTGCTGAGGGACTACCTCATTTAAAAATGATTAAAGTCCCTATGAACTTTTATAAAACACTGAAAATAAATTTCACGGAGGACGTGCCCCCCCCTGCGCCAAACCAATCAACCGCGTCCTCCTAAAAAAACCTGGCCGATAATATCGACTAGATTTTCCGACTGCGCCAACCTGGACTTGGGCAAACCGCAGCGGATCATCTAGGTCGTACCTAGATAGGTTCTTAGTTAGAAATAAGGATAAGGACTTTTTAAGTTGTCCAGAAATGCTCATGGTTGGCTATTCAGACCACAAGTTGGTGACCTGCATGGTCAACCTTGATAGAACGCATAGACAGGGCCCCGGTTACTGGAAGCTCAACTTGTCCTTGCCAGCAAGTAGAGCTTACAGGGATCAGATTAGTACGTTAGTTAAGGAACGGTTGACTGGAGCGATTGTCAACAGCAGGTGGTGGGTATCTCTAAAGAGAGAGATTAGAGTAGTCTCGATAGAATTTAGTAAGGTTCTAGCTGCGGATAGGAATAAGAAGGAAAGGGAGCTAATAGATAGAGTAGAAGAGGCAATTAGAAGCGGCGACGTGGCCAGAGTGCTAGCGTCGAGAACGGCTTTGAGCCAGTTTTTCGACGCGAAGCACGAAGGCTGCGTTGCCCGAAGTAAAATACGTGCTCTAGGGAACGAGGGGACCAAAGCTGTTAGCTGGGCCCACGTGACAGAGGCCAACAGTGGTACTAAATCCACCATCTTGTCTTTGCGAGACCAGGATGGACGGGCGATTCTTGAGCCTAAGCAGATGTGTGAGGCCTTTCAAAGGCACTTTGCCCGACTGTTCGGAAGGGGCGGGGAGCCAGTTGAGGATGTGGACTTCGGTCCATACCTCGACGGCCTGCCGCGTCTCTCGGACAGGGAGGCGAAGTCCTGCGAGGAGCCGATTTCGGCCGCTGAGATAGAGGACGTGCTGAGCCAATGCGGCAAACGCAAATCCCCGGGTCTCGATGGTCTTCCATACGAATTATATCTAGCTATGCCGGACTTGTTCCCCGATCTCCTCGAGGCGGTCTACTGCAACTGGCAACAGAACGGGAGAATTCCCTGTACTGTGACCAAGGGCGTAGTCACGCTAGTGAGGAAGGACGAGAACAAGGGGGACGAAATAAGTAACTTCAGGCCCATAACTCTGCTAAATACAGAGTTACAGATTTTGGCCAAGGTGCTAGCAAAGAGGTTGGCGCTTGTCGTGGGCAACCTGGTGGGAGATGCGCAGACATGTGCTATCCCGTCCAGGTCCATCCATGACAACCTCCACCTCATGCGATACATCATAGAGAGGGTTGGGAACAAACTCGGCTTTGGTGGGGCTCTGATCAACTTGGATCAATCTAAGGCGTTTGATAGGGTCGACCATGGTTACCTGGATGCGGTGCTAGCGGTGGCAGGCTTCGGACCCGTTTTCAAGGGCTGGATCACTGCTATGCACAGCAGCCGCATCTGCTCTAGGGTCAAGTTCGGAGCCGTTCAAAATCGCGCGGTCCATCCGACAAGGGTGCCCTCTCTCCTCCTTTCTGTATGTATTGACTCTCGAGCCACTACTGCGGAAGTTGGAGTTGTTGCAGGGCATCCCTTTGGAACCGGGATTGCGGAAAGCGGTGTCGGCCTACGCCGATGACGTGACAGTAATGGTGTCGACGGCCTCCGAAATCGGGGCGGTCGGCACCTTACTGGAGGAGTACGAAAGGTTCACAGGGGCTAAGCTGAACCGGGACAAGTCGATCGGTTTGCAACTCGGCACGTGGAGGGGCAGACCGATGCCCTCCGATGGCATCGTCGGACGCTGGACGGAGGGCCCGGTGAACTTGCTCGGGGTCTGGTTTGGACCAGACCTCCAGGTGGAGAAGAACTGGGCGGAGGTTACGAACAGGGTGTTTGCACTGACCCAGAAGTGGGCCAGTTGCAAACTATCCCTGAAAGGTCGGGCGGAGGTGGCGAACACCTATATAGCGTCCGTCATCTACTACCGCCTGACCGTAGTGCCTTTCCCAAGGGAAACCCTCGCCAAGATGGAGCGCGCACTCTTCCAATTCCTTTGGAAGAAGTGGGCTCCTATGGTGAGGCGATCCATCTGCTGTCAACACCCTTCGAAAGGAGGGCTGGGGATGCCGTGGCTAATGATGCGTAAACACGCATTAAGGCTACGGCACCTCTACGTATTCCTCACCGGTCAATCGGTGTGGGCCTCGTTTGTGAGACGAACCTTTCCCAGACTCGTCTCACTCACCGAGCTGCAATCCTGGGTCAAGCAAAGACCGAGAAAACTGGGCGCCTGGCACACTGAGTGTGCCCAGGCGCTCACCGCCCTCTGGCAGGCGGATCCGGTTATCAGTGGAGACTCCACCGCAACATTCTTTAGAGGGCTGGTACGCAGCAGGTGCGACGACGCCCTCGGAGAAGCCCTAGACATGGTGGAGGACGAACTGGCCAGCCTGTTCGGTAGGACATTCAGCCCAGGACCTATGGACAACTTCCAGAAGTCCCTGGCCTGGCAGTGCTACCGAGGGGCTTTACCCGTTCGAGAAAAGCTCTACAGACACGGGCGCCCGGGTAGGGACCCCGCCAAAAAGATCTGTCCCAGATGCGTGTGCGATGAGGAAACCGTTGCACACGCATTGGTACACTGCTCGGGCATAGCCGATCTGTGGGGCTATGTCGAACAACTGCTGAATAGGGTGGGACCGATCCGGTTGACCACCAAGTCTATTGTAATGATCAAGCCACCTCCCCCCTTCAAAGATGAAGGAGAGGCGGTGTTTCTGTGCGTAATAGCCATGGTGAAAGAAGTTGTATGGTGGACGCATCTGAAAGGACTGAGGTCAGGCACCTTTCTCTCTGGCCAACAACTGGTCCGTTTCTTCCGATATCATTTCGGAAGAAGGATCAGGATGGAGAGAGAGGTGCTCCACCCCAGTCGTTTTTATGAAAGATGGGTGAAAGTGGCGAGAATGGCCTGTGTGAATGGGCCTTCTCTTTACATAAGCCTGTAGGTGGAAAAGAGGAAGGAACGAGGGAGCACCCCCTCTCTGTGCTCCTGAGGAGAAGGGTTGCACACTTTTTTCGGGGGTGTATGCGACCCCCCAAGGCGCCTCCTCTCTATTGAGGATTTTGTTATAAATTTTATTTTTTGTTATATTTTATTTTATTTTTATATTTTGTTATTGCCTCCTCCTTATTGAGGACGCCTTGTTTTGTAAACTCCCCCCATTGTACTTGTCCCACTTTTGATGCCCTGGTGGCAAATAAAAGAAACATATCTATCTGTCTGTCTATATATTTTTCAAGCTAACTATTTCCCTATCTATCTATCTTTTTTTCAAATACCACTTTGGAAGAAGAATCAGGATGGAGAGAGAGGTGCTGTACCCCAGCAAGTTTTATGAAAGGTGGGTGAAAGTGGCGAGAATGGCCCGAGTGAATGGGCCTTCTCTCTATATCAGCCTGTAGGTTGAGGAAAAGGAGGAGGAGAGGAAGGGAGTACAAGCTCTTAGTACTCCTGGAGATGAGGGTTGCGCATTTTTTTTCGGGGGTATGTGTTACCCATATAAACTGTCTCCCTCTATTGGGGAAAATCGACTAACTTTTAAATTCCATCTGTGATAACATTTTACACGTTTTTATTGTATGTAAACTTCCCCCTTTGTATTTGTCCCCTTCTTTTGTGCCCCTGTGGCTAATAAAGAAATATATCTATCTATAACATAAATAATTAATAAAGAAACATATCTATCAGCATATCTGTCCTTTTGTTTGTCTGCCTGTCTATCTAGTCAACTAACTATATTTCTCTCTATCTCTTTATCTATCTACTTATGTGGATGCCTTTCTCTCCGGACAACAATTGATTCCCTTCTTTAAGTATCACTTTAGAAGGAGAATCAGGGTGGATAGAGAGGCACTGCACCCCAGTAAATTTACTGAAAGGTGGGTGAATGAAGCGAAAATGGCTCGAGTGATTGGGCCTTCTCTGTTTATAAGCCTGTAGGTTGAGGAAGAGAGCAAAGGGAAGAAAGGTGCACTTGCACAACACGCTCCTGGAGTTGAGGGTTGTTCTATCGACGAGGTATTAAACAACCCATTTGTGGCGCCTCCCCCCTATTGGGGATTTCGATTGTTGTAATTGTTTGTTTTTATATTTTTTACACGACTGTATGTAAAATCCCCGGCATGTCTTTGTATTGTCCCCTTTTCTTGTGCGCCCTTGTGGCTAATAAAGAAATATATCTACTTATGTGTGTATATCTTTATCACCTATCGATCTCCTCCCTATTGAGGATTTTGTTATTCAATTTATTTTTGTTATATTTTATATTTTATATTTTTATATTTTGTTATTGACTCCTCCTTAGTGAGGACGCCTTTTTATGTAAACTCCCTCCATTGTACTTGTCCCACTCTTTGATGCCCTGGTGGCAAATAAAAAGAAAGTTATCTATCTATAGGTATGTTTGTCTGTCTGTCTTCACAAAAACAAAAACATGCATACACATACATAAACACAAGAAATAAAAAACTGCTAAACATTGTATACAACAACAATTTAGTGAAAACCCAAGGGCCTAACTTCACCCAGGCAGGGGATTTCCCCCACCTCAAAATGATTAAGGCCCCCAGAGGACACATAAAACGCTAAAAAACAACTTTAAAGAGGACGTCCCCCCCCCCCCCCCTGCGTCGGGCCCATTAACTGCGTCTTCCTAAAAAATGTTCCCACCCACTCCACAAACACCCACACAACTCCAAACACCCCAACCACACAACACACTGATGCCCCTACACTTCCACAAACCACCACTCCACCCAACAACCCATCCCCCACCCTCATGGAAATTGTGCAGCCCGATACCCGGGACGCAGAGAGGTAAGTGCCTTTTCTCTTCACCACCAACATGGCTATGCTGAGAGTAGGTTGTCTAAATGCACGTGACCTGGGCTCAACTTGGAAGCAAGCAATGCTTCTAAATGACCTCAGGTCACAACGTATAGATGTGATGGTTATTTGCGAGGCCCGGATCAGCAATGTGCGACAGCTGGCCCCCACCTTTGACGACTTTGAGATGAACGCATCTCTCTGTCAGCCCGGAGGTGGGGTGGGGTTGTCATTCTGCTGCAAAAACATCTGGGTCTCGCAACACAGACGGTACATTTGGACCCGGAGGGTCGACTAATGGTTCTGGACCTTGGCAGTGGTGAAGGCGGAGCGTTTAGGCTGGTAGCCGTCTACGGCCCTTTCGGGTCAACGCGGCCGGACTTCTTCCATCGTCTGGAGACTTTTCTAGGGACGTCCCGCTCCTTGCTATTAGTGGGGGACTGGAATGGTATCCTAGATGCACGTTGGGACTACGTAGGAGCCTGTCCCGACAGAGAGGGGTGTAACAGCCTCAAAGGGTTAATCAGCTGATTTGACCTGGCCGATAATATCGACTAGATTTTCCGACTGCGCCAACCTGGACTTGGGCAAACCGCAGCGGATCATCTAGGTCGTACCTAGATTGGTTCTTAGTTAGAAATAAGGATAAGGACTTTTTAAGTTGTCCAAAAAGGCTCATGGTTGTCTATTCAGACCACAAGTTAGTGACCTGCATGGTCAACCTTGACAGAACGCATAGACAGAGAGCCGGTTACTGGAAGCTCAACTTGTCCTTACCGGCAAGTAAAGCTTACAGGGACCGGATTAGCACTTTAGTTAAGGAGCGGTTGACGGGCGCCATCGTCAACAGCAGGTGGTGGGGATCTCTCAAAAGAGAGATTAGAGTAGTCTCTATAGAATTTAGTAAGGAGTTGGCCTCAAATAGAAATAGGAAGGAAAGGGAGTTGGTAGATAGTGTAGAAGAAGCAATTAGAAGCGGCGATGTGGCCAGAGTGCTAGCGTTGAGAATGGCCCTGGGCCAGTTCTTCGACGCGAAACACAAAGGCTGCATCGTCCGAAGCAAAATACGTGCTCTGGGAAACAAGGGGACCAAAGCTGTTAGCTGGGCCCACGTGACAGAAGCCAAAAGAAGGAGTAGATCCACTATCCAGTCTTTGCGAGACCAGGATGGACGGGTGATCCTTGAATCTAAGCAGATGTGCGAGGCTTTTCAAAAGCTCTTTGCCAGATTGTTCGGAAGGGGCGGGGAGCCGGTTGGGGAAGTGGACTTCGGTCCATACCTCGATGGCCTGCCGCGTCTCTCGGACAAGGAGGCGAAATCCTGCAAGGAGCCGATTTCAGCCGCTGAGATAGAGGACGTGCTGAGCCAATGCGGCAAACGCAAATCCCCGAGTCTCGATGGTTTTCCATACGAACTATATCTAGCTATGCCGGACTTGTTCCCCGATCTCCTCGAGGCGGTCTACTGCAACTGGCAACAGAACGGAAGAATTCCCTGTGCTGTGACCAAGGGCGTAGTCACACTAGTGAGGAAGGACGATATAAATAATTTCAGGCCCACAACTCTGCTAAATACAGAGTTACAGATTTTGGCCAAGGTGCTAGCAAAGAGGTTGGCGCTTGTCGTGGGCAACCTGGTGAGAGATGCGCAGACATGTGCTATCCCATCCAGGTTCATCCACAACAACCTCCACCTCATGCGATACATCATAGAGAGGGTTGGGAACGAACCCGGCTTTGGTGGGGCTCTGATCAACTTGGATCAATCTAAGGCGTTTGATAGGGTCGACCATGGTTACCTGGATGTGGTGCTAGCGGCGGCAGGCTTCGGACCCGTTTTCAGTGGCTGGATCACTGCCATGCACAGCAGCCGCATCTGCTCTAGGGTCAAGGTGAACGGCAACCTCTCGGAGCCGTTCGAAATCGCGCGGTCCATCCGACAAGGGTGCCCTCTCTCCTCCCTTCTGTATGTAGTGACTCTACAGCCACTGATGCGGAAGTTGGAGTTGTTGCAAGGCATCCCGTTGGAACCGGGATTGCGGAAAGCGGTGTCGGCCTACGCCGATGACGTAACAGTAATGGTGTCGACGGCCTCAGAAATCGGGGCGATCGGCACCTTACTGGAGGAGTACGAAAGGTTTACAGGGGCTAAGCTGAACCGGGACAAGTCGATCGGTCTGCACACTCGGCACGTGGAGGGGCAAATCAATGCCCTCCGATGTCGTCGTCGGGCGCTGGACGGAGGGCCCGGTGAAGTTGCTCGGGGTCTGGTTCGGACCAGACCTCCAGGTGGAGAAGAACTGGGGTGAGGTAATGAACAGGGTGTTTGCACTGACCCAGAAGTGGGCCGAGTGCAAACTGTCCCTGAAAGGTCGGGCAGAGGTGGCGAACACTTATATAGCGTCCGTCATCTACTACCGCCTGACCGTCGTGCCTTGCCCAAGGGAAACACTCACCAAAATGGAGCGCGCACTCTTCCAATTCCTTTGGAAGAAGTGGGCTCCTATGGTAAGGAGATCCATCTGCTGTCAACACCCTTCGAAAGGAGGGCTGGGGATGCCGTGGCTGATGATGCGTAAACACGCATTAAGGCTACGGCACCTCCAGGTATTCCTCACCGGTCAACCGGTGTGGGCCCCGTTTGTGAGGCGAGCCTTTCCCAGACTCGTCTCACTCACCGAGCTGCAATCCTGGGTCAAGCAAAGACCGAGAAAACTGGGCGCCTGGCACACCGAGTGTGCCCAGGTGATCACGGCTCTCTGGTAGGCGGACCCGGCTGTCAGTGGAGAATCCACCTCGTCATTCTATAGAGGGCTGGTGGTTAGCAGGTGTGACGACGCCCTCGGAGAAGCCCTAGGCATGGAGGAAAACGAACTGGCCAACCTGTTCGGTAGGACATTCAGCCCGGGACCTATGGATAATTTCCAGAGGTGCCTGGCCTGGCAGTGCTACCGAGGGGCTCTGCCCGTTCGAGAAAGGCTCTACAGACACAGGTGCCCGAGTAGGGACCCCTCGAAAAAGATCTGTCCCAGATGCGTGTGCGACGAGGAAACCATTGCACGTGCATTGGTACACTGCTCGGGCATTGCCGATCTGTGGGGCTATGTTGAACGACTGCTGTCACGGGTGGGACCGATCCAGTTGACCACCAAGTCTATTGTAACGATTAAACCACCTCCCCTCTTCAAAAACGAAGGAGAGGCGGTGTTTCTGTGCGTAATAGCCATGGTGAAAGAGGTTGTATGGTGGACGCGTCTGAATGGACTGAGGTCAGACACCTTTCTCTCTGGTCCGTTTCTTCCGATATCATTTCGGAAGGATCAGGATGGAGAGAGGGGTGCTGCACCCCAGCCGTTTTTATGAAAGATGGGTGAAAGTGGCTAGAATGGCCCGTGTGAATGGGCCTTCACTCTACATCAGACTGTAGGTCAGTAAGATGAAAGATCAAGGGGGCACCCTCGCTCTGTGCTCCTGAGGAGAAGGGTTGCACACTTTTTCGGGGGTGTGTGCGACCTCCCAATGCGCCTCCTCCCAATGCGCCTCCTCCCTGTTGAGGATTTTGTTATATTTTATATTTTATATTTTTATATTTTGTTATTGCCTCCTACTTATTGAGGACGCCTTTTTATGTAAACTCCCCCCATTGTACTTGTCCCACTCTTTGACGCCTTGGTGGCAAATAAAAAGAAAGTTATCTATCTACCTTGTGTGCGCTCAGGCGCTCACAGCCTTCTACCAAGCAGAAACAACAATCAGCGGAGATTCCATGTCAAACTTCTATAGTGGATGAGTGGAGGATAAGTGCGACGACATTCTCGAAGAGGACAAACTGGTCAGTCTGTTCAGGAGGACTTTTCGTCCAGGACCTATGGATAACTTCCAGACGTCTCTGGCCTGGCAGTGCTACCAAGGAGTTCTACCAGCTTGAGACAAAATCTACAGGCACAGACGCCCTGGCAGGGACCAGGCCAAAAGGACCTGTCCAAGATGCAAGCAGGACATTGAAAGTGTTCAGTGCCCAGGGGTGAGAGACCTGTGGAATTATGTCAAACAGCTACTGTCATGTGTGGGACATATCCAGTTGTCAGCCAAGTCCACCATGAGGATCACCCTCCCGACTTCATTTAAGAATGAAGGAGAAGCGTTTTTCCTGTCTGGTGGCTATGGCAAAAGAGGTAATATGGTGGATGAGGTTGAAAGGACTGAGGGCAAATACCTCCCTCTCCGGACAACAACTCATCCCCTTCTTTAAATATCACTTCAGAAGTAAGGTAAGAGTGGAGAGAGAGGTGCTGCACCCCAGTAACTTTGCTGAAAAGTGGGTAAATGTGGCGAAAATAGCCCAAGTGAATGGGCCTTCTCTGTATATAAACCTATAGGTTGAGGAAGAGAAAAGAGGGAAAATGGGAACACCTACAAAACGTGTTCCTGGTGTTGAGAGTTGTTCTGTCTACGGGGTATAAAACAACCCCGCAATAACATTCCTGCCTATTGGGGATTTCGATTGTTATTTTATTTTAATATATAGTTTATTTTAATTTATTAATATTAAAGTTTACACAATTTTTATGTAAAACCCTCGCCATCACATCTTGTAATGTCCCATTTTCTTGTACGCCCTTGTGACAAATAAAGAAAGATATCTATCTATTTATCCATAAGTTTGTTTGTCTGTATGTCTATTTATCTAACTATCTAACTATTTTCCTCTGTCTGTCTGTCTATCTATCTATCTTCCTATCTATTTGTCTATCTTTTCATTATATTTGTTACAATAGTAATATTTAGATGTTGTTGTTTAGCCCCAGGGAAGCCTTGACCAACTAGAACTATGATCAAAATCCTCACAGCCATAACTTTTGTTGTTACTGCCTTTCTAAACTGGTTGGAACCACTAGTAGCTTGTATATTCTAGTTTTAGCATGGTGTCTATGGTTTGATGTCCTTCCTAGCACCAACTCCTTCACAGACTGAACTGGGTATATTTTATCATGGTCCTCAACAGGACTAAAGAGTTTTCTTTACCCTACATTGTCTCTGTTCATCTGCCAGTCATTTTACAGAATGTACTGGGTGCATTTTATCATGGCACCAGTACAAGAGAGATTGTCAAGTTCTTTACTCGACTAAAGAATCCTTTCTAACTTACATTGTCTCCATTCATCTGCTAACCACTTTACATAGTGTTCAGGGTGCATTTTACCATGGCACCAGCACTTGAGAGGTTATCATAACCCTATGTCCTCTATAAGACTCAACATTCCTTTCTTATGTTATCTTTTTCAAGGCAAATATGATTGAGAGAGTGAATGGAAGAGAGTGAGGACTCAAAAGATGAAAGTAGAGGATGAAAACAGAGTGATAAGACCATGTCCGGTTGTTTGTTTTTTTTGTTCAAATAATTACACCTTCACAATGGGTAAATAAAAAATTATTAAAAATCAACAGATTTTATGGTAGAAAGAACTAAAAATTCACATTTAAAATAAAAAACTTCTTAAATAGAAAGAGTAAAAATGTTTTGCTTAAAATCAATCTTCGCTGAAATTGCCATTCATTCTTAATGTTTAGCTCAAAATGACTTTGCTAAAAATTAAGTTCGCTCAAAATGAATGGAACTGATAGGACTGAGAGTGTAGTAGGTGAGAGAATAAAAGAAGAGAGTCAGTGATAGCTACATGTGGGTTGTTGATAAAGAAATTGAATAGAAAAACAGTATGAGCGATGTGATGGAATAGTAGTGATAGTAAAAGACGATGGAAGAATAGAAGTGAAGTGGTAGAAATATGGAATAACAGTGAGGATGGGTAACAGAAAGAGTGTCATAGATGAGAGGTAGATTGGTAGAGGGGTAGGATATCAATAGAGATGTGTGCGGTATAGCCGGAGGCATCGCAGCTACACATACTAGCAAGAGAAAGAGAGTGGTAATAGCATGCTAGTTGATGGTAAGGAGACTGAACAGAAAAACAGCATGAGCAGTGTGATAGGATAGCAGTAGAGATGATTGATATTAAGTGAAAGGGTAGAAGAGAGGGAAAATATTAGAGCGGTGATGGTAGCTCAGAGGTAGAATGACAGAGAATGAAAGTAGATGGACTGAATATAGACAGACAATGATATTCCTTGTTATACAAGTACACTCTGAACATTCTGGAAAGTGATAGTGCTGGTGCCCCAATAAAATGCACCCAATACACTCTGTAAAGTGGCAGTGTTGATGCCACAAAAACGCATCTCACACCATGGTGACTTATCCAATCCATGCCAGCATGAAAAACAGAAATAAAATGTAATGTGATGAAGATGATGTTGATGATGAGTATTTAAAAATAAAAGCCTTATGTTCTATGAGGACTCATTGTAATGTGTGTGTGTGTGTATGTGTGTGTGTGTGTGTGTGTGTGTGTGTGTGTGTGTGTGTGTGTGTGTGCTTGGTTCTGGCAATGAGTGTTTCAGTGTGAGATTAATGTGTAAGTGGCTGAGCATTCTACAGACATGTGTACCATTAACATAGTTCTCAAAGACATTTAGTGTGACATAATGTATAACAAGGCTAGCCCTTTGAATTACAGGCACAACTCATTTTTTGTAGCTAATTTGACTGGAGTAAGGTGAAACAAAGCATCTTGCTTGTGGGTTCAATGCACCACTGGCCTTACAATCATGAGCCAAACACCCTAACCACTAAGCCATGCGACTTCACTCACCATAATATGGGAGTATATTAAAACAAAACCCTTGTCTTCTATGATGAGTCACTGTAATATGGGAGTATTTCAAGGTAGAAGCATGGTAACCATATTGCTATGGAGAATATCACATGGAATTGCAGGGTTGAGAATTTCAAATACAACAGTAAAAACAAAAATCAATCAATAAATGCAATCAGAACAGATTTGTTGTTAATAGCAACCAGTTAGTCATTGATGAGATATATTCCAACATTGTGATGGCTCTTGTAATTGATCTGCTTATCAACATGTAAATCCTTAACGAGCTTATGTATAATCTAGCTGCATTAAAACTACTCAGTCTAAAAAAAGGGATGAATTGGCAGAGTTGTTAGAGCATCTGTGAGAATGTTTGGCAGTATTTTTTTCTGGATATCTCTATATTCTGAGTTCAAATCCTGCCAAAGACAAATTTGCCTGCTATCTTCTCATCATCATTATCATCGTCATCATCAGCATTTAATGTCCATCTTCCATGCTAGCATGGGTAGGAAGAGCTGTTGCTTTGTGAGAAATCAAGTCGGGGAACTGATTTTAGCTTGGCTTCTATGGCTGGATGCCCTTCCTAATGCCAACCACATTTACAGTGTGTGCTGGGTACTTTTTGTCGTGACACCTACACGACCACTTTATAGTGTGGACTGGGTGCTTTTTATCATAACACATACAGGACCACAAAATAAAATAAGTGTCAGTCTAAGGTAGTGGATTAGCAAAATTGCAAGGTTACTGTGTGGTATTTGTTTTGGCTTTCATCCTTTTGGAGTCAATATATCTGAGCTCAAATTTTCTTCTCTCTGGAAGAAACTGGCCCCGGTCAGACCTGGAAAGAGATGGGCTCCACCAGGCTCAGAGGTAAAAATCATGTTGCATGCCCCACTGGTGGTGTCTTTGCGACTCCATCCTTAATTGAGGAGACTAGCATAGCTGGAGTGTGTGCCACCTGGAGAAACCCTTGAGTTTACCTAATGCCACCCCCAGTTGTATCCCTCCAATATTGCAAAGTGTCTCCTTCCCCTCTTGCACTCACCTTAGCTATGTTGCTGGATGAAGGCCCAAAGCAAATACATATGTGTGTGTGTGTGTGTGAAAAACAACGAAGCTGAAACTTGTCACTGTTACTTTTCTCTTCAGAAAATAAAATTTCCACTCTACTTACATGTACTGAGTGCTCATTCAGTTAATGAATAAGTTTTTAAGTACTATGGCATTTTACACACTACCCTAATATACATTATCATCATCATTATTTTGTATATACTAGGGCGGTGGATTGGCAGTATCGGTAGAGGGTCGGACGCCATGCTTTCCAGCATAGTTACGTCCCTTTACGATCTGAGTTCAAATCCCGCTGAGGTTGACTTTGCCTTTCATCCTTACGGGGTCGATAAAATAAAAGTACCAGTAATGCACTGGGTAATTGCTGGCCTTGTGCCTAAAGTAGAAACAATTATTTTGTATATACTTTGTATGATCTGAGTTCAAATCCCGCTGAGGTTAACTTTGCCTTTCATCCTTCCGGGGTCGATAGAATAAAGTACCAGTAATGCATTGGGTAATTGCTGGCCTTGTGCCAAAAGTAGAAACAATTATTTTGTATATACTTTCTATGCTGGCATGGGTTGGACGGGTCAGAGTGACCTCAACTTGCTCATTCGTTCCATTATATATAGCAAGGAGAACAGGCATTAAATGATGATGATGATACTGTATACACACATACATACATATATATATATATATATACAGACATACATGTATATATATATATATATATATATATATATATATATATATATATATACACACATATATATATATCATGTGAGTGTGTGTATGTGTTTATACACATATACCAAAGAGGAGGGGACGAACCATGTATGAAGTTTAGAATTTTTAAAATAATCTAAAAGAATTATGTCCCTTTAATAATAAACATTTTATATGTCATCAACACTTATTTATTTCTATTTACTGTGACTAAAAATAGTATTATCAAATGTTTTATTATTTCACAATATTGTGGGTGTTATCAAGTAGATATCATCTTACAACAAGTGAAACCTGCAGCATAAGTTCAATTCTCAGATGAGGGACTTCAATTCACATACTCATGGTATGCATGCATGTGCCCTTGACTTCTGATGGAGTCTTAGGGGCGCCATCATGACATTCAGGGTCTCTTGAATTTTTAAACAAAGCAGAGCCCATTCCTCTCTAGTCTTGAACATAGCTAATTTCTTCCAGAGTTAGAAAGATAGAAAGCGAGAGAATTGGTTAGTGAGAGAGATATAGATAAAAGAATTGATTCCAGTGCTGGACTGGTCCTTTATTGATTTCGAAAAAATGAAAGCAAAGTTGATCATGGCATGATTTAAGTGAGCCCGAACAAATTCTGTGAAGCATTCTATCTGACATTCTAACTACTCTACTAATTTGCTGACTATCCTCATGATACCTGTAATTTAAAAAGAAAAAATATTTTTTTTAATGTTAAGGTGCACTCATGACTGTGTGGTTAAAAATTTCGTTAAAAACAATTATGAGTTTGATTCCACTGCATGGCGCCTTCACCGATTGTTTTCTACCAATGCCCAGTGAGTGAAATTTGGTGTGCATATATGTGTGCAAGTGCTTGTACTTTCGCCGCCAGTGAGTATGTGTGGTGTATGTGTTCAGGTGTGTCTGTGCCTCTGTGTGTGTGTATGTGTGTATGTATATGTGTATGTGCATGTTTCCACATATGTCTTCACCAGTAATAAAATATGTTTTAGAAAGAAAAAGGCTATGTAGCCGGTAAGGGTGCCAGACATCATGAGTTGCAGCATACACACACATCTACATGTAAATACATAAACAGATACAGACAACAGAAGTGCTAACCCACACACACACATATACTCATACATATTCATAAATAGACACATTATACAAAATAATTATTAAATACACACACATCTATGTAATGATTGAGGAAGGAAGGTGCTGGTGAAATGCTATAGCGATGTGTGTTGCGTCCCTTTAGGGTTTACCGGCTACATAGCCTATTCATTTTAGAAACTAGAACTAACTAGAACTAACTAGATCTGTAAGGGTGAAGTTGAGAAGGAAGAGAGTAGACACTAACCCTACTCTATTAGACTTTGTTGCAGGTGATGCTTCTTTTATGTTCTGCAGTTCATCAGTAAAATAAAGTACCTTATTTAACCCGCCTGAAAGCACCCCTAGTTCTATGATACAGAACTGCATTTATATTTATCTAAAAACTTTCCATCATAGTTTTATGTAAGAACCTTTGTTAAGTTAAGTTCCAAACACCAGCATAATAATTGTTTCTACTTTTGGCACAAGGCCAGCAAACACCAGCATAATGATGAGAAAGTTAATTTTATTAATTAAATCCCCCCAAATTCTTGATTATTTTCATAATTTTTTGAAAAATATATGTTACATCTTTCATTAAAAATATGGTAAAGAAAGTGTTGGCAACAGGAAGGGCATCTGATTGTAGAATAAATACTGCCTCAAAAGCAGTGGTCAAAGTAAAAAAAAATTTCTTTGCTAATTAAGCCATAATAGGACTGGAACATGTCTGAAGTTGTCTTTATGCAACTGAATATATTCAAAATAATATTAATCATTGATTAATATATTTTTGTTTATTTTATATTTTTTTTTAGATAACTTTTAAAAACTCCATATGTTAAAAATGTTAACACTAACTTAACTATTGTTAAATATGTTAGCATTGCATGCATACATGATCTCGTAACTCCTGATAGAGTTGTAGGGGTGCTGTATTGGCATACAGCGTTTCTTAGGCATTTTAAGCCTGGCGGAGCCCGTCCCTTTTCAGGCCTGAGTACAGCAGATTTCTTCCAGAGAAAGATAGAAAGTGAGATAGAGGAAATGAGAAAGAGATATAGAGGAAGAATCGATCCCAGTACTAGCTGGTACTTTTTTTTATTGACCGCAAAAGGATGAAAGGCAAAGTTGACCTTGATGGGATTTGAACTCAGAGAGCAGAGAGCCGGAACGAATACCATAAAGCATTCTATCTGACATTCTGACAACTCTACCAATTCGCAGCCTTTTTATATTAACATTAACTATCGTTTAAATACTGTATATATTAAATATATTAAATATACTACCATATTTCTGATGAAATACACAACAGTATGTTTGAATTAATTTTGAAAAGTAACCAAAAATTAGAGGAATTTAGTAAAATAACTAATTTAACAAAACATTCTTGCATAAAATTAAGTAAGGGGCCTCAACCTTTCTGTAACTGACCCTGCTTCAATGATACTGAACAGATATTTTAAAGCAGTTCATATTTATCTAAAAACCTTCCATCATAATTTTATGTAAGAAACTTTGTTAAATTGTTTCAAGCATCAACTTATAATAATGGTTTCTAATTAAGGCACAAGGCCAGCAATTTTGGGTAAGGGGTAAGTCAGTTACAATGACACCCTCCCACTGTACTTGACTGGTACTTTATCAGTCCCAGAAGGATGAAAGACAAAGCTGAACTCAGAATGCAAAGATCCATAACTAAATACTGTGGGGCACTTTGTCTGACACACTAATGATTCTGCCTATCCATTAGTTGTTTCACTAAACCCATCTAAATTCTTGATTATTTTTCAGTAGGATTAAATAAGGAGTTGTTTCAGGTGGACTGGTATCAAAAGATTTAAATATGTCAACACTAACTTTACAATTAAAATACTTTCTATATCAGTAAGCTACTTAGGTTTTATAACTATCAGCTGCAGTAGTTGACCCTCAACACAGTCCAGTGGCCAGTGTCTGTCCAATAGTTCCTGTATATAATATAGACTGACTATTGGTGACCAAAGGTCACACCAGGAAAATTAATGTCCCCTTTGTCTCTGTCAACCACCATTGATCCCAAATCTCACATTTTATAGTTGTAGTTGATACAAGTATACACACTTTAATACTGGAGTAAATAGTAATAAATAGCTTAGCTTGTGTATAGAAATGTGTTGCAAGGGTGTACTCCCTTGAAGGCTTGCCAAATACAAGCCAAAACCACTAGACATCGCAGTCGGGTTTTTACCTTCCTTTATATATATTTATATATATAGACACACCCTGTAAGGTGGTAGTGGTGGTGCTATGAAAAAAGTTCCCAGTACACTCTCTATTGTGGTTGACATTAGGAAGGGTATCCAGTCATATAAAACAAAACCAAAAACAATACTTGATCACTTAACCATAAATTGACAACCTAACCCATGCAAATATGGAAAACAGATGAAAAACAATGATGATGATGATGATGATGTGGGTGTGTACATACATGTGTTTGTTATATATATATATATATATATATATATATACGTGTGTGTGTGTGAGTCCCAGGTTCAATCGGGGGTAACTACAGTAAGTAAGGTACTCAATAGAGTATATACAAAATTTAATATAGAAATGGCTTCTACAGGACTAGAACTAAAGATCCACATAGGGTGAATCATTGTTATGGTGAACTAACTGTTGTGGAACTACTACATATATATACATATATATATATTTATTAAAATAATAGATTAAAGTTTAAGCAAAGAATCGCTGCTTTCACTCTTAACGGGATCTTCTGAAACTTAGAAGATCCCGTTAAGGGTGAAAGCAGCAATTCTTTGCTTAAACTATAATCTATTATTTTAATAAATATTTGCTCTAGGGTTCTTATATATTTGATATATATTTATCCTTACCGAGCCCTCTTTGGATTTTAGTCTTCACATTTATTATTATTACATATATATATTCTTCACTCTTTCTATATATATATATATATGCTTTGTGTTAATTTATGCATGTGCATGCATGTGTGTGTGTCGGTATAGTAAATATAAAGTGAGAGTAAGAGAAAGAGACAGAATCTAAACTATAATCATTATAAAAGAAGTAGGTGTTATGTGTTGTCATAGCAACCACTGACCTCTACTTAAACCCTCTCCATCAGATATTGGGGGTGGGAGTAGGAGGTTTAAATTGACCACAGTAGCTGACTGGTACTATATTTTATCCCCCCCCCCCCCGACAGACTCACCATAATTTGAACTAAGAACATAAAAAGCTAGAGTAAGAATACCACAAGATATATTTTCCTGACACTCTAGGAATTTCATCTATTTGTGATTGAGTATTGAATAAAATACATATGTTTCAATTAATTTTATACATATTCAAATAATTTTAAATAAAATTTATTGGAACATAACTGAAAGTTTCTTACATAAACTTAGATAAATATAAACATTTAACTCTTTACTAACCATATTTGTAACAAAAGCACTGCTTGGAATGCTTTTGCTGTCTTGTCCTCCTGGTGCTGCAGCTTAGAGCCCATCACCCTCCTAATTCTTCTGTGACACAAGATCCCTTACCTCTCCCTTCCTTTTCCGGAGGAAGGGGGGGGGGGGTATTTTTCTTATTTTACATTCCATTCTTTCTTCTCAATTTAAACATTTTTTTTTCTTTTTCTACTAAATAAATTGTTACTATTATAAACATCAATTTACTACTGTTTTCTAATAAATAGATAGAATTAATAAATTCTTGAGATAAGTATACATAAAATTTTGAAAATAACCAAGAATTTGGTAGGATTTAGTAGTTTATTAAGCTGGTGTTTGGAATGTAACTTAACAAAGTTTCTTTCATAATAAAATTTTAGAATCTGGGTGTGGGGAGTCACAGTTACATCATTGATTAAAGTTCACAAAACTGAAGAGAGAGTAGGTGAAGGTGTATATAGGTTGCCATGGTTGTTGTTATTTACACTTCCCCACCACCCACCCACTTGCATGCCACAGGTCATACTTAACCTGTGACCTATGGTATGTCTGACCTCTCTGGCACTAAGCTTTGTCAGTGATGCTGCTGCAGTAGTTATAGTAGTAGTTGTTTAGTTGTTGTAATTGTAGTAGTTATTATCATAGTAGTTGTTATTGTATTTGAAGCTGTTATGGTTGTTGTTGCTGTTGTAGTTGTCTTGTCAGCAGATTAGGTTGGTCAGGTCAGGCCAACTCTCATTGACCTAAGTTACTGTGGGTTCGGGGGAGGGGTAGGGACAGAGACAGAGACAAGGGAATATAGAGAAGGGATGTATATATAGTAGAGAGAAAGATTTTTGAGGGAGTGAAGGGGAATATATACACAGAGAGGTTAAGGAGAGATATGAAGAGAAAGGGAGGGAAGGTAATAAAATAGTGTGAAAGAGAGAAAGAGAGGGCTAAACAGGCGAAAGATAGGGAAAAAGGGGAGGGAAGGTAGTAAAAGAGAGAGGTCATCTAAGATTCTAAATGGTATTAGGTGACCTAGAAAACTGAACTTAATGGATATCATACTGAGATTTTGACCACTTGGTACTGCTCTTTACTCCCTTTCCTCCTCACAACCTTGCTTATACCACTCATCACCACCACCACCACCACAATCAGCTCCACCAATATCACCCCCAACAACTCTGTCAACATCACCAACACCATCACTACCACCCCTATAATCATCATCATTTCAGTGTTGGTGTGGGTTGGATAGGTCATTGGTTTATTTTGAGGAGGGAAACAATGTTTTGTTTTATGTATAGAAGTGATAATTGACCCTAGAATATTACAGATATTTAGTTACACCCTCCAATCACCTGAATCCACAGCAAAACATATTCTTCCATGTCTTCATATAGGGGTGGTATAAATAAATTTAACCCCTTGAAGGTGCATGGCCTAGTAGTTAAGGTTTTGGTTTGATTCCTAGACAGAGTGCTGCATTGCGTCCTTCAGCAAAATAGTTCATTTCATATTGCTCCTGTATACTCAGCTGAAAATATGTACCAGCAGTAACTGGAGAGTTCACCCTGTGATGGAATGGTGTCCTGCCCAAGGGGGAGTCTTGTATTCTCAATCACTTTACGCCAAGGAAACCAGGATAAGCACCGGTCTGATGAGCCTCTGAACTTAAGACAGATATTTTTATAATAAATTAAATGAGGGGTCAGGCATAGTTTGACACATAAATTATAAAATATTTGCTATAAAAAATAAAGTAAACAAAAATTAAATAGCAAATGTAAGGGAAAGGTGAGAGGGAGAGACATACTCTACACTTCAGTCTAGGGTCTATTTCAGGTGTACCCCACAGAAAATGATGAAGGAATTGCTGTGGAGAACAGCCAGTGACACATGCTGCATCAGCCACTCCACTTTACAGTCTCTTTCCTCAGGTGGGATGCAAAATGGCAGTTCAGGGATCGAAGACATCAGAGGTGTCAATGGCGCCTGGCATGAAATGGAAACAGTCGGTTGACACTAAAATATTGGTATTTAAATAATTACTCATTTTCCCTTCCACTGTATTGCCTCTAGAAACCATGTGCAAGGTGTTGGTGTTGGTGTTGGTGTTGGTGATGATAGCGATAGTTGAAGCAGTGTTGGTGTTGTTGTTGGTGGTGATGTTAGTGATAGTGATGGCAGTAGTGATGATGACAATGATGATGATGGTGATGATAATATTCCCACCAAAATCCCAAATTCGACCAAGCCATGTTCCAATGCTCTTTACCGATATTCCATGACATAATTGGTTCGTTAGTGAGTCATTGCTTCATTAATATAAAACTGATTTCATTTAACCTAATTCCCTTCATCCCTGATTAAAAAATTATTAGTAAAAATATTTTTTTAATGTGAAAATTTAAAAAAGAAATTAAATTTAAAGAAAAGGGAAAATTTATATATAAAAAAAATAGGGGAAATTAAAAAGAGAAAAATATAAAAGACCAGATTATAATTTTAAAGAATCAGCAAAAAGATGCTTCCAGTGGGATTGTTTATCATTGGACAAGTGCTCTAAACAGAGATTCTGTCATTAACCCTTTCGTTACCATATTTCTAATGAAAGGCACTGTATTATCAATTAATTTTGAAAACCATCAAGAATTTGGAAGGATTTAATAATATAACTAACTTTCTCATTATTAAGCTGGTGGTTGGAGCATAACTTTACAAAAGTTTTTTCATAAAATTATGATGGAAGATTTATAGATTAATATAAGCACTTTATCCCTTTCTTTACTATATTTCTAATGAAAGATATTAATGTATTTTGAAAATAATCAAGAATAGGTAGCAACCCATTGTATTTTTGTGGTAAAGGCTTTATCTTACATAATATTACATCTACAAGATTTTGATGTTATTTATTTTGAAAACAATACCTTAACGTCAGTATGAGCGGCCAGTTAGAACAGAAAGAGGTGAGAGAATTATGGCCGGATACAGCCAGTTTAAATGCTAAAGGGTTAAATAAATAATCAACGAAACAAATATTTTATGAAGCATTGAACAAATTACAATTTTAAAAACATGTCAGCTTACTGTAAGCTGTTACAATGCAGGTTTGACTACACTTTAGTCAAGTTGGGCATATAATCCCTAGAAACAGAAAAAAACTGGAAAAAGTTGCCTGCAGGAGTCAAACTTACATCTGCCGTATGCTGGATGGCTGCATTACCATTACACCAATGTGAGACTGACCTCTTACCTGTCATTTTTAAACCTTATCTATCAGCCAGATGTAAACAAAGAAGCAATGGGTTTATATGCTTGACATGTTTGACTATTTACTATTTAACCCTTTAGCATTTAAACCGGCTGTATCTGGCCAGAACTCTTTCATCTCTTTCTGTTCAAACCAGCCATAACCGGCCACTCATACTGATGTTAAGGTATTGTTCTCAAAATAAATAATATCAAAATCTCATAGATTTGATATTATGTGAGATAAAGCCTTTACCGTGAAAATATAATAGTATATATAGAGTAATGTAAATGCTAAAAGGTTAAACCAGTATTGTAGCAGCTTTCAATAAGCTAAAATACTTTCAAAATTCAAATTTGTTCAACACTCTGGAAAATGATTGTTTATGACAAGTCACATCAACCATATTTATGACAAGTAATATCAACCATGTTTGTGATGAGTGTTATGATGTTGCTCAGATCAATTTTGTTGGCATTATTTATGTCCCTTTACGATCTGATTTCAAATCCCGCCGAGGTTGACTTTGCCTTTCATCCTTACGGGGTCGATAAAATAAAGTACCAGTAATGCACTGGGGAATTGCTGGCCTTGTGCCTAAAGTAGAAACAATTATTTACCTCTTTACATACGTTTATTTTCAGAAATATGACAATACTCTCTCTTTCTCTATATGAACATTACTGTATATATATCATTATTGGCAGTATCGGTAGAGGGTCCGGCGCTATGCTTTGAAGCATAGAGTTACCTCCCTTTATGATCTGAGTTCAAATCCCGCCGAGGTTAACTTTGCCTTTCATCCTTACGGGGTCGATAAAATAAAGTACCAGTAATGCACTGGGATAATTGCTGGCCTGGTGCCAAAAGTAGAAACAATTATTACCATTTATATATATATCTATTATGTATTCATCATTGTCACTGTTTAATGTCAATTTTCCATGTTTCCATGGGTCAGACAGGTTGTCACATTTTGAGACTAGACAGGTCATATGTTGCATTTAGGCATGTTTCTCCAGCTAGATGTCCTTCTGAATGCCAACTACTTTAGAGAGTACGGTAGATACATTTGTCATGGTACCAGCACTACCTCCCTTACAGCATGTACTGGGTGCCTTTTATTGGGGTACTAGCACTTTACAATATGTACTGGGTACATTTTATCATGGCATGAGCACTAACATCTTACAGGGTGGACTGGAATCTTTCCACCGTGGCATCACCACTACCATTTTAGTGTGCTGGGTGCATTTTATGGTAGCTCCAGCACTCCTCTTAGTGCCAGGTGACTATAGTGTTTAGGGTACCTATTAAATGTATATTATACATTAAAGTAGGGTTTACCTGGTGGTAATGGGAATTGGCCCTTTCTTTAAACACCAACATCTGCATATACATCATTATCTTGTTTTCCATGATCACATAAATTAGATGAGTCCTCTTCAGTACAGCATCTCTTCACTTGTTTTTTCCTTTATGAGGTTCAGCTTTCACCACCTCTACTATACAACAGATCTGTTTCAATGTTAATTACTATCCAGATCTCACTTCTATATAAAAGAACTTTTTAAATACTAACTTAGCAAAGTACTTGTAAAAGTTTGTGTTGCTAGCCAAGTAAATTGGTGTTTTTGTGTAAATGTATTTCTGCTGTTTACTATATGATCATGGGGTTCAGGCTCCAGGGTGGTAGAGTTGTAGGGCTAAAGGTCACCAAGAAACATTACTTTGGTTTTTAATTTATTGATTTTTAGATCCACTTCTGTTGATGTAGTGTTTAAAAGTTATCAGTTGTTTTTCATCAGCCATTAGGCCATTACATAAAATTGCAGCATCATCAATAAAAATTAATATAGGAAGTTTGAGCAGCAGGAAACCTATTGGGTAGCTTTCTGCTGACAGTGTAGGCATCTTCTCAGATCATTATTTTTTCCCTGCAGAAATATGTGTACGAACCAGAAACTCCTGGTGGAGTTGTAGGGGTGTTGTAGTGACACATGGCTTGTCTTGGGCATTTTAACCCAGTAGATGTCATTACCTCTCCAGTTCTGAACACAGCTGATTTCTTACAGAAGGAAAGAGAGTTAGAAGGCAAAGTTGACTTCTGTGAGTTTTGAACTCAGAGCACAAAATGAATACTGCAAAGTATGCTATCTGACTTTCTAGTGACTGTCAATTTGCTACTATAATGCAGAAATATACACATTTCAGAATTTATAATAATTACGAAATGGTATGGGTAAGATGCAATCTCTGAAGATGTTTTAACTCTTTTGTTACCATATTTCTAATGAAAGACAGTCTACTCATGAAGAAAAATGTTATTTAATATAGATTTCTCTGTTGTTAGTGCCAGTAGTCCTTGTAAAGTGGTTGATGAATGAACCAATACAATGTAATTTACAGAAGATTGTTTGGTTTTGACAATGACTTGATAACCTCTCATGTTGGTGCCATGATAAAATGCATGGCGGTACACTCTGTAAAGTAGTTGCAATTGAATGAAGTTAACACAGGTAGAGAGGATTGTTTAGTCTTACTGGCAAACTCTCATGTACTGGAGTAAAAAAATGCAACCAGTACATCTATCAAGTAGTTAGTATAAGAAAAGGCATCAAGCCAAATGTTACATATGAAGTTACCTAGACTTTGACAACCCATCCTACCAATGTCAGCATGGAAAGTGTATGTAACATGAAGAATATTAATAAAAGCTTCAAGTTTTTCCAGCAAAATATCAATAAAATGAGAGGACATGGACATAAAATATTCCAGAAATATGCAAGACCAAATATCAGGGAATATTTCTGAACGGCAAAGCATAAACGAATTGAGAGAGAAACTGAGCATAAGACGATTCAAATGCTGTGTGCAGGAGAGGAGGTTATGTTGGTATGGACATGTGATGCATATGAAGGATGACAGCTGCATAAAAAGGTGCAGGGCACTAGAAGTCGATGGAAGACGTGGAGTGGGCAGACCCAAGAAGACCTGGGATGAGGTGATAAAAGCCGACCATACCCAATTGCACCTCTCAAAGGCAATGGCGCAGGACTGTGACCTCTGGCGTCACGCAGTAATACAGAAGACCCAACTTCCCATGGGTACAAGCCGAAGCTGAAGCATTTAGACAATATGCCCCTACCCCCTCCCACAGCAAAAAAAGCACCCAGCCCACACTAAAGTGGACGTGTAGGCGCAACGGAAAAAAAGCACTCAGCACTCACTGTAAATGAGGTTGGTGTTAGGAAGAGCATCCAGCTGTAGAAATCGAGCCAAAATCAGTTCCCGTATGAGCAAGACAAGGTCAACCGACTGGGCACTGCTCACAATAGGACAACTCGTCTAACCCATGCTAGTGTGGAAGAATGGACGTAAAACAGTGATGATGATGATGATTTCTATTCTCTAAGAGTGATGGATTTTTGTAAAGTTTTACCAGAAAATTCAAGTACCAGTTTTGTAGTCCTGTCTTTTGATAATGTTATTGATATCCTTTCATAGATGCTGAGATCAGAGATGAAAAGAAAATGCCGCACATGAACATATAACAGAAACAACTATTGTCTAAGAGTTCATCCTCTTCCATAATATTTCTATTGTGATTTTCTTTTGACATCCAGTTTAGAAAAGGCATACCATATCCCTGTTGCTAGAAGCAACTAAAAGAATTGGTGTCAAAAAGGGCTGTAAAACATTGCCTGGAAAATTCCTGTCCAATTTATGCAAGCATGGAAAAGACAAAAATATGATTTTTAGGAGACAGAAGTAATTCATGTCTTTCATTATTTTAGTAAGAAAGTACTACAATGTATTGGTTTAGTTTTTCTTCTTCATTCATCATCATATTACATACATATTCTATACTGGCATAAGTTGCCATAGTCCAAGATGAGTTTGAGAACCATGTCTTGCCTATACATTCCTTTTTTTGGCATGGCTTCTACAGCTGGATGCCTGTCATAACACTATCTAATAGAAAGCAATACTGACCAAGATCGAAATAATAACTTAACTTTTAAAGTGACATAAAACAGCATTCTTGAAAAGTACAAAATGGCATTATGGCTTCACGATTTGTGCACTAGTAAAGGATACTATAATCACTTTGTGATGTTTTTAGATATTTTCTAAATTATTACAGGACGTTAAGAATTCATGTAAGGATTAACAATTGAAGAATTCCGCTTGAGTACTGGCTCAGTCTGTGAAGACTCATCCAATCCTTGATAGAGAAGACGGACCTTGTATGATGGTAACCTTTATTGCAACAGATGTTGAATATTTTAGAATTTTGGTAAACAGGCAACCTATGACAACCAAGACGAAATTTGCAATAAAAAATCTAATTGAGGGTGTGATAGTAAAATATACTAGCGTGAAGAAAGGGAATCAAGTCATAAGAACAACGCCAGTAAAGAGGGTGATATTGGGAAGGTCTTCCAATCGTAGGAATCGCGTATGTACTGGTGTTACGAAGGGTATCAAACCGCAAGGATCATGTCAGTATAGTAATTGGTGTTATGAAGGGCATCCAGCTGTAGGGACTACGTAAAGTAGTTGGTGTTGAGCCATGCCACAAATGGAAGATATTGAGCGAGATGTCCCTGAGCCCAGCTAGAACAGTAACTTCGATCAAGTACTGACATGGTCCGTTAGGACTTGAACAACCCATACCAATAAGGAAAAACCGGCGTATAATGATGATAGTGATTATAAATCTAAAATCCTCAAATTAAGATAAATTTTCAATCGCAGGATGTTATTAGCTTTAGTAGTAATAAAAGAGAAACCAGTTATTTGAACAAGTTAATATCTTTATATAAATAAAACTGACCATTTCAACATTTATTCTTCTACCCCCACTCGCCACAAACTAGTTATAAATTTTATCAGTATCACTTCCAGAAAATTCTAAAGTGATCAAAGTTAGAGTAAAATAAAAATAAAAATCTCTGAAAATGAAATGAAACTTAAAACAATTGTCAATATTTAAAGTAAAAAAATATTTTCTAACATTAGAAAATCGTAACAAAAGATGGATTAATTATGTAAAATATATTTTAATATATGTCTGTATTTCTCAAGTCTTCACATTATCGATGACACTAATATAATCATGGAATTATAAGGTCTAGATTAATTATTTTCTTTTCGAAAATAAACCAAGACTTCTACGCTGTTTATTATTACAAAATCTCGATTTTTTTTCATTTAAAAAATAATTAATCTTTCCAAAACCGAACTTTCCATTGTCATGAGGCACTCCAGTACATTAATAACCATATTATTTTTAAACTCTAACGTGACATAATTCTAATCCTCAAATAAATATATATTTAAAAAAAAAAATATGGCAATAAACAATTATTCAAATTTTTATATATAACTTCTGTGACTAGATTTCAGTTTCAATTTCTGAAAATATGAGTTCCGAGAAAGCTGTATATAGAGGAGCCAAAATTTTGGTTATATTTGTGAATACTCCTTTCTCCATCCCACCATTTTCCCTACCCATCGAATCCTTACACATCCCGTTTAATCTGGTAGCAGTCAGGTACCATAGATGTATCCTCTCCCTCCAGCCTCAATAAAAGTTATACAACCCCACCAATAATGACGTTGACAGGACTAGTTCTAACCCTAATATATACATTACAATACTAAAAAATGGACACACATACAATCGAATTAAAGAATCAATTTAAAATAAAGTAATTAAAACAGGGATAGCCAAAGTTGTCGATTCATTTGTCCCCATCTCGTCCCAGAAAAATATCTCGTAAGATTAAAACAGAACGAGGTCCATTGAAACTGAATATTATTAGGGAGCAAAAATACTCTGAGTATCATTACAGATTAATTAATTACATTTAGTGAGGATAATTAATCAAGTTTGTTTTATTAGGAAAGTTAGTGCCTGGAGTGGAGTAAACGTTTTATATTAAATGTGCTCTTTTCTTTCTTCCGTTGTTCCTGTAATATATACAAGGAACTTAGTAATTAATCCGTAGTTGAATAAAGTATTTCACGGTTAAAACATCTTGCCTTGGATCGTCTTCTCAGAACTAAAAATATAAAATATATAAAATTTCAAAAATCGTTTCAATTTATATAATAGTATGAAATGCATGTATTATATAAAATATATCACAATGTACATGCAGTGCCCCATTTTTTTTTTTCAGATTCTATCTAACCCCACAAAAAAAATAAATTAAAAAAAATATTTCCATGCTGGGCTTGAAATAAAAAATATAAAAATGTGAAAGAAGGAAGATTTTTTTTCTTTACAAAAAGAAAGAAAAATATATAAATAACGAGTAAAAATAAAAAATAAAAATCCAAGTTAAATACAATGACTGCAATAAGAAATGAAGATAAAAAATAGTACTGCGATGTTAGTGAAACCAGTTAAGATAGAGAGATGAATTTTGTGTTAATATATATATAGATATTATTATATGAATGGGCTGAATAAAACACAAGAAGACGATCGAGTAATGTTATTTAGTTATATATATATAATTGAGAGTAAAATTCATTGTCTAGTAGTTAAGAGTGCAATGTGATGTATTCTTACACCATGAGAGAAAGAGAGAGAAAGAAAGAGACACAGTATATAGCATATTGGCAGCGACGAAACTAACCGAAGAATGGAACAGCTCTACTTAACTAATCATATAAGAAATTCTCGGTAACATTCGAAAGTAACATCGGTTAAATCCGTCGAAGATTTAAAAGCGACCAATGGCCAAGCAGTTAAATAATGAGCTAGTCCAATCGAAACGCAGCTTGCATACCTCGTGGTTTCCTACAACATGGCGGGTGAGGCGTCTTCTAAAGCAGACTTTGTTGCTCTAATTTGAAGTTTTGCGCCAATTTTAATGCTCTCCCATTTTATTTCAGACATCAACTACTATCGGGTTGTATTGGAAGATACTTCGGAAAGCAGTAAGTGGTTGACTTAGCCTTTAAACTTTCCTAGCTTCTTTGCCCGTGTCCGTTGGCCATCTACCAAGTAGTGGAGCGTTAGACAAATCTAGCTCCTCCTCATTTATTTAACGGACTGGAGCCTGATCATGGCAAATTTCTTCTCTCCTAGTTCTCACTCTACATTTTACATGTCATTTTTTCCCTTCTTTTCACTGTTATACCTTTTGTATTGTTGTCCTAGATATTAATGTAATAACTATGGTTGTTTGTTAACCATACAGCTCATATTATTAACTGTGGGTGTTACTGCTTTAACTTAGACCTCTGGCCATAACTACAAAAGAAAAAAAGGCTGCTTCCTTCCTTTCGGACAAGTACAATCGTACTGAAACTTAAACGACGAAAGAGGGCATGGGATGTCTTTTACTCTCTCTAGATCTCATTCTTTACACAGTTGATTACACTTAAATGTTGCCCTAGAACTTAGACATGGAGCTGACATGTTTATCTGAAGCTCCTTTAGATATATATATATATATATGTGTGTGTATCTATGTCGCTCTAGCTTTCAAAAGCGTCCTTCTATTCCTCCTCACACTAACGATATCTAATAATTTCTTGTAATCGTTTCATTCGTCTGTTTAGAATATATTCCCCAAATATATCGACTATACTCTTACATTGTCACGTTTTTTTTTCTTAAATATAGAATTCGACAATAAATGTACTTTTAAATCCTCGCCCCTCCTCCACTATATACACACACACACACACACACAAACCAACAAACATTTGCAAATTGTTGTCAATATCCATACCCATACCCCCTCAAGATAATCACAAAAATAACGTCAAAAAAATAAGTTGACAAATCAGATCCCTCTTTTTATGACCGTAATAAATCTTCACCTATTTGTCTATCATTAGGATTTCAAATTAACGAAATGGAATTCTATCAAATATATTAATAGTAGTAACACTAATAATAAACTAGTTTGTGTGTCTCTTACTCATTGAGAGATGTCATTTTGGTAAATTCTCGTGATGATACTATCGTTGTTGCCTTTCTTCCCTTCTCTCTTTTTTTTTTTTTTTAACGGCTTCTAACTAACATCCACACATCGTGGTGCAGGTTTTATATATTTATATAAACCATTAAACTTTGCTGTTTTGCTTTCTTTATTAATTTGGGAGTCCGTGTCATCTTGTATTAGTAAAATGTGTGTGTGTGTAGTATTTAGTAAAATATGTATATATATTGTTTTAGGATTCAAGATTGCAGTTTTGTAATAATATACACACTTGCTGTTTTGAGTATTTTTCCGTTTGTAAACAAATGACTACCAATTCCTTTTAAATATATATATATATATATATATATTTAGACGAATACATAATACATATATGTTATTACTGACATACTTGCTTGGTAAATATTCGACTGACCTCTGCCCGTGTGTGTGTGTGTGTGTGTGTGTGTGTTTGTGCATATATATGCGTGTGTGAATATGTAGTAATTCAATGTCTTAACTATATTTTTATCCCCTCCTATCCATTCATAAGATCTTTGTTTACATGTTAATTTAAAAATAGGAATCCAGTGAGATCTCATCGTTTCCCTTCCGTGTATCTTCCTTTAGCTACATACAATATGTGTGTTTGTGTGACTTCGAATTTCAAACTACAGTTTGTGTGCCTTTGGTTTACACACACGGCTCTGCCAGTACCCTACACTCTAAACACATAGGTTTTATCCTTTAGTTCCCGCACTGCCATAATCAGTAATTTCTCTGCTTGCTTGTATGAAAACCTTCCTCCTTCACAGTTTCAAATGTGAACCCAGTATAGTGTGATTTAAAAAAAAAAAACTGGCACGAAGGCGGGGAGGTGAAAGCGGGGCATAGATGTACTATTAATACTTTGTTGGGGTTGTTTTTTTTTTTTTCTAATTTTCTTTCGAGATTTTTTTTTTATTGAAAAACCTCAAAACTTCGCTTATTTCCTCAAATTATGTGTTTTATCATGTGACCAAGGTGTTTCCTCTCGACCTTTTGAACTTAGCGCTTTTTACCAACGTTCCCGCGTCTTCCCTTTCATTCCCCCTCTGTTCAGTACTTGGCCAACTTCGCCCCTATATCTTGCCTATCTTTCGTACACCAACCTATAACCAGCAATGCTGAGCTCCCCATAATTTTATCTATTTCACTTCTTTCATCCACCTCATGTATTATTTTTTTTAAACTAGTATATATTTCAACTATTTTAATTTCCTAGACATTGTAATCGTTTATAAAACAATTTTCCAATATTATCTGTTTAGTTAATATTTACCGGTCTAATATTTTTTTTTAAAGAGTAAAAACTTCGTGGAGGTAGAAGTCTTTTATGATGTAGTAAGTGTAATTTAGTGTATATTTTAAACACACCTGATATATTTTATTTTATTTTCCACACAGTTTATTGTATTTGAATAGTTTTTACTTCATTAAGAACTAAATGCATATATTTCCAGCTACATAATTGTGCGGTTCTAGTCTTTTGTGTTATTTAAAATTCTAGATTATTTATTAAGTGGTGAGTACTTGTTCTTTGTAACCACCATTTCGTCTACCTACACTATATTATTTAGGTCTTCTCATCCATCAAACTCTGCGATGCTCGTTACCGCCAAAAACTCGCACTTCGTTCAATAATTGGAAACTTTTGTTTTTTTTTCCATTTAAATATTAAACTCCTTTTCTGTCTTTAGTCTCTAGATTTTGTTAGATTAAATTGTAGTTTTAAAAAAATATAAAATTTTTATTTTCGTTTTGTAATTTGAAGGAAAATACATTCTAAATATCTATTGTAGCGGAAGTCATATTTTAAAAAATGTGTTGAGGTTTTAGTTGGCTGCTTATATACACACACACGCACACACGGTTCCATTATTAAAAGAAAGTGTTGTTAGTCCTGCAGCCGTAGTTGTGGTGCTTGCTCTATCACCATTACACATATCACCTAAACTGCACGTGATGATTCGCTTCGGCATTATGTCTGTGAGTTTTCTCTTTATATATATATATATGTATACATACATATACATCCGCACACATACATATATATTTAAACCTGTCACAGTCGGTATATTTTGTCCCCCCCCCCCCCCCCCAAAAAAAAAATTAATACATGTGTGGTTTCTAGTAGTTTTCTGTAGTGTTTGTCCCGAGCATGTAAGCAAGTTTTCAGAATGAAATCGGACAGACTGCTGCTGATAATCTCTTCGTCTTTCCCTTTAATCTTTGCTTTCCTCGTCCTTTTGGTGAGGAAACAAAGCCATTGTGTTTGTTGTTATATATATATATATATATATATTTACTACTACGCTGTCCTACTACATTTTTTGTATTGTATTTCAAATACAATCTTTATTAATTTAACTTCTACAAATAATCTGGATCTTACTACATTACAATATTGACCATTCTACGTCGTTTTTTGTATTGCAATCGGGACAACCTTTGGAACAAATGTTATTTAAATATTTTAATTTGTATTATTACGAGGGCCCCCCCCCCTCCCTCTCTCATATATACATGCATTATTTTTTGTCGTTTTCTCTCCGTTTATTTTAAAATTAAGCTTACATTCGATCGCAGGTTAGTAAATATTTAACCCTCTAAACTAACCTAGTTTTCTGTTTACATAACACACGCAAATAATTGAAATTAATTTAACATGAAAGTTTAATTTCTTATACAATAAATCTTTGTATATACATACACGCGTATGTATGTATGTATGTATGTATATATATATATATACTTATTCGAAGTGATATATATTCCTTTTGCCTATATTTTTGTCATCTTTCGAGAATTTAACAGGTGTTTGTGTGTGTATACATACATATAAACACGTGTGTATGTATATATATATATATACACACACATACACACCAACACCTTGTAAGATGGACAATTTAACAATACAAAGTATGGAGGTAGATGTTTACCAGTATATTTTTGTTATATAAAAGATGTCTTCTAATTTCATACTTAATTTAAAAATATACTATTTTTTGTTACCGTAAGTTAACTTGTATTGAATACAAAAAAAAAAAAAAAAAAATCATTGGTGGGGGTGGGGTGTTATATAATGTTGATAAAATTTATATGGAATACGGAAGTGAAAATTATAAATTTAGCTGGTTTGCTTAAATTATTTTTAATTGCGGTTATATTTAGATATTCTAAAGTAAACAATATTTGGGTTTACAATTTTTGTATATTTTTGGTGTGTATATATATATTTGGTAGTTGGTTTGTAATTGTTGGCTAAGTAGGTCACTGTTGTTTGTCGTTCATAATACACTTCTCTTTGTTTACCAGAGTACTCGATCAATTTCTCACTTTTAAATCGATCTTTTGCATAGTTTTTCATACTATTTCATAACGAAGAATATTCTGCTATTCTTGTATTTAAGGTAGGGGTGAAGTAATAATCTAATTTAATAGCGTCAGACTTTATTTTTATTAATTTGATTTATTTATTTTTTATTTTTTTTATTCCTCTCTTCACCTCTACGAGTACATATGTTCAAAAGATTTTTTTTTTTATGTACATAATTAAAATATTAGGGATATTTTAATCAGTGAAGTAATAAAAGAATTGAGTAAGATAAAATTGAGGTCTTATGACAGTTTAAAATGGTCGAAAATGGTTTTTCATTGTGATTAATTGTGCTGCTATAAAAGGGGAGTTAATTATGATGGATATCTTAACTAGTTAGATCTCCACGAGTTATTTCCCCATTGCTTCCAATTTCACAGCACGTGCTTCTTTGCCAGTCAATATTTAGAGGGAATTTCGAAAAAAAAATCCCTTCAAATATCATTTTAGCAATCCGTATTAACAAATGTTCTAGCTATAATTAACCTCTTTAGTCATATTATAGCTTCTAGACTATACACTAGTTTAGAGCAGGGATTTTTACCTAAACGGTTAAAAAATATATATATATATATATATATATATAGTGAAGAACTAGGTGAATAATTTGTATTGTAGAATATTAAACCTATAAACATTGTAGTATATTATCTAACAGTGTATACATAACATTTTGTCTCTTTTCAGGAGGGTGTAGAGTGGAAGATGGCAATTGTGAAGAGAATTACTATTCAGACGATAACCTCACAGCTCTCCAGAAACTGGAGAAGTATATTGATAGTGACAATGCCTTTAGCAGGTAAAGCTGTTATCTGAAATTTATTAAATGTTATACTAAAACAGTACTCCGGATTATCAGTCTAAATTTGAAGCTCATGACCAAGATATGTTTCTCCGACCAATATATTCTTGGGCTGTGACAACCTTCCCAATTCAATGTCGGCATAGAAAATAGATATAAAATGACAGTGGTCTAAATAATTTGTTTCTCTGATCATGACAACCTATCCATGCCAGCCTGAAAAATTTCTGTAAAATGATAAACTAACGTTACTAAATTCTATAATTAGTTTAAAACTTGCTGACGAAGTTTTATTCAAATTCATTCCTGGAGGTCAATAAGCTACTTTGCTCAAACAGTTCTTATTTTGAGATTTTAAATTGCTGAAATTGCGATTGATTAATTTTTGGCTATTTTCTGGTATCATTACTGCTTTAAGTTCATTTAAAATGTACATATTTTAAATAATTCTATACCTGAGTGGTTTCAATCTGTCTGTGCCTTGACGTTTTTAGTATCACAAGTGTACTTTGGATAATATACTCAGTGACATACTGTCTCCAATACAATTTCTGAAGCTTCATCCAGCAGTAGATTAAAAACAGCTGGGTAGATATTGTTTCAGGGAGGATCAGATAGTTCTGAATAATCTTACATTTCATAGAGTACTTCTGGTTCTGATGCTATATAGGATTAAATTAATTAACCCACCTTTGATGTTAAGAAGGGCATCTAGTAGTAAAAACCATGCCAAATTATACAACATGAGCAATATGTGGTCTTTGGCTATGGCCATAGAAAGCAGTTGTTAAATGACTTTATATTTAATTCAATTTTAATTGTATGCAATAACATTAACACAAAGTGTGCAAAAATGTTATAATTAAATTCCTACCTTGCTGTATTTACAACACTGCGGAGAATGGTAAACCAAGACTTTAACACTTTTCTAACCATATTTCTTAGTAAAATACACTGCTTGTGTTTTTCATTAGGAAAATTAATTTTGTTTAGCAATATAGGTTATCTCCTTTAATAAACTGATATTTGGGACATAAAACGTTCTTGCATAATAATGTTGGTCTTTAATTTAAATATAAACAATAAAACTCACAGGATTTGTATTGTAGAAATGGATAATTTTGGTATTGAAAGGGTTAAATACTATCTTTTTGTACTTGTGGAAACATACCTACATATATTCAATTCAGGGATTGAATACATGGAGTACTTCTAATGTATATATCTGAACCTAGAACAGAATTGAAATGGTTATGAACTCTTTTGATGCCAGACTGACTCTGGTTCTTTGAAACAAAATTACCCATTTTAAAGTTATCCTATCTTCCTGCATAATTTTATATATATATATAAAATTTCAAGCTACAAATATCTTAATGAAATAATAATTTTAATTGAAATACTATCATTAGAAATGATAATGTTAATCAGTCAGAAGTTGTCTCTATTCTATTTTGTTGTTGTTTGTAATTGTCATTTATAATTTACAGGCAGATGATAGCACGAGGAATTCTTGACACTTTAAGAGCAGCTGGCAATGTTGAGGAAGATTGTTTAGCTGTATTAAAAGCAATGGTTCATTTATCTAGAGATCCAGGTTAGTACATTTTTAGTAGATTCATATGAAAGCTGTTTTTATTTATTTTATTTTTTTACTCAGACAGTTCAGGCGTTATATTACCTTTCAAGGTGGGAGGACTGAAAGAAGGTATCCTCATACCAGACATCTTGTCTGATTATTTACAACAGTGACCTCTGCTGTAGGCAACAAAGAACCAGTTGTTTGTGTTTAAAGAAGCTATGGATTAAGTCTACCATTCAAGTAGGGCGCAGCAGCATTTGAACTGTAAATGTATAGAACTGGATGAAATATAGTATGGTTTTCTATCTGATGACTACTTAACAATTCTACTAACCCATCACCATGGACCATTACTTATTAACCTTGGACCAATGAAAGACTTCAGCAATATTTGGACATAGGAACAGAAATACTGCTTGTGATTTCATCCAACAGTAAAAGCACATAGGCCATTATGATTGTGGACATCTGAGCTTGTAGGTTTTGAAAAGATCTGTTATCTATCAAAGTGATATCAAGCTTACATTTACTGGTTGGCAGTAAGGAGAAAGATTTTGGCTATTGAAACAATTGCTTCATCAAATTTAATGGTTATAAAATAAATGAAGCAATGTTTAACATCAAATGATATAGCAAAAAATATCTAAGTTTATAGTATATTTACTGCTCAAAATTTGCAGTTAAGACTTCTATTTTTAATGTGATGCAGTGTTTTATGCTTTTTTTTTTCTTTTCTTTTTTTTTTTTTTTTTTTAAGAATGCATTGTTAATGTGGTTGGTTCAAATGTTTATAGTGAACAGATTATTGGAAAAATTTGCAGTTAAGAGTTAAATATTGAAATTTTGTAGATTACAATGTCAAGCTGGATTGATTTAGGATTGAAGAGAAATGTAATATTTGTAGGCATGGTACTGTTACATGAAATGATTGTGTATTTGTACTTGATTGACTTGATTTGAGACTTATGGCAGAAACATGTAGGTTCAGCTGGTCTCCTGTATGGTTTTATCTTATGAGGTTTCTCAGTTATTTTGATAGGGCTCTGTCATATGTTGTTACAACTCACAATGTAGGCTCAGCTGACCTATTTATCGGGGCCTCATTCCTATCATGTACATATAGCTCACACCTGTGTAAGTTCAGCTACAAGGTTGCATCTCAAGTTTCTTGGGTGTTTTAATGATAGGACCCAGTCCTATGCAACATTGTGGTATTCGTTTAGGTCATTTAAAATGCTCTTAGATATCACATGATCAGTGACACAATCCTTGGGCTATGTTGATGTGGAACAGGTTGTCGGGTTTTATTTAGTCATTGGTTGGGGTGAGGGAAGAAGGACCATGTTTTGCTCACATACCCATTTTTGGCAGATTTTCTAACAGCAATCATGTCAAGAATTGAAATAATTTCTGCAGTTTTTAAATGAAGAGGAATGGCATATTTAGTGACTATTTAGATGTATAAAACATAAATGAGTGAGTAGTTATCTATAGCAGACTTGACATTATATTTATATAATGATGTTACTGAACTTCACATCCATTGAATCAGTGTCAACTAATATACTTTTGTATGTTTTCAGAACCTACTGTTAGGTCCGACTTGGTTGAACAAGTCCCTCATGTTGCCATGTACTGTCAAGAAAAAAGTAATTTATTTGCAAATGCTGTTCCTACATATATTCTTCCCTTGATTGTCAAATACCTCAGTGACAGTGACAACCAGGTAACCCACTTTTAGAGTTCTACTTAATTCTAGTTCTTATTTTAATTACCAATATTTCTAAAACTATAAATTACTTGATCTTTTTACAATGTTTTAGGTAAGGAAAACCAGCCATGCTGCTCTCGTGGTACTTCTAGAACAAGAGCTTGTAGAACGAGGTAAATTTATTTCTCCTGTCACTTTTGTATATATTCACAGGCTGATCTTTACTTAAATATTCACTAGCTGAGCCTGTAAATATATTCATGCCATACACATATATATAAATTACATTCACTAGTTGACCCTGTGGAAATTCTATGGTTTTAATTAGAAACAATCACCAAGTATTACTAGACCAATATCTTCATATTCACACAAAACTATTAGGATTAAAAAAATAATCTTGCATTGCTGCTATCACTTCTCTCTCTCTCCTTCCTTTGGTGTGACTGATGCTTTACATGAAATTCTGCTTCTGTTATGCAACTAGGCTTAGTTTGCTGATTTTGTATCCACTGGCATGTGTGGTATAATTCATCTAAATTCTTATTTTGAGCTGCTGCAATGTTGTAGGACCACACCTCACTTGTATGTTCAATGTTTGACATGGTTTCTATAGTTAAATCCCCTTCCTAATGGCAACTATTTATCACTTAAGTGCTCTTGTAAGTTATAGGTTCCACTTGTGAGATATACAACATTGTGATTTCAATTTTGTTACAATGTTGAAAGGTGAAGAGATTTTATTTCTATTGAGGTAGTTAAAGGGACCTTTCACACCCACCCAGTCAGATTTCCAACAATTACCAGCTTTGTTTTCTTCAGTTTAAATATACAATGCTGCCAAAATCAGCAAATTAATGAAGAATTTGGAGGTACCTATTAAAATTATTTCAATATTAAGATGGTATTTATAACAAGTTTCTTGTAGCTCAATATGGGAAGACTTTCTATAAAATAAAATTAAAATGTTCCTATTTATAGTAACAGGCTGTTTTAGATGGAATTGTAATATAAATATTTTTAGTTTCTTTACAAATGCTGTATTAATCTGGTGATAAAAAGGTAATATTTTAAATGTTTTCAGTTGATGTTGAAGACCAGGTGGTTCAAGTCTTGTTAGACCTTGCATGTCCAGCAGGTCCAGATGAATTTCGCACAGAAGCTGCTGCCGTAAGTGGATTAATTTCTACTTATTTAATCCCTAAATCCTCCTTTACACATCTTGACACTAACTACTCCCTCCTCCCTTCATTCCAGCTTTGCTCCTCCCCATTTTTCAGTTTCCAGCTTCGTCCCCTTTTAATTTTTTCCAAAATAACAATTGTGTTTGGCTTGAAAGACACGGGTAGTGAGATGTTATGTTATAAACTTCTTACTACCCTGTCTTTCGAGCGGATCACTTTAAATCCTTGCTGATGAAATGTGAATTGAAAAAAAAAAAAAAAAAAAAAAAAAAAAAATGCAGGTAAAACTGAAGTAGTTTGTCTAATTATCTACTTACATATTGTAAAAGTTAGTTTTATGATAATGCTAGTTATTTCTGCCTTTCCCTCTCCATATTTTTACCTTTCAGTGGAACGGAACTTGTAAGTAAACAGGTTACAAAGGCATCAATGCTGGATGTCATAGTAATTCTAAAGGCCCTATCACAGCCAGCTTTGATGAGCCTTGTGTCCTGACAGTCATCTCTGCTACATTTGACTGCATTCCTCACAAATATTTGTAGACTTTGTTTTATAGCTTTTCAAGACAGGAACAATTTTTTTTTTTTTTTTTTTTTTTTTTTTTTTTTTTTTTTCCTGCCATTTCTGTTACTGACCAAGTGGTTGTGAATGTGCTGCTAAATTGATTTTTCATATCACAGCCTGCTTGGATCAGTAATATATTTGGTGCACCATCTAGCTCATTTGAATATAAGAATGGCAGTCATTTATTAAAACACTTCTAACATTGCCTATTTTCTCCTAACCTTGTAACAGCTCATCAAAGGACTGTGATATATTGATATTTGAACGTCTCACAGCCAGCTTTGATGAGCTGGCTGTAGGTTGCTTCCCTGCTCTGCTAGCTTTAAACCTTTTTTTTCCTTTCTATTTTTTGTGGCAATAGCTTTTGTTCAGCTTTATTTTAGAAAAAAATTACTTTTGTCCTGTGTTGTATCTCATCAAAGAGCTGGGATATGCTAATAATACGCCGTATCACAGCTAGCTTTGATGAGCTAGAACAGAGTTTAATACAACAGAAATCAAGATTGTGGCTTTAAAATCTACCAATTTTCTTTCTAAAATAAACCCACCAAGCATAACAATTTATATATATTTAGTCAATTGTTGGTGGTTATTTCTGGTTTCCTGGGATTTGAAGGACTTTTATTTATGTAAAATGTTTGGTGATATATATATATATATATATATAGGACATAAAGGAGTGTTTTTCTTTGCTCTTAAAATGTCTGAATCTGGGATATGAAGGGTCTAACATTACAGCTGTACAATGTCTCTTCTGACATCACTTCCTCATATTTATATCTATTGATATTAACTGTATTGTATCTTATCACTTGACTGGGATGTGATGTTCTATTAATATTCAACTGTTTCATTAACTGATCTATATATTACAGCTTCTTATAACTGGATATGTCTATGACATTGCATGTTTTTACTTTTGCGATATGATGGCTGTGTCATTCAGCGATGGTTTCTGTCATAAGTTTCTTATTACTGATGTCTCTACCACAACTGGGATGTTGTCTGTCACAACTCCTTATTACGCTGTCTACATGTATTGATATCTAACTATGTTGTATCTCATCAAATAACTGGGATATGGTATCTGTATGACATATCACAGCTAGCTTTGATGAGCTATGACATGGTTGTATGCTGCTTAGTTTTTCATCAATCTGGTGTTACTTACACCTATCATTACCATTCCATTCTATATATCTCCATATATTGTGTAAGCGTGCTTTGTCTGGCTTAGTTGTAACTCATCAAATAGCTGGGATATGCTGCTATTAGGACGTATCACAGCTAGCTTTGATGAGCTGGGACTTGGTTTATTTTGGCAAACTTATTTCCTCACTATCACCACCAACATTAGCTGATGGCCAATTTTAAAATGTAGCTTAATGCATTATTTTTACAAACTTCTCATCACCATTTTGCTGTTGGCTAAAGTTTTGAGATGTATCTTAATGCAATGTAGGTTTATGATTTGCTAGTTGTCAATTTGTTTGATTATGACTCTGTTGTAGCTCATTAAAGAGCTGGGATATGCTGACTTTATGACATATCACAGCTAGCTTTGATGAGCTTCAGCTGGGTCATTGACCACAATGTCCTGTTTGTTTCTAACAGCCATTTATCATATATTTTGATATATTTCTCATTTTAGCAGTTTAGTTTCATGGATTGGTAAAATGTTGGGATTATTGTCTTGATAATAAATTATCTTGTCAGAGAATTGAAGTGAAGGCGTGTGGCCTAGTGGTTACTATGTTGGACTCAACAATCATATGGTTGGGTCAGATCCCTGGACCAGATGGTGTGTTGTATCCTTGGGCAAGATGCTTTAGTTAGGGAAAAAAAAGAATGAAATTTTCAGTTTGCCTCCTACCATGTTGCATCCCATAGGTTTCTCAGTCCTATCATGGAAAGCAACATGAAATGAAGTATCTTGCATGAGAACACAACACGCTGCCAAATTCAGGAACCAAACTCGCTTCCCGAGTCCAAAACCTTGGCCACTAGACCATGTCCCATCACATGTTTGACTTGTTTTTATTTTAAAAAATTTGAATTAATCCATTTGCGATATGTTCTGTTCATATCATTGGCCAGGTTTTATCATTACTATTCAGTATTGAGAACGTGTTTGTTTTTGTTTTTTGTAGTTGTAGAATTCTGTTATTTCAGACAATTTACTGTTGGAGATTACTCAGCCAGGAAGGTCCCAGTGTTGGGGCTGTTTTCTCTGCTTTAAGTCACCAAAGTGGTGGTGATGTGTTTCTCAACTTATCATATCACAGCCAGCTTTGATGAGCTCAAACATGAGACCACACAGCGATGGCTGGGATCTCCTTTCATCAAAGTGGCTGTCATATGCTTCTCCAATCATTCATATCACAGCCTGCTTTGATGAGAGGAAGCCCTTCACTGCAAATTCAGATGCCACCTCTCATACTCACAGTAGCTGCCAGAATATATATAATTGCTGCACTTTTTTTTTTTTTTTTTTTTAAATGAAAAACGCAGCACCTGTATAAATGTGATAATTTGAGAAGTTTAAATTACAAATGTTTTGTTTTTTGTTTGTCTTTTGTTTACCATTTGTATATCAATGTGGTTTGTAATAAATAGGTGGTGGTAAATTTGCATATTTTAGTTCTGTTCTTAAGTACTATATAGTATTCCAATTATATTTAACCACCCTATTGTTACCATATTTCTAATGAAATACGCTATGGTTTTCATATAATTTTGAAAATAATTATGGATGAAGAGATTTAGTAAAACATCTTATCTGGTGTTTGGAGCATAAGCTCTTGCATAAAGTTCTGATGGATTGCTTTTGAGATTAATATAAACACTAAACTCAAACATTTTTTAGATATTTTCCACACGAGGATGTTAAATTCAAATATTTATAGTATCTTTATTAAGTGGGCCTACTATTGTGAAAATGTGAAGTATTAGAGTAAAGACTTCAATATTTAATGTTTTATACTTTTCTGCTTTGATAGATGTTATTGCTCTAATCCTCCTGTTAAATGTTTTATGGAACAATTTGGTGTTGATTCGAAATAGTTTATTTAAACTCTTCTGTTACCATATTTCAAATGATTTGCCCTATATTTCAGTTTGTGAGGGATTTACAAAGATGGTATTTACAATAAATGGTTCTTATATAAAATTGTTGGAAGATTTTAATTCATATAGGAACCCTTTAAATTGGATCATTTGTTTCATAGACTGAACTAATTTTGACTGTCTGAAAAATGAAAAAATAGGAATATAAATTTTTTTTTTTTATGAATGCCTTGTTAATGATTGCAGTTACATGTTCAGGAAATTGAGTTAATACAGTGCCACCACCACTATAGTGGTGACATGTATATAGCTAAGCTTTGAAAATTTGACAAATTTAAAAAAAAAAAAATTTTTTTTATTTTTTAACTCTTTTGAAATCAAGAACTAGTCAATTCTTCCTTTATTTTTCTCTAAAAGAAATTGGCTGTGTTCAGACATGGAGCAGGATGGGTTCTGCCGAGTTTTTAATGCTCAAGGGCAGCACCTCTATGACTACATCAGAAGTTTTCCTTCCCGTTTTAAAATTTTTCCAAGGAGCATTAATGATTGAATGAGTCTTGACTATTTTAACTAACTTTATCAATATATCTCTGATGTTTAGTACTTAACTTATTAGGTTCTTAAACTTCTGTATCATAAAACCAGGGCCAGTTTCAGGTGATTTTGTATCAAATGGGTTAATGTTTTTTTTCTACATCATTATAAATTTCAATTAAATGTGTGACCAGTCATACTGTTATGTGAAGGGCTTTTTCACAACAATGTATTGTATTTCTGAATATTTTATTTGTTCATTGCATTGACAAAATGATTATCACTGATCAACCCATTTCTAACCATTGTAATGAAAGACACTGCCAATGATTTTCAAATAATTTTGAAAATAAAGAATTTTAAGTGAATTACTTAAAATTACAAGAGAACTTTTAGTTGAAAACAGCTTTGTATTGTAGGATCAGGTATGCTTTCAATATTCCAGTGCAGTGATAGTTTATCTGCCTAAATGTCCTTTAGAATTGCTGACAAAAGCTAATTTTCAGTTAGCGTACTGTTTATTTTTGTATTCTGATTTAATCATTTTCTTACCATATTTTTAAAGAATTGCATTTGAATTAATGAAGAATTTTGAGGGATTTACTAAGATTATACTTCTATTAAGAAGGTATTTGTAATATAACTTAAATGGTTGTAAAACTGCATAGGTACCTTTTTATATGAGGAGTTTTGCTTCATGGAATCTTGGGCAGTTTTAGGTGGATTGGCATGAAAAGGGTTGAATATTTTTTTTCTTTTTGTTTGAAAGGATTTCATAGTTATGGTAAAATAGTGTTAGTACTATTCCAAACTTTTTTTTAACTTAAAATTTATAAAAGGCGCAATAAAGTTAAGCCTTAAATTAATGTTACATCAATACATTGTCAATGAAGTTGTATATTGTTTATTTACTCATTGTTGAATGCCCTTTCTGGTGCTAACTTAGTTGTCTCTTTTAAAAGAAACACTTGTATATTATATCAAGTGGATGTTTTAATATTTTAAACTTTTGTTTAAAACTGGTTTAATTCAAATGTATAGACATTTTTTTTCTACTGGACCGATTAAAATTTGCAGTACCAGGCTTCCATTTTGAATGTAATGCTGTTTGTACTTTTATAAAAAATCTCTTGCTAATGTAGTTTAATTCAAATATTTATATCTTTAACGGTGAAGATGTGTGGCTTGGTGGTTACAGAGTTGAATTCACAATTGTAAAGTTGTGAATTTGATTCTCGTGCTGGGTAATGAGTTGTCTCTGAGCAAGACTCTTTATTTCTCATTGATCCAATTCACTCAGTTGTAGAAATAAGTTGCAACATCATTGGTGCCAAGCTGTATTGGCCTTTCTTTCCCTTGGACAACATTGATTGCATGGAAAGGGGAGACTGGTGTGGCTGCTGGTCTATTGGAAAAACACCTTGACAGGGCTTGGGACTTTCTAGGTGCAAAACCCATGATTATTTGAGACTGAAAGGGGTCTTTAACAGATTGTGAAGATTTATTTCTAATGTGAAGCGGTCAATGTTTTGTACTTCGCAAGACTGTCTTGCCAGTGTGATTTAATTTAAATGTTTATATTTTACTATTGTACAGATTGCGAAATTTTGCTAATGTGATACAGGATGTTAAGAGATAGATTTAAAAGTAACTCTGTTGGATTGTTATAAAGTAGATTTTTTTTTTTTTTTTTTTTTTTTTTTTTTTTTTTTTTAAATCTAAAACCTGGGTGATTTCATCATTCCATTCACTGGAGTTTAGAAATACAATGGGCCCCATCTTTTACTTCGCAAATTAGTTTCCTAACCCCTACTGTTATATAGGACCCACGTATGTTTTGGAGGAGGCATAAAATCAGGATCTCTGTTGGTTGAGATCACTTGGGAAAAAGAATATCAGTAGAGGTTAGTTTTTTTTTTTTTTTTTTTTTTTTTTTTTTTTTTTTTTTTGTGAACATTAGGTGATGTAGTTTCATGTGGAACTAACTATTTGGAATTTTAAAGCTCTGAATTTTTAAAAGTATCTCCGAACCACTTAGGTTGAACCTTTCATTACCATATTTCTAACAAAAGGCATTGCCTGTTTTCAAATCATTTTGAAAATATCTCCTAATTTCATGTTTCAAACATAAGCAAAGGTACTAATTATGGTGAAGGGTTTTCAGATAAATACAAACACTTCGGAACAGGGGTGGTTTAGTATCTAGAGGTTTTTAACTGAACAAGATTCAGGCCCACTGTAAAGTAATGTCACAAAATTTAGTCTTATCAGAAAGTTTGACTTATATTTATTTCTGTGTTACCTATTTTGATATTTTCCTTCCTTAATGTTTCTATGCATGTGCTCACATATTTGTCTGGATTTCTTTCAACAGTTGATGTGCAAAATGGCACCTTTGCTTGGAAGGGAGATGACAGAACGATTGTTTCTTGCCCGTTTTACTCAGATGTGTTCAGATCCACTGTTCCATGTCCGAAGGGTAAGCTGTGGGCTTGTCAACCACCACCATTGTATTTTTTTCCCCTTTACCACTGCTGAGCACAAGTGACATATTGAAAAATATATTGAATTATGATATTTATAAAAATAATTTCTTTCCAAGTGATGTAAGATTTTCTAGAAAGCACTTGGATTCACTTTTCTAATGAAAACTTGTTAAAAATATATATTAATTGGGGATCTATTATTGTCTTTTTTTTTTGGAAGGGGAGTAATAGCAATGGTCTGTGAAAATTCTTTGTATCATATGACCAGGGGAGGGACTGTTTTGGTGTCAAAATGTTTACTTGATTATTTCTTGGCATTAAGTTGGATGCTTTTTCAAGCAATATCTACAATGTATATTATATATATATCTTTGTAGATATGTGCATCTAATTTTGGTGAAATATGTACAGTTGTTGGAGGTGAGAGTACAGAGCAAAATTTGGTAAGTAGGCACTTTTCTTTTTCATATTGAAGTATTCTGTAATTCCCTCTTTGGAGCAAATTGTATCTCCAGCAATGTTTTAGGCACTAGTCATTTGAAATAAATTCTTATGCCAAAAATATACTACAATGTTTTTTTTTTTTTTTTTTTTTTTTTTTTTTTTTATAACTCCTAACCCTTCTGTGTGCAAAATATATTGGGTTTGTGTCTTTGTTTGGATCTGCCCATTAGAACTAAAGTAAAGCAAATTTGGTCAAAATACCTATTTTATTTGGCTTTTACAATGCGGGTTGTAGGACCAATTCTTGGATTAGGTATCTTGTATTCATGTCTTATGTTTCATTTCAAGATAGAACTGGAGGCTCTCTATCATTAAAACACTTATGAAACTTTTCATGAGGTTCAACCTCACAGGAGGCTAGCTACACCTGCATATATATATATATATATATATATGAAATATATACTATTAAAGGTTGTGTATATGAAATCATGTTTGCTGTGATCATGTCATGGATACTTCAGCAACGGGGTAAGAGTGGTGAATGCATACATTTTTTTTTTTTTTTTTTTTTTTTAAATTTTATTAGTTCGTCAGCATTTATTTCAAGGTGTGTGAAACATTTTGTATCAATTTCAATCAACAATGGCACCCATGCGTGTTAAATGGAATTTTACTCCTAGTTGAACCTACCCCCCTCCACTTCTGAATATGGCTTTCTTCCAGGGATGAAAGATAGTGATGCAGACTGGCCTCGGCCATAAAAGGATGAGGCAAAAATGGCCTGAATATTTTATAGATTTTGTAAGCAGGTATGAATGATATCATTTTACATCTGCTTTGGCATTTCTATGGGTGAATGCCCTTCCAAACCTCACCCACCTTATATGAATATTTGGTGTATTCTTTCCTGATTCCAACACCAATGCTTTACAAGGTGTACTGGGTGGGTGCATTTTATCATGGCACAAGTAAAAGTAGTGAGACCAGGGCTTAGTGTTCACAATATTAGGCTTGAAAGGACCCTACAACCTGGTTGAGCAAGTCGCCTCTCTAATGCTGTTTACTTGTAAAAGTGGGCAAGTTGTTTGTATTATGGCATACTATCTTGTGGATGGTTTTGTAAAAAAAAATATTCTTTTTGTTTTTCAATTTCAGCTTGGAAAGTTTGGTTCACTGTGTGAAGACAGTGTTTGGGGTGTAAGGAAAGGCTGTGCTGAGTCCTTTATGCCATTAGCATCTATATGTTCAGTAGATGTGAGAAGAAATGTTCTTACCTCATTATTTGTCAATTTACTCTGTGATCAGTCTCGCTGGGTAAGAATATTGAATCTTTCTAATTTTATTGTATTAAATTATGTAGTGAATCTCCAATTTTGACAAATATTCCAGTTTGAGCATTGCTAATTCCATAGACCTATATATTGTTCTCAGAGATTTAGCATGACTGTGTGAGAAGGCTGATCCTTTGAATTAAAACTTTTAACTGAGTGGACTGGAGAAAATTGAAATAGTCTTGCTCAAGGACATGGGAACTCCACCAGGATTCAAATTCTCTACATTACAATTGTGAGCTGAACCCCATAGCCATTGTCGCTTGTTTTTAGAATATTATTTCACCTTGGATTTACAAACCAGAATAGTCTGACCATTCACTCTACATATAGATATGTGCACGCACACTTGTATATATACAAATGTGCACCTTTTTGTATATACATACATACCCAGGCTGTTACATGCACATATATATATCTGTACTCGCACATGCTGCATGGTGTATCCGTGTGTGTGTGTCTATATATAACAAAGAGGTGTGGTAAGATACCAGGTGAACCATAATGCACCAGAGAACTCAATATTTAGGGTAGTTTTTTAAGATATATTTATCAAACTTGGGCCAGCTTGTCTTCATGACTTGTTCTTTCGATCTCACTCGAAAAACCTGCCATTGGCTTTGATGACGGCTTCAGCTAGATCTGTTGGTGTCTCGTTCCACTGCGCCTCACACAAAGAAGTCAAGGGGGTTGCAGTCAAGTGAAGTGTGGTCGACAAAGTTCTGACAGCAAGGCTCGGGTCTTTCGGCTGGTATGGCAGGGTGCTGAGTCTTACTGCCACATGTACGGCCTACCTGCAGCTACCTGGTTGATCCAGGGCTTTACTACCTCCCTCAGAACGCGGATGTAGCCATTGGTGTTCGGCTTGAGGCCCTCAGGGAAGAAGTGAG
>OZ024742.1:227711105-227713605 GCA_964016885.1 Eledone cirrhosa
GGACATAGAAATAATCGGGCTGGATGCCCGATCGCGCAGTTAAACCACTGGGAGTGAAGAACCCCTAGCCCATGTCAGGGTATTCTTCTAGGAGAAGGCATCTCAGGAAACTGGGTTAACTCCGATATAAAACCTGCGGCTCAGTAGTTACCGATGATGTTGATCTTTTCTTCTTTTCGGGTTATAGCTACTGTCGCTCAGAGAGTGGGATTGGTTCAGTGCACAGTCTTTCCTCACTTTAAAAATATTCGTCACGCACAGGCATTGCACGAGTGCATTAATAATTATTAATAGTGTAGTATTATTATTATTATTATTATTATTATTACTATTATTATTACTTTTTTTTTTTTTTTTTTTTTTTTTTTTTTTTTTTTTTTTTTTTTTTTTTTTCCCAATTCAATGATGTTCCAGAACAATGTAAACGAGATAATTGCCAATTTGGGTTCTGGAACAAAAAAGATCATTGGCAATAAGGGCAGGGGCCCCAAGTTATCACAACCTGGGCCCGCCCGTCATCGTGCCATTGTAATAGAGCCAAACAGGGCATTTAGTCTTGGCTGCTGGAACGTACGGACGCTGCTTGACAGGGATTCTTTGGAGCGTCCTGAACGAAGGACCGCTCTTGTTGCGAAGGAGCTTCGACGTTACGATCTTGACATCGTGGCTTTGTCTGAGACGAGGTTAGCTGGAGATGGTCATCTTACGGAATTTTGTGGAGAATATACATTCTTCTGGAAAGGAAGAGATGAAGGAACCAGAAGAGAGGCTGGGGTAGGATTTGCTGTTAAGACTGTACTGGTGAATAAATTGGAAGAATTCCCAGTGGGGATTAGTGAGCGTCTTATGTCCATGAGAGTTCCGCTGGACAAGGGAAGATATGCTACCCTGGTGAGTGTGTATGCTCCAACTATGAATTCTGTCGATGAAGAAAAACTGTCCTTTTACCATGCCTTGAAAGGTGTTTTAAGAAATATCCCTCAGGCAGACAAAGTCATCGTGCTTGGTGACTTTAATGCTAGAGTGGGTAGGGATTTTAACACATGGAATGTAATCGGAAGGCATGGGGTGGGAAAGTGTAACAGCAATGGTATGCTCTTGCTGCAGATGTGTGAGGAGCTGGATCTGTGTGTTACCAACACCATGTTCCAACAAAAGAACAAATTCAAGACCACATGGATGCATCCTGCATCTAAGGAATGGCATCTTTTGGACTACGTCCTAGTCAGGATGCGTGACAGACAGGATGTGCGGTGTGTTCGTGTTCTTCGTGGAGCTGAGTGCTGGACGGACCACCGCCTGGTACGCGCAAAAGTGAATCTAATCACCAAACGTAAAATCCGGGCTCCTGGTGTTGCCCTGCCCAAAAGATTGAATGCTGCTCGTCTTAAGGATAAAAATGTGAAGAGGACATTGGAAGAAGAGATGCAGGCTGCAGATCTTGGTGAGGATTGGCCGACCCTTAAAAAGTCGGTTTATGATGTAGGCAGACGTGTTCTGGGATTGGTGCAGAGAAAACATCAGGACTGGTTTAATGAGAAAGATGTGCATATAGATGACTTGTTGGCTGATAAGAGGCGCGCTCTGTCACGCTACTTGACGGCAAGACCACAGGAGAGGAATACGTTGCATGAGGAGCTCAGGGATGTAAAATCACGTGTTAGGCGGAGTCTTTCTCAGATGAAGGATCAGTGGTGGAGTGAGAAGGCTGGTGAGATACAAACTGCGTCTGATTGCAATAACACAAAGCTGTTGTACAGTCTCTTGCGTGAGGTTTATGGACCGTCTTCTTCTCTGGTGACACCGATTCGCAGCAGGGATGGCAAAGAACTTCTTCGTGACTCGCAGGGAATTCTACGAAGGTGGCGGGAGCACTTTGATGATCTTTTGAATCAGCCGTCTGTCGTCGGTGAAGATTTCCTCAATCTCATTCCGGAAAGTCCTGTGAAAGTAGCTCTCGCAGAGCCTCCGACACTTGTGGAGGTTGCAGTGGCTATTTCGAAGCTGAACAGTGGAAGATCTCCAGGTATGGATGGCACACATGCTGAGCTCCTACAATATGGTGGTGAGAGACTCCTGCAACATCTTCACTCTCTGTTTGGAAGGATATGGGCTAATGAATCCGTGCCTGAGGACTGGAGAGATGCAGTAATGGTGGTCTTGTACAAGGGAAAGGGTAACAGGAATGATTGTGGGAACTACAGAGGTATATCATTGCTTTCTGTCGTGGGGAAAGTTTTATGTAGGGTGCTTCTGGACCGTCTGCTGACACACATTGCAGATTGTGTCCTTCCTGAAAGTCAATCTGGTTTTCGTGTTGGACGCGGCACTACTGATATGATCTTCTCAGCTAGACAGCTCCAGGAGAAGTGCATTGAACAGGGCTTGGATCTGTATCAGGTTTTTGTCGATCTGACAAAGGCTTTCGATACTGTCAACAGAGATGCATTATGGAAGGTTCTCCAGAAACTTGGTTGCCCTGATAAGTTCCTTGCTTTAG
>OZ024742.1:227736105-228001105 GCA_964016885.1 Eledone cirrhosa
CTCTGTTTTCAGCAATCCTGATATGGCCGATCTGGGCTGTATCGGCGATGTTACTCCCCATTACACCTTATCGGACATAACGTTTGGCGCCCCTGATATCTTGGCGGCAATAAAGGAAATCAAGCATAATTCAGCAGTAGGTCCCGATAGGTTCCCTGCTTGTGTCTGGAAGGCGTGTCAACACCAACTTGCATCTCCTCTTGCCAATCTGTGGCGGAACTCACTGGATGCTGGATATGTGCCAGAAAACCTTCTATCCCAGTCTGTTGTCCCAGTTTTCAAAAAGGGAAACAAATCCCTTGCCGTGAATTACCGTCCAATCTCACTCACCTCTCATATCATTAAGGTATTTGAGAGAGTGGTGAGATCGCGAATGACCCACTTCCTTGAGAGTAACAATATGCTGAACTCCAACCAGCATGGATTCCGTAATGGAAGGGATTGCCTGACGCAGCTACTGCATCACTTTGATGACATTTTGAGAGCCTTGGGAGAGGGTTCCAACACTGATGTTATCTACCTTGATTTCAGCAAGGCCTTTGACAGGGTTGATCATAACATTCTACTGAGAAAGCTGTCCAATATTGGTGTCACTGGAAAGCTGCTGCAGTGGATCAAGAGCTTCCTGTCAAACAGAACCCAGCATGTTGTAGTTGAGGGAGTCAAATCCAGCCCAGCCAAAGTCAGTAGTGGGGTCCCACAAGGCACTGTGTTGGGCCCACTTCTCTTCATCATCTATATTAATGACATCACTGACATCATCAAACACAGCAACATTAAAATTTTCGCTGATGATTCCAAGCTCCAAAAGGTCATCAATGGCGTGGATGACCGGATAAGCCTTCAGTCAGACCTACTGGCTGTTACCCAATGGGCGGAAAAGAACAACATGTTACTGAACGAAGACAAATTCGAACTGATCCACTTTGGAAAAGAGGATGCTCTGAAACTCCCATACTCCCTTCCCTCCGGGGAAACTCTCGTGGCATCTAACAACATCAGAGACTTGGGAGTAACCGTGGACAGCAACATAAGCTGGACCACGCATATAAGCAGCAAAGTTGACATGGCCCGCAGAATGTGTTCCTGGATCCTCAGAACCTTCCAGTCGAGAGATTCCCGCACCATTATCCTTCTCTTCTCTACTTTCGCCCGACCACACCTTGAATACTGTTGTCCACTGTGGTCTCCCCACACGAAACAAAGTATCATGATACTTGAAGGTCCTCAAAGGGCAATCACGAAAAAGATAGATGGCATGTCAGACCTTGACTACTGGGGTCGATTAGAAAACCTGAAACTTTACTCACTCCAACGTCGCCGTGAGCGTTATATTATCTGCATGATGTGGAAAATGTTCCATCATCACTGCCCAAATGATGTTGGCATCGCCTTCAAGATACACCCAAGGCTTGGGCCCCGTGCTATCCGTCCCATTCAAAAATCTAAATCGCAACTCATAACAACAATACGGCACAATTATTTCACCTCAATCGGCCCTGCTCTCTTCAACATCACACCAGGACACGTCAAAACAGAAACTGACCACACAAAATTCAAGAAGTCTTTGGACAAATTCCTCCAAGTAATCCCGGACAAACCACCCACACCCGGATATGTCTCCGCAAACAGTAATTCTCTTCTCGAATGGGCCATGGTGCCCAAATCCTGAATTGAAAGACTTCGCCAGGTGGTGCTATTAAGTTAGACATGGCCTGGGCCAATACTGGCCAAAACATTTCAAAGTTATATATATATATATACATGTATATATATATATATATACATACATATATATATACATATATATATATATATATACATATATATATATATATATACATATATATATATACATACATATATATATATATACATATATATATATATACATACATATATATATACATACATATATATATATATATATACATATATATATATACATACATATATATATATACATACATATATATATATACATGCATATATATATATACATGCATATATATATATACATGCATATATATATATATATACATATATATATATACATACATATATATATACATACATATATATACATACATATATATATATACATACATATATATACATACATACATATATATATATATACATACATATATATATATACATACATATATATATATACATACATATATATATATACATACATATATATATATACATACATATATATATATATATATATATATATATATATATATATATATACATATATATATATATATATATATACATACATATATATATATATATACATACATACATACATACATATATATATATACATATATATATACATATATATACATATATATCATCATCATCATCACCATTTTACGTCCGTTCTTCCACGCTAGCATGGGTTAGACGGGTTGTCCTGTTGTGGGCAGTGTCTGGTTGGCTGACCATGCCTTGCTCATACAGGAACTGATCTGGGGGCATATTGTTTATATGCTTCAGCATGTACCCATGGGAGGTCGGGTACCCTGTATTACTGCGTGACGCCACAAGTCACGGTCGTGTGTCATTGACTGTGAGAGGTGTAGTTGGGTAAGGTCGGCTTTTATCACCTCATCCCAAGTCATCTTGGGTCTCCCCACTCTGCGGTTTCCATCAACTTCTAGTGCTCTGCACCTTTTTATGCAGCTGTCATCCTTCATACGCATCACATGTCCATACCAGCGTAACCGCCTCTCCTGCACGCAGCATTTGATTCCTCTTATGCTCAGTCTCTCTCTCAATTCCTTTATGCTTTGTCGTTCACGTATATTACTGTTACACATCCATCGGAGCATGCAGGCTTCGTTTCTCTCTAATCTACGTAAGTCTTCCACCTTCAGCACCCAGGTCTCACTACCATGCAACATCGCTGTTCGGATACACGCATCATACAGTCTGCCTTTCATTCTGAGGGAGAAGCCTTTTGCAGCTAGCAGTGGTAGTAGTTCCCTAAACTTCTTCCATCCCGTTCTTACCCTAGTTATTGTACTTTCTGAGCACCCACCTCCGTTGCTAATTCGGTCACCTAGGTAGCAGAAGCTGTCTACTGTTTCTACAGGGCCCTCCCAGAGATTGGTGGTACTTGTTTCCTGTGGCTGTTTGCTTGCTGTTTCAGCACAGCTGCTGCATGTGAATCCTACATTCTTAATTAAGCTTCCTGAGATCCCGCTACATCTCTTGTGTACCCATTGTTTGCATTTGGGGCAGAGAATGGAGTTCCTACCTACACCTTTCCTACATACTGAGCAAGGCCATTTCCCTGAGGGGATCTGGGTTCTGTTTTCTCGTCTACTTATAAGGACCTTAGTCTTTGTCATGTTGACTTTGAGGCCCTTTCTCTCTAGTCCCTGCTTCCAGGTTTGGAATTTATTCTCTAGTTCTACCATAGATTCAGCTATGAGTGCGAGGTCATCAGCATACAGGAGTTCCCATGGGCATCCGGTCTTAAACTCCTCCGTTATTGCCTGCAGGACTATGATGAACAGGAGAGGGCTAAGAACGGAGCCCTGGTGGACCCCAACCTGTACGCTAAATTCCTCGCTATACTCATTGCTAATCCTAACTTTGCTGACTGCTCCCCTATACATGGCTTGTACCGCTTTCACAAGCCATTCATCTACTCCTAGTTTTCTAAGAGCCCACCAGATTACTGCACGTGGAACTCTGTCAAAGGCTTTCTCAAGGTCGACAAATGCCAAGTAGAGTGGCTTACTTTTAGGTAGGTACTTTTCCTGTAATTGCCTCACAAGGAAGATGGCATCAGTGGTGCCTTTCCCTGGTACAAACCCAAATTGCATCTCGTCTATATTCACCCGGTCCCTAATCAGCTGTGCTATAACTCTTTCTGTTACTTTCATGACCTGGTCCATCAACTTTATACCTCTATAGTTTCCTCTATCTAGTGCATCGCCTTTACCTTTGTAGCAGTTGACAATGATGCTACTGCACCAATCTTTTGGTATGGCCCCCTCTAGTATTACCTGGTTAACGATACGTATATATATGTATGTATGTATGTGTATATATATGTATGTAGGTATGTGTATGTATGTATGTATATGTATGTATGTATATGTATGTGTATATATGTATGTGTATATATGTATGTGTATATATGTGTATATATGTATGTGTATATATGTATGTATATATGTGTGTATGTATATATGTGTGTATGTATATATGTGTATATGTATGTGTATATATATATGTATGTATGTGTATATATATATGTATATATGTGTATATATATATGTATGTGTATATATATATATATATATGTATGTGTATATATATATATATGTATGTGTATATATATATATATATGTGTATGTGTATATATATGTATATATGTATGTCTATATGTGTATATGTGTGTGTGTGTATATGTGTATGTATGTATATTATCTCTCAATTCCGAGTATATTTTTTTGACCGGCCACCTTCCTGGTGGCAAGGTTGTAAAAGAAAAGAAATTGTCATCCCTTGAATCGAAAGAATGTTTTGCAAATTTTGAAGATGCCAGCTATCCCAGCCATTTTTAGACTGAATTAGGGAGTTGCGCTCTTTGTCCGCAAATCCAAGTTCGGTTATACTTTGGTCCAAACGGGTTGGTATAACCTATAGCTCCAATAATGATGGGTATGAAGCTAAAGGTGTATCTTGGATACTGGATTTGCAAACTCCTCATCAATGGTCCGTAGATGTCCTACTTCTGTATTTTTCTGTATGTATGTATACCTAGCTTTATGTATATTTCATTACACGATCATGAATACAAAACCAATAGTTTCTAATTTATTTTGAAAATTGCCATTTAAGCTTAAAAAAAATGAATTCTACATTAGTGTAAAATGTAAATTTCAGTTAATTTAAAAAATGTTAATATTTCTCATGGGGTTTTACTCTATAACACAAATCTAGCATCAAAACATTTTTCCTGCTAGTATGGCTGTATTGCTCTACATGTGTTCACCACAGTATAATAGCATAGTAAAGTTAATTTCTTGATGTGTTGTCTGAAGAACTAAGCTAAAATTTTACATAGATAGGAGGAGGCAACTTCACAGCAGTGTATAAGGTAGGTTTTTTTTGTTGTTTTTGTTTTGTTTTTTGTTTCCCTGAAACACAAAAGTTTCTGTAATTTTATTTTAGGTGAGAATGTCTGCTTTTCAAGAATTGGGTCCATTTATATATACATTTTCCTCTCCCAATAATGATTCTGGTGTATATATTAGTGAAGATGGTATGTTACATGTTGTTGATGCTGCTGAGCGGTGAGTAGTATATTTATTTTATGCTATTTAGCGTATCTATATACTCTAGTCTAGTCCTTTTGACACCAACCCATCCAAACAATCTGCTGCTTCCTATAAAACAAAATCACCCATTTTATTTAAAGAGTTCTTATTTATATAAAATTGTTGGCAGATTTTTAAGAACCATTATTTGACATAGGGCTGTTAATTAGAAATGTTACAAAAGGACTAAAGCAGTTTTTCTATAAACATAATGGCCATTTGTATAATATAATGTTGGTTAATAATTCATATCATCACTGTTGTCATCTTCTAAGACTAGACATTCCGTTGTAGCATAGTTTCTACAGCTAAATGTCTTTTCTAACGGTGTGTACTGGGTTTGTTTTCTTATGGCACCACTGCTACCACCAGAAAAAATTGGGTGCATTTTTATCATGGCACAAGCACTACCACTTTACAAGATAAATTTGGCAGTGCGAGTTGTGGGGAGTCATGGGGTGGGTTTGTATAAAAAGTGAAGTTGCATCCGCCCTTGTGTCTGATTGAGGGGTCATGCATGTGAATGGGAGGAGTCTAGATGGGGGAATGGTGTGCAGGCAGATGGAAGGAAGTCATAACAAAATTTTGTTACATATTTCATTTAAGTCATGCTACTCTTGCTTCTTTTATCCTGCTTTTGTAAGGATGTAAATCCTCTGTAATATGGCATGTCACTAGTTTACTCTATCCGGTCATTTCTTAAGTCTTCCTTTTCCACAGGTTCACTTGACTTTGAGTGCCCTGCACATCTTTATGCAGCTCTCATCTTTCATAATCATCACATGACCATACCAATGCAATCTTATCTCTCATACACTGCATCTGATCCGTCTTATGCCCAGTTTTCCTATATTAACCCTTTAGCATTTAAACCGGCCATATCCACCGAGAATTCTTTCACTCCTTTGTTCAAATCGGCTGTAACCAGCTGCTTATACCTATGTTAAGGTATTCTCAAAATAAACATCAAAATCTTATAGATAACGATATGTGAGATAAAACCTTTTGTGAAAATACAATAGTATATATAGAGTAATGTGAATGCTAAAGGGTTAATGTCTTGTTCCTGCACACTACTACACATTAGAGAATGTTTGCTTCATTCTCTCTAACCTTTTAAAATCCTGTGTTTAATACCCAAGTTTCACTTCTATGCTGCATTGCAGTTCAGACAGACATCATACAAAACCCCTTTTGTAATCAGCAGAACATTTTCCAACCTGTTCCCACCATGGCTACTGGACTTTCGGAACACTCAGCTCCATTACTAATTTGGTGATTTATTTCTAGAGAGCCATCTCGGGATTTGATGGAGCCTATTTAATATGTGCTCTTGTACATCCACCTTCTGCCTGAGATCCCATTGCACGTCATGGTGTACCAATAGTTTACATTTAGTACACAGTTTGAAATTCCTACCAACTCCTTTTAATGCACACAGCACAGCCATTATTTCTAATGCAATAAGTGCTCTCTTCTTTTCTACTTATTAGGGCTTTAGTCTTAACTAAATTCACTCTGGAATTTCTCAAATTCTGCCAGCTATGAGAACTGGGTATTCCTCATATAGACTTAAACTCCTCTGTTATGGTCTAGAAGACTTAATATAGACATGAGGGGGCTGTTGAAAGCTTTCTCCAGGTCAATGAATGTTAGACTAGCTTTCTCCTAGCTCAGTGATTATCCTGCAGCTGTCTACGGAATGACATTGGTAGTACCTCTTCCAGGGATAAAGCCAAACTGCAACTAATCCAGGTTAATTCTCTTGAATCAGTTGTGCTCTTTCAGTGAATTATGTGACCTTTTATAACAAATAAATGCCTCAATGTCTTTTTTTGCCCAGTACTGCACCTGTACCCATGTAGCAGTTGAGGATGATACTGTTATGCCAGTCATTGGTTATGACTACATCCTGATTTACTGTGTGATAAGCATGTGTGGCCCATTATCCCAGATGCTTTAGCATCTCTGCAACAATCCCTGACAGTCCAGTTTCCTTGCTCGTCTTCATATCCTTGATTGTCTTACTATATTGCTGCTAATGTGGCTATACTAAAACGTTTCCATAACTGTTTTATATTCCTGTGTCATTAGAATAGTTTTGAGACAAGTGCCACAATAAAACCTTTTTCATTCTTGTAACACCAAACTGTCCTTGGTTTTTACAATAATAAGCTGTTTATATTTAACTGAAGACTCTTCCATCAACATTTTACGAAGCCTTTGTTATGCTCCATTTTATAGAAGTGTTTTAAATTCCTGATTGTTTTAGAATTTAATTGAAATATTGACAGCCATGTATTTTTGTTAGAAATATAGGAACAAAAGGTTAACAATTTCATAACTATATTTTAATAAAAGAGGAGTTTAGTAATATAACTTATCATTAAGCTGGTGTTTGCAGCATAACTTAACTAAGGTTCTTATATAAATTTATGAAGGAAGGATTTAAATAGAAACTCTTTAAAGCACTTTTGTTACAGAATCAGGAGGTTTCAAGTAGTTTGGTGTCAATTTAACTCATTTTTTCCTTGTAGCGCTTGTGGTCATGTATGGTTACATCCCTTAGTATTTGACTCTTAGGTTCTTTTGTTTTCTCAGTACTTCTCTAAACCAAATGAGAATCAATAGTTTTTTAACATGACCATACAAAAATTGCTCTAAATTTATAAATTTAAAAAAAATGCATGACATTTTCAGTGAAGATTCCAAACTGAATTTTCTAAAGAATATTGCAAAAATGTTATATTTACAGATTAAATAAAATAAACAATTTAATATAATAAAATCTAAGCAAAAACATGAAAATGTTCCAGATGGACTTGAAACAGTTAATACAGAAATGTATCTTGTATTGCTCCCAGTCTGTTTTTGGTTCCCTTCTAATATTTTGTTGTCTTGAGGCTGGCCACATACTGAATTCTGGGTGACATCAGAAATATGGGAATACTGGTTCAGTTTGACCCTTGTAATCAAGTCTCTGATCCCTGTTGTCTATAATAAATTATCTTTTAAAAAATACATGTCCTGATTAGGGACAGAAACAACTCCCAACACAATCGAAACTCAATATAGGTCCTCATTTCTGAAGCAGTTGTGTTTTCGCTATTTCTGATCACAGCCTTTCATTTCAGCGTAGTTTGTTTCGATCGCCAGTAAATCAAACAAATTTTTATTAAATATTTGAAAGGAAAAAAAATCTAGTTATTAGCATCCAAAAAAATTTACTGATCCCTGAATTCATCATTTTCACTTGAATTCATTGATATATCATCATCAGTCAGATTCTGTTTATTTTCAATAAAAGAAGCATGTTTCTTTAGTGCATCAACTAAATAATTTTCTGTAAAGCCTTTGAAAATATTCTTGATATTATCGTTATTAAAACGAGTGTCTCTTAAAAAGTGAGCAATTAATTGCCCTTATGTTCAAAATTTTTTTATAAAACACTTATGTTTAACCCTTTAGCATTCAAACCGACAAGATTATGTCCCCTTTCATTTATTCAAACCGACAAAAACCGATATTTAATACCACACGGAGATCTTCTAAAAATAAACATTGACATCATCGAAATCCCGTCAATTCGAGATTACTGCGAGATAAAGGCCTTTACGCGCGAAAATTAACTCTTAGTATAGTTAAAGAACTTGCGATAACACCCGTTTTTAACGTTGAAAGTGTAACCTGGCTTCCGAAAGTAGCGACAACGAATTTGAAGGTTTTACGTCCAACGACATTCGAGATCAAAAAGAAACGGAAGATAATATCAGTGATTTATCTTCAAACGAATCAGATATATTTATTTCTGATATATCTGATAGTCACTTTGAAAGTGAAAGAGAAGATTTGACTGACACCATTGAAAATACACCAACGTGGTTGAAAGAAACATCGATACTTGTTTCGGATTTTACTCAAAATATTGGACCACAACACACATTACCACCCGATGCTAAAGCACTAGATTATTATTTTTTATTTTTACCACAAACTTTCTTCGAAGTTGTGGCAAATCGCTATGCACAACAACAAATTTCTAATATCGGAAAACCCGATCTGTTATGGCGTCCGACAGATTCTGCCGAAATGAAAGCGGTTTTTACCATAAATATTATGTTTGGTATTAAACAATTTCCACGACTGGAATTATTGGAGTACTGATATAAGGTTTGGTGACCCTTATATATCTAGTATTATGGCAAAAACGAGATTAATCAAATTAAACCAGTATTTGCATCTGGTTGATACTTCAAATGCCCCTGGTAGAAATGAATCGAATTACGACCCACTGTACAAAGTACGAACATTAATTGAAATATTGTCAGGAAAATTTAAAAGTGTGTATAAACTTATATATTGGGAACATTCTGTTACGTAAATTTACACCGTACATTTACAGAGTACATTGCCAATATTATTTTGACTGGTGAAAAGGTTTTATACATTTTTTTTCAATGAAAATATTTGCCTGGAATGTAGAGAAAGACTAAAACCTTGTACTGATTACACCTGCATTTTTAATTAATTCACCTGTTCGGAAAACTGCTAGAATTGATGGAAATCAGCATCTAGGTCATTATTGGATTTTTTTGCAACAAATCTAACAGATAAGGCAGATAAAGTTTTAATTTTTGTGTTTATCCATAAAGTTATTACTTTTACACCTGTTAATATATAATTGTAAATTATAGTTATTTAAACATCTACTGACAAAATTTCACGTCTGCACATAGAAAATTAAAGTAATTACAAACAAATAAAATTGATAACCCTCTTGAGTATAATTAAGTGAAAATAATGCGAATAGATGAACATGACGTTTGACAATTCAATGTGAATGCTAAAGGGTTAAACTAATCATAAGTTTCTTAATTCATCTGATCACTGAGGATTTAATGTCAGAAACGAATGCCCCTCAGAATAGGACTAACTGTGGTTCAACTACAAATGTGATATGTAAATGTGTTTTCTTGTGCATTTTAATGTCACAACTACTTGTAGTAAGGGGTTAAGGGTGGTGTATAACCCTGGCTTCCATGAAAATAATGGAAGCAATGTTTAACTTCTCTAATAGATTTTAAAATATATATACAAATGTTTTAGCTATCAATTGATAGCCAGTAATTGGTTCGTTTTACTGTTTCAACAATCCTCTATCTGTTACTTGACCACTAATGGGTACGTTGACACATTTCATCTTTACTCTTTTTTTTTCTTGATGTGAGATTCTTGAGTTAACTGACAAGCAAGCTTTCATTTCATATCATCTCACACTAAAGTTACACTTATTAGCTTTTATTTTAGTATCTGCTCTCATTATTTAACATGTTTACTGATTGGAAAGTGTTTATTTTATATATTTTACTGTCTGTCCAATGTTGACCTGAACACTTTTCAACAGTCAATTGTTTATGTAAATGTTTTAGTTATTTTGATATTAAACCACCTGAAACTCATTGGCTCTGTCATACAAGATTGTATTGTATTTTAAAATTTTAATCATTGTTCATTATCATTTAACATCTATTTTCCATGCTTGCATAGATTAGACGGGTTATCCTGTACTGAAACTGGACCAGTCAGGTGACCACATCTTGCTGATATGCTCTGCTTTGGGTTTAGTTTCTATGGCTGGATGCCCTTTCTAACACTAACCACTTTACTGGGAGCATTTCGTGATGTCTTCACTACCACCTTACAGGGCTGACTGGATGCTTTTATCAAGGCACCAACACCACCACCTTTCATCACAAATAGGGTGCTCTGAATTCTTGGTCAGACCTGAGAGGCATTGACAGGGGAGGTGTATAAGATCTTGATGCCGCTAAAGTTTCCTCTATCCAGTGCACATCCTTTGCTCAATGTTGCTGCTACACCAGTCCTATAAATGTTCCATCATAATTCTATGGAAGTTATGTTCCAAACTGCAGCTTAATAATGGGGAAAGTTATATTACTCACTTTCCAAATGCTTGATTAATTTCAAAATAACTTAAAAACAATATGCAATGTCTTTTATTAGTAACAAAGGTAACACTATAGAAGCTTCCTATGCGGTGCAACATTCTAGCAGTTGTATCACCTCCATGTCTATACTGTTCCATCATTGCTTTGTCAAGAACTGCAGGAAAAAAAATGAAATCTTAAATGTTAAAAATAAAAATGCTAGGAAATATTGTATTTCTTATTTCCTAACTATTGATTTAGCAGAAAATAACAAAAACTGGTTTAATTCAAATATTTTATAGTATCTTTACTATTGGATAGTTTGTTGTGAAAATTTAAAATAAGAGTAAAGACTTAAATTTTTAATGTGAATCAGTCACAGTGCTGTTTTTTGTACTTTTCAAGAATCTCTTGTTAGTGTGGTTATATGTGGTACAGGACATTAAGAATTAACTGAATGTTTCTTGCAGAAACCTTACTGATGCTGAGAAAGAAGCTAAGATAAGTTGTGATAGAGCTAACGATACAAAACAGCCATCACCACCGCCTTCTCTAGAATTAGATAAGAAAAGTGAAAGTGAAACTGCCAGCAGTTGTCAGTCTCCAGAAAATTCCCAGTCCTGTGATAAAGAAGCATCTGATAATGATGAAAACTGTGATAAACTCTCAACAACACCAACAACTCCTGTTCCACCTCCTTCTAGTGATGTAGATAACAATATGCAGATTGATGCTACAGAATCTCCCTCTGTATCATCATTGGAACCCCAAGTAACTCAAGTGATGCTTTACAATGAAGATGTTTCTGTAGAGGAGAAAAAAGCCAATTCTATCCAGTCCAAAAGTCCAGTAAATATTACTAATATTAACATAACTGATGATGACCAGAGTGAGTTAAGTACTGCCACTGCTACAACAACTATTACTACTACCACTACTACTAGTAGTGGATGTGAACAACAGCAACAACAAACAACTTCAGAAACGATTAACTCTCCCCAGTCATCAGACTTATCGTCTTACAACTCTTTCAATGCGTTTCAGTATTGGAGGACTCCGTTGCCAGATATAGCAAACTTGGACTTAGATCTGGCTGGCACCACTAAAGATGATAGCAATTCTGCAGAAAATGTTTATACTTCAAAACTAACGCACCAAGACCAAGATAATTCAACTTGGTGGTCTGGGGACCTGCTTAGCAGTTTGGCTAATATGGATCTTAGCAAATTTTGGCAAGTTCCTTCAGATCTCCAGTGGATGAACTCTGCTGAGGTTGAACGTAGCGCTGCTCAGATTATTCACACTGCCAGTATCAGTACTGTGTATAATCCATCCGAAACTGTTTCCAACATAGGTAGTGCCCATCTGTTTGGTCATCATGTGAATGAGTCCACAAAAACCATGGGTGACTGTAAGTATACCTTTCTTATTCATCTTATCAATAAATATTTATACTCGGTATTTTCTGTTATATTTTCATTATGCTTTTCATGTAATGGTGTGTAGCTTAGTACTCAGGCTGTTGAACTTACAATCATAAGGTCGTTGGGTTGATTCCTGAACCAAGCAGTGCATTGTTCTGGAACCAGATTTTTTTTTCTTTTGCTTTTCATGATAGCATGCTTTGCATGATGACTGGAGCTTCCATCATAAAAAATTTGGAAAAACCTCCAATAAAATGCAACCTTGTTGGAGGTCAAATAAACTTAACCTACATAGGTGAGAACTACAGCAAGATAAGACTAGGGCATATTAAAACACCAAAGAAACCTATATGTAGCTTTGTAGGATGCCGGTTAAACCATCAACAAGGTGATAGGACTAGAGCCCCAATCATCCAAGAAATTTACAACATAGAACCTTGGAGGCCAACAAAATGTACTTAGGTGTGAGCTGTAACATGATAGGACTGAGGACCATATCATTAAAACAATTGAGAAATCTCATGAGACACCTTATAGAAGGCCAGCTAAACCTACAAAGGTATAAGGTGTAAATCTCACAATATTCTCATAATATACCTTCCATGCTTTGTTCTGATTGGCATCCATCAGGGCAATGTTCCTATCATTTCGGACACACTTTCCCCAATCAGGTTCTAATTTTCTCCTTCCCTTACTAAGTATACCTGTCTCCTCACCTCTCTTCTAGGTATTAGTTATTGCTTTTATGACCATGTCTACCATATTCCACCACCACTACATCACTTTCTGTGGTCTTGTACAAAATTTCCACCTTCTATGCTATAGATTCTAACTTCCCTTTGTATGTGTCAAGTAGAATTTCTCTGAATTTGTTGCGAGCTGAGGGCTCTTTCAATATGCATGTCTTCCCCTAATGCTGAGGTCACTAATTTGTGTTGAACCATACATTCGAAAGAATGTAGGCAAAGATTAAAGTAAAGTACAAGTGCTAATGAAAGGCAAAGATTATAGTAAAGTACAAGTGCTATTTGTTTCAACCCTCTGTTTTCTTAGTTCATATCATGATGAGGTGCTGCCTGCTCTTAATGCTTTTGTGGTCAATAAAGTACTAGTCTAGTAGTAGTATTGCAGCCCCTTTTCCTCAAGCTATAAAATCTTTGATCTCTTTCACTTGAAACTATTAGTGAAAATATGATGTTGTATGTTACTTAGCCCTCCTCTCAATTATTGAGTCAGACTTTCAGAATGCAGTAGAAAAAACATTTTGTTATATTTGTCTAGTATATTTCAGGGCTAATACCCTCTTTTTAAATGTAAAAATGAAGACAGTTCTAGCAAAATGAACAATCAATGTGTTCTTCTAACTGATCTAGAATACACATGCATAGAGCAGTTATAAATACCACTATGCTTTGCGTATGTCTTATCTATTATTTTGTATCAGCTTTCTGAAATTTATATATCTCTCAATACTTCATATTAACTATATTACATTAGTCATAGTTAATATTGTCTAGTATTTCTAATGGGAAAGCGTAAACCTCAGACCTATACATATTTAATCTACAAGTATTGAAAATTCTAATTACTGAGTTCTTCGTTGCCTGGTTCTATGTAGACTCCCATTGTAGAGTACCTAGAGCAAGGTTGTCTACTACATACTCTGCTTGACTAATTTAATTTTCTAAAATATGTAGTTTTTGTGACTGGCAACTTGGGAAATAGTGGTAGATGGAGATTATGTGAAGCTGTGTGGTTTAGTGTTAGTCATAAGGTTGTAGGTTTGGTTCTTGGATGGACTGACATGTTATGTCCTTGAGCAAGACACTTCCTTTCACGACTTTCCATGATATATCTTAAGCCCCTATCAATAAAACCCCCTAGAAACCTATAAGGTGCAACTTCATAGGTCAGCTAAACCTACATACATGTAAACTCTAACATGATAGTGGTGGCCCTATCATTAAAACACCCTAGAAACCTACGAGATGCAACTTCATACGGCAGTTAAAATTACATACAACTGAGCTGTAACAACATTGAGACTGCCCTATCATTAAAATACTTAAGAACCCTCTTATGAGATATGGCCATCTAAGTAGGTTATCTAAACCTGCATGTGAGCTCTAAATTTCTTTTCATACATGGTTTTACATCTACTTTTCCAAGCTCTGAGGTTGAATGATACATTTTTGTGTCAAATGTGAAGCAAGGATTTAGGCAGGTGCGTGCACACACATACATGTGTCTGTATGTATGTGTGTATGTATACATGGAAATTGCATGTTAAATGGTGGTTGTGTGTATATATATATATATATATCACACACACACATCTGCTTCCATATAGTTTCTCGGGCGTTAGTCTGCCTGAGACATTGAATCCCTAACCTAATCATCACCGTTTTACGTTCGTTCTTACACGCTAGCATGGGTTAGACGGTTTGTCCTGTTGTGGGCAGTGTCCAGTCGGCTGACCTTGTCTTGTTCATATGGGAACAGATTCTGGTTTGATTTCTACAGCTGGATGCACTTCCTAACACCAACCTCATTTACAGTGAGTGCTGAGTGCTTTTTTTTTCCGTGGAGCATACACTGGCCACTTTACAGTGTGGGCTAGGTGCTTTTTTTGCAGTGGAATGATAGGGACCCCAGTCCTGTCATCTCATTTCTACAGCTGAGTAAACTGGAGCAATGTGAAATAAAGTCTCTTGCTCAAGGAAACATCACCCGGTCCGAGAATTGAACTCACAACCTTACCATTGCAAGCCCTATCCTCTAACCACTAAGCCATGTGCCCTCATGGCTGCAAAGCAAAATTATTCGCCATGCCACCCGAGCAGAAATGTAAATCTTTTCTCTCAACTCTTATTCTATATCACTATAGTTTGTTACTGCCCGTATGTACAATAGGTGTAGATGACCACATAGTCGTCAGTTGGTATGAAGTTGATCACGACATGGTAGTTGTCTCTTGTTCCTCTATACCACATATTAAATAAAATACATAGTTTTGTTTGTGAATGCTGCTACAATATGTACTGTGCATTATATTATGACATGAACACATGAGGTTTCGTATACTCAGCTTATATTATGACAATTGAATAGACAATATAGAGAAGAGCTCTTCAATCTGTCTGACATCCTCTCTAGTGCTAATGCCAACATAAAATGCACCCAGTACACTGTAATGTGGTTAGCCTTCGGAAGGGCATCTAACCATAGAAACTATGCCAAAATATGGAATGTATAAGCAAGATATGGTTACACCCACCATGTCTTATCTTAATGCGAAAACCTGTTCAACCCATACCACCACTGGAAACTGATGTGAGAATGATTGTATATTTCATGTTAACTCTTTAGCATTTACATTACTCTGTCTTTACTATTATATTTTCACAGTAAAGGCTTTCTCACATAATATCGAATCTACGAGATTTTGAGAACAATACCTTAACAGTATGAGTGGCTGGTTACAGCCGGTTTGAATAGGAGGTGGTGACAGAATTCTGGCTAGATACGGCTGGTTTAAATGCTAAAGGGTTAAAGTAGTATAAATAATTGTTACTTCTTTCCAGTTTATAGCAATCTAAATAACGCTATACCACTTACATACTTGTCAATGTAATTACATTGTGTATATGTAAACATATATATTCCAGGAAATAATTCTTCTGTACTGCATAGATATCTGAATATAAATGCATTGTTTTTCATGTCGGAATATTTTTTATATATTCTTGTGTATAGCAGTCTAAACAAAATAACATCTATACTACATAGGTATTTGTGAATACATTGTTTCGATATATGTATATTCCAGGTTATAGCAGTGAGACAAGTCTCCATCAAAGTTATGATAACAGTTCAACTAATACTGACTATCCCTGTGCTAGGATAACAAAATTGTCAACTCAGCAGGTAATAGTTTTTTTCTTATTTTAACATTTTGTGTGCTTTCCATGCTGGCATCGTTTGTCCATGGTTGTTACAGTCTGGGACTATGTGGGTTGCTTGTGCATTTCATGTTAGGTATGCTGGGTGCATATCGTGTCACCAGCATACCAATTTACAAAGTGGTCTTGGTTCATTTTGTGTCATCAAAACTACCATTTTAAGATCAGGCTGTGTTCAATTTATCATATCACTGGTTTATTTGTCACCAGCACTGGAAAGGTTGTTGTGCTTGGTATAGTCCTGTCTGTCTGATAACTAACCATGAAGCCTTGGTAAGGGTTTCTTCTCTGAACTCGTGTTTTTGCTGGGATTCTACCCTGTGACAACTTGTCTGTATATTCTTTACTTATAAGTCTAGCCAGAAAATTATATTTGTGGCAACTCTCTCCTCAAATATGTAGAATTTCACCTTGTATTTGCTATGTTATTTCTAAATAGACTGCAAAATATATAGCTACTCGTGTCTTTACTGTTGCTTGGTATGGACATTTCTCATTCCACCTGTGGAAAAAATAAATGAATGTGAAGGTTCACGGCCTAGTGTTTAGGGTGTCAGATTCACAATCATAAGATTATGGGTTTGACCAAGTGGCACATGGTATTCTTGAGCAAAACTCTTCTTTTCATAAAAAGACTGAGGTTTTCTATAATTAAAACACCCAAGAAACTTCCTATGAGATATTATCTTGTAAGAGGCCAGCTAAACCTACATAGGTTTGTGTTGTAACATGATAGAACTGGGACCCTATCATATAAACACCTGAGAAACCTATGAGATACAACCTCATAGTAGGCTAGCTAAATTTGTATAGGTTTGAGGTGTAATTTAAAAAAATTATTTCGGTAATAATTGTATATACTTGAGAATTTAAGCCGACCCCTTTTATGCCTGGGAAATTGGCAAAAATTCAAACCCCGTGTTCAAGTGAGGTAGCTAATTGACACATTTAGATTGCACGGTTTTGAGATTCTCATGAGTGGAGAATATATTGATATTTAAAGTTTTAAGTGTCATTCAGTGTAGTTTTTGTTTCATAATTCCATTACACAATGGTTTTTTTTTATTTATTTATTTTTTTTTTTTTATTTTATACCATTTCATCCGTTATATAAAAGTTTCAACAATTTTGCTGGATTTTTGTTTACTTCTAGCTACTTGGTGTTGGGTGGGGCATTTCTTGGCTTATATTGGTAATATTTATTGTTCTTGTTTCTTTCCACAGGAAATAGTGCCTCCTAGATTGTTACAAAGATTTCTAACAATGGTTGACCCTGCCTTATCACAGACTGTGGACTCAGAAATCACACGTCACTGTGCCTATAACTTTCCTGCTGTTGCTTACACCCTTGGCCGACATAACTGGCACTGCCTTAAGTCTCTATTTGATACCTTGGCTGCTGATATGCAAGTGAGTATATGGTCATGCTGTAACCCATTATTACTGTATTTCTAATGAAATACACTACTTCACTTTGAGGGGTTTATTAAATAAACCTATCTATTTTCTATACTTTTTTTTTAAAAAGCAAGGAAAATGGATGTGAAATGGTGATGAATTTTACTCAAAATTCTTCATTAATTCAAATAGTTTATTTCATTATTAAGAAGGTATATGTCACATTGGTTCTTATGATGGAAGATTTTTTTTTTTTATTTTATTTATATAGACCTTTAAGAATCTAGTTTTGTTTCATAGAACCAGAGTTGGTTTAGACTGGGTTGATATAAAAAAAAAATGTTACGGTAGTTTTACACCTTGCACTTCAAGTCATTTAATTCTTTTAGCACTTTATTTCTTTAGCTATAGGTTAACTGCCAAAACAGGAAAGTATTTCCCTAACGCTTTTGCTGCCAAACTGCCTGAAACTGCCTTTGATTTTATGATTCAAAACCTTTCGTCATAATTTTCTGTAAGAACCTTGTTTAACCCTTTAGTATTTACATTACTCTGTCATATGTTATGTTTATCTATTTACATTAGTTAATCATACTCAAGAGGGTTATTAATTATATTTGTTTGTAAATCATTGATATTTAAACATCTGACAAAATTTCAGGTCTGCACATGGAAAATTAACAAAATTACAATTATCTTTCTTTTTTTTTTTTGTTAAATTTGACTTTTATGGGCAGGTGAAATTAACAGGTGTAAAACTTTATGAATAAGCACAAATTTAAACTTTTACCTGTTAGGTTTATTACAAAAATTATCCAACAATAACCTGGATGTTGACTTCAACAATTTTACCATTTGTCACGAACAGGTTAATTAATATGCAGATATATTTTCAATGGAGTCATGGAAATTTTCACTAATCAAATTAAATCAAGTAATGGTCAAACTCTATAAAGAGCATCATTTCTACCAGGAACATTTGAAGTATCGACCAAGTGCAAATCATCCTCACCCGTTTAGCATCCATTTTTCCATGCTTGCATAGGTTAAACTAGTCATCCATGTCGAGAGACAGGTCTGGCCAAAGTTGGCTATGCCACACCTTGCTCTGACGAGGACTATAAATTTGGACAGGTATTTTACAGCTAGATGGCCTTCCTAACAAAAACCACATTTATAGGGACAGGTGACTTAGCCGTCCTGGACCCATCTTGCAGCGGAATCATAGTTTTGGAGCCTGGTACTGGATGGCACCGATACGGGGAGCCTAACCCATCTCACAGTGTAGCCATAGCTTTGTGTCCCGGTATTGGATGGCACTGCTATGAGGAAGGTGGTGCAGAACTAGTTTAGGAACCTGGCGCTGGGTGGCACCAGTATGTGTAGGGACAGGCCAGTTGGCCACATCAGCACTCCCCACAAGACGAACCCTTCTCAATACGAAACCACATTTTGGGAGCCTGATTTAATTTCACATATCTTGTTTTCAGCATAGTACTTGATATATATGGGTCACTAAACCATATATCAGTGCTCCAGTAAATCCAGTCTTGGAAATTGTTTTATACCAAACATATTTATAGTAAAAAAAATTTCGGATTTCTGCAGCATCTGTCATGATTTGAAATTTGTTGTTGGACATATCGATTTGATTTTTTTTTTTTTTTTTTTTTTTTGGTACAACCTCAAAGAAAGTCTGTGGTAAAAACAAAAAGAAATAATCCAGTGCTTTAGCATTGGGAGGTAATGTGTGTTGTGGATCAGTATTTTCAATGAAATCAGGAACACGTTTTTCGACCACATTGCTGTAACATTTTCAGTGGTGTCTTGAAGATCTTCTTTCACTATCAAAACAACAATCAATGCCGGGTGAAAATTCAGATATATATCTGATTCATTTGAAAACAAATCACTGATATTTTCTTTTATTTCTTAATTTTGAATGTCATCGCGTGTAAAACCTTCAGTTGGTATCACTACTTTCACAGGCACGCGGAATCTGTTGTACTTCCAACGTTAAAAGAAAAACATGTTTCACTATACTAAGTGTTGTATTTCACAATAAAGGCTTTATCTTGCAATCTCGAATCACTGCGATTTTGATGACATTTTTTTTAGAACGATAATGTGGGTGCCTGCAGCTGAATTTGGCCAGTTAGAACACTAAAAGGTTAATTCTAATTTTTTTTATATTCTTCGAAAATCGTAGGCAGTGTCATTCGTTATGAATGTTTGACATAATGATGTGTGTAGTATTTTCTTTTGTTTTATCAACCATCTGTTTTTGACATTAAAAAAAACACTAGAGTAATTGTCAAACACAATAGACGTTGAATGGTTTTACACTTTTAGGTTGCTATATCATTAGTGTAATGTTTCTAGCTAATTGTGTCATATACCTAGCAGTATTGTAAAGCTTATCTTTTCCATCTTTCCCTCTGTGTTTCTAACTGTATTTTGTAATTTAGTTCCTTACAGCTGCTGAAATGACAAATGTATTAATTTGTATTCATATATGCCATTACCCATAATCCTATATTTATCTTCAGTTTAGTAAGGGCAATATATTTCTGAATATCTAGCTCTGAAAGAATTTATTTCAGTAAAATTAGAAATCGTTTTTATATTTACTTTTGCATGCTGGCATGAGATGCCCATCCTGATGTTATCCCTTTTAATTGATTCTTATGATATGCAGTGATACGGTGTAGCTATTCTAGAACCAAGGATTATAAAAATTCTTGTTCTTGGACATTCATCTTTTTCATGCTTGCACATGGGTTAAATAACATGTTTTGCAGCTGGAGGCTTATATGTAACACTGAATTCAACTGAACTTGTATGTGAAAGACATAAACAGATTTTGCTTTTTGCATTAAACAATGTTGACATTGAAGATTCCACAGGAAATCAATACGCAAGCACTTGAAGTTTCCTCACAATTTCCCTTTACCAAAGTTATTCTCAAGTTTGTAGAAAACATTGTCCCAGATTTCACAGACATTGGATTAAAGCTAAAATTATGTGGCTTTGAAGCAAACTAACACAACCATGCTCGCAGCTATTTCATCTTCGTGCAATAACTAATAGCTTTAGTAGTGCTTAAACTATAAAACTGCCTAATCTAGACTTGTGACTTGACTTGTGAGGGAAATTACAGTGGTACACTTTTATTCTTTTACTTGCTTCGTCATTAAACTTAGTTCAAGATGGGGCACTGCCTTAAGGGATTTATTTTATTATATTGACCCCAGTACTTATGCCTGGTACTTATTTTATTGATATTGTTGAATAATTGTATTACAGGACAAGAATAGGAACAAACATGTATTTTATGATACACTTCCACACAGTTTCTATCTACCAAATTCCACTCCTGAGGCATTTGCTAACCTGAAGCTATAGTAGACACTTGCTCAAGGTGCTACATAGTAAGGCTGAAGCTGAAACTATGTGATTGTAGTGTTATTCCTGAACAACACAGCCATGCCTGCACCTAGTTAATAGGCTGTATATATTAGAAATAAATTACATGTGTAATTTAATGAGCCCTGTTTATTTTTTACTGTTTAATTTTATTTCCAGTGGAAGGTCCGTCGAACTCTGGCATTCTCCATCCATAAACTTGCTGTGATTTTAGGAGAAGATATCACCCATAAAGACCTTGTTCCTGTTTTTGATGGTTTCCTCAAGGATCTAGATGAAGTTAGGATAGGAGTTTTAAAACATTTAATGGAATTTCTTAAGGTGAGCTGAAAATGAGGTGTCTATAAAATTTTACTTGTTTGATTACTTTTTTGCTATATACATTCATAGTAACTTAGTGGACTTGTCAGTGACTGGATCAGTAAAGATAAGTAAATATTACACCTTTGTGTTTTTTAAATGACTCAAATACCTTTTTTTTTTCATAATGTAATTGGTATAGGTTCAGCAATGGTCTCAGATCAAGTCACTTGCTAGATGTATACAACTATCTAAAATGACTCTTCCTTGATATAATTGCTTCAGTTTCAATACACAGTCTCAGATCAAGTTATTTGCCAGACAAATATAACTGGTTAAAATGCATCTTCCATCATGTAATTGCTTTAGTTTCACCAAATGGTTATAGATCTAGTCACTTGCTGAACATGTATAAATTTTTTTAAGTGTGATACTTATTTCACTGGACACCACCTGTTGAACTGTTAAGTTATGGGACATAAACAAATGTCACCTGTTCTATTAGTGTCGATATGAAAAAAGAAGTATTAACAGACTTGCACACAGTTTTGTCTACCAAATGTCATTAACAAGGCTATAGTGGAAGACACTAAGGTGCCAGGCAGTGGTATAGAACCTTAAACCATTTGGTTGGGAAGTGATCTTCTTAACCATGCCATTGTAAGCATTCCTGTTAATATTGATATTGCAGCACCCCGTAGAAAATTATTTAGCTTTTTTGATACCAAACCACCTAGTTTTATAGTACAATCTTTATTTTAAAGTGTTTATATTTATCTAAAAAAAATTTCCATAATTTTATGTAAGAGGTGTTGCATTTTAAACACAGCTTATAGAGACGGATTTTTGTTAGAAATATGGTACAGAAAGGGTTAAAAATGGATTTGTTGTAGTCTCATTACTAATAAACAGATTGTGAAAATTTTCAGTATCAGATTTAACCCTTTCGTTACTATATTTCTAATAAAACTTAGTGTATGGTTTTCAAATCATTTTGAAATTAAAGAATTTGTAGAGATTTGATAATATAACTTTCCCATTAAGCCATTGTTTGGAACATAACTTAAAGGTTCTTGCATAAATCTGTGATGGAATATTTTTTAAAGATAAATATAAACACTTCAAAATAGTTTTATATCGCAGAACTAGGTGGGTTGGTATCAAAAGGGTTAATGTGATGCAGTCAGAGTGCTGCTTTGTACTTTTCAAGAATGTCTTACTAGTATACAGGATGTTCAGGGATAAATTTGATATTGTATTAGTTCAAATATTTTAACATTTATTTATATTTTGTTTCAGTTATTAAAGCCATCTGTAAGAAATGAATATTTACCAAAATTTCAACATTTTCTTACAACTGATAACCATAGAAATTGGCGCTTCCGTTTAGAATTAGCTGAGTATGTATTGCACTTTGGGATATTTATTTTCTTGTTTTGCATATTCTAACCCTTTTGATAATGGGTCCCACTTGAAACTATTTCTTTGGTACAGAACTGCTCATCTTAGTGTTAATTCTTATATATTAAAACCTTTCATTTTATGTTAAAAATGTTTGTTAATGTTCCAAGCACCAGCTTAAAATGAAAATATTTTGCTAAATACCTCTAAATTTTTTATTATTTTCGAAAGTAATTGAAACTCATGGACAGTTGATATTGTTGGGAACAGCTTTGATTCAATCCTTATTTGGAGTTATTGCCAACCTACTCATTGGAGGACTGCCCTCCTTGATAAGTGGGTTGATATGGACTGTCTTGCTTGAACATTCCCAATTTTTGGCATGGTTTCTACAGCTGGATCACACTTCTAAGACCAACCACATAAGTGTACTGGTACATTTTATCCTGGCACCAGCACTAGAGGTTGTCATGCACTTACTTAACAGCTTCATACATATAGGCTTACTACATCATCTCTGATCTCGGAGGTCTCATGAAGTTCATTCATGGACATTGTCCCTTCCTACAGACCTACTGATTAAACATCAATCTTTCTCTCAGAGGTCCTGAGAAGGCCATCCATGGACACTGCCTCTTCCTTCAGACCAAGGGAAAAAAACCCTCCAAAATTATTCTCAAAATAAGTTGTAAAACATAGGTAGCTTACATTTCAACAAAATTAAGATAATGAAAGAGTTAGACTTTCCTGTCCACTTAGCTCTTCCATTACTGAACCACCTGTAAGCCTGCCTTCATAATTTTATGTAAGAACCTTTGTTCCAAAAACTAGATAAATGAAGTTATCACTAAATCCCTCCAAATCTTTCAAAATTATTTAGAAACCATATGTAGTGTCTTTCTTTAGAAATATGGTATCGAGGGTTAACTGTTAGATATGTTGAGGCATAGTTAATAAATTTGAATATATATATATTTTTTTATTTGATTGAATAAATATTTTTTATTTCAGACAATGTGATTTATTGTCTACTTTATTCGAAGCTGAAGAAAATAGTACGTTTTTACTACCAATTGCTCTAACTTTATTAAGTGATAAGGTGGCAGAAGTACGGTTAGCTGCTTGTGCTCTGGTGAGTTTTAAAGTTTTTGTTGTTTCGCTGTCTTCCAGCTTCCATAAACATTTGTTTTGCAAATGATGCCTCATTATTTTATGGGGCAGTGGATTGGCAGTATCAGTAGGGTGTTGGACAACATGCTTTGCAGCATAGTTATGGCCCTCTCTGATTTCAAATCCCGCCGAGGTTAACTTTGCCTTTCAACCTTGTGGGATTGATAAAATAAAGCACCAGTAATGCTTCGGGATCAATTTAATCGACTTTCCCTTTCCCTCCAGATTGTTCGTGCTTATATTAGAAATTATTATTTTATGTACCTTTTCCATGGTAGTAAAGGCTTTGGTGGTTACGGTTTTAAACTCACAACCAGAAGGTTTTGGGGTCCAATTCCTGGGCTGGGCAGCACATTGTTCTTCAATCCATAACAACATGGAAAATGAACATAAAATGTATTATTCCTATTGTTGCTAGCACAATGTAATGCACCCAGTATACACTGTAAAATGGCAGTGTTGTTTCCACGATATAATTTACAATCCACTCTATAAAGTGGTAATGATGGTGCCATGATATACTGCATCCATTCCACTCTGTAAAGGGGTTGGTATTAGGAAGGGCATCGAGCTGTAATAATCATACCGAACATGGTCTGTCTGGTCTCAGTCCACAATTTGGTCTCTCTAACCCATACCAGCATGGAAGATAGATGTAAAATAAGCATATGTTGAATGTTTTGATAAGTTATGTGTATGTACATAGACACATGTATATGTAACTACTTAATATTTCAGGTGAGCACCCTATTAAAACAGTTATATATGACCCATGAACAATATTATCAAAGAATGGTCAGTGATTTAGTGGATTGTTTTGCATCATATCCCAACTGGGTGAAACGGCAAGTGTAAGTAATTTATGGTCTTTATTTTACATTGTTGTCCGTGATATTAATGTTATGTACCATATGAAACCACATTAGCAAGAGATTCTTGAAATATGTAAAACAGTGCTATGGCTACTTCATAGAAAATGAAGTCTTTCCTCTAATACTGCATGTTTTCACAATATACCCAAGTAGTAAAGATACTATAAATGTTTAAGAAACACATGAAACTGTATTTGCAAGGTGTTCTTTGAAAGTATAAAACAGCACTATAATTACATCGCATTAAAAATTAGCCACTACTTTAATAATGTGAAGTAAATCTTTCATTTATTGCAAATTTCCGGTCTTTACACTGGTAAAAATACTATAAACGAAAGATATTTTGTGATTTTCAATTAACCCTTTTCATATGAAACCTTATAAAACACCAGTGGTTAGTGTTGAGCTTATGGTTGTGGGTTCAATTCCTGGACTTGTAGTGTTCTTAAAAACACTTCATTTCAGGTTAATTTTCATGAGGTTTCTTGGGTGTTTTAATGATCCCCCCCCCCCCCCCCCCAAGATGCAACCTTGTACAGAGCCAGCTAAACTTAATGTGAGTGTGAAGTAACTTTAACTTTTCTTTTTAAAAACTTTTAAACATGAAACTGCTTTTTGTTCTGACAAAAAAGCTGTTTAATTTAGTATTTATAATTCTTTGTAAGAAACTTGATAAGTTCGAAATATCAACTTAATGAGAAAATTAGTTTAATTATTTTAAGGGATTAAGTAATATAAGCCATAGGCAATGTCTTTTGAAATATTGGTTAATTTTAAAAATAGAATGAGGGATTTAATACTGCAAGTTTTTCATTTTTAAGCTGCTGCTTGAATCAATTTAAATGTGAACATATTAAAACGACAGAACCAGGGGTGGTTTGGTCTGAAATGTTGATGGAATGTCCTCATTTGAATACTTCTGTTGTATAGTAATACAATCCATCTGTTTGTGTGTGTGTTGTGCCATTTTAACCCTTTTGATACCAACCTGTCCAAAACCAGCTCTAGTTCTATGAATCGAAATCAAAAATATAATTTTAGTAATATAATAATGTCCTTCCTTCCTCACTAAGCAGTGAAAAGAAACTGCTGAATTTGTAAATATACTCTTATATTTTGAGGTTTAGCCGTTGTCCTGTACCACATGGAACCACATTAGCAAGACTTTCTTAAAAAGTACAAAACAGCACTATCATATTAAAGATGAGTGTTTAGTTAATTGCAAATTTTCACAGCAATCTATCCAGTAATAAACACATGATAAACATTTGAATTAACAAACTAAGTTTTTTAAACTGCTAAATTATTCAAAAACAGAAACATCTTCCTGTTTTAATTTTTAGATTTGCTCACCTTTGCTGGTCAATATTACAAGATAATAGCATTCCTCCAGAACGTTTTGCTGTTGATTTTCTTCCCAGTCTTCTTAGTTTAGCCACAGATAATATACCAAATGTGAGAATAACTTCAAGTAAAACACTCTCCCAATGTGTTCTCTCTGTAGGTAAGTTGGTCTACTATTCTTCATCAAAATATATAACTTTGGTTTGAGCAAGATGTTATTGTTGACCCATCTAGTCCCAGACTGTGATGCCCAGTCCAACCTATGCCAGCAAGGAAAGCAAACATCAAATTATAAAAATGTCTTGTTTTACATTGTCTAATCATTTGATGTCTGCTATTCCATGCTGAATAACTTGATGGGACCACATCTTGGATGTATTTTTTTTATTTTGGTTTGGTTTCTGCACCTGAATGTCTTTCCTAACAATCAGTTTACATTGTATTGTGGCAGCAACACTAGACAGGTTGTCATGTCCTTCCTTAAGGTGAGCGAAGTGTCCTTTCTGCTTATTTTGGCATGGTTTCTTACTCTCATCAATCACTTTACAGTTTATACTGGATTGAGTGGTTGGCATGACAAAAGAGGATATTATTCAGAATATAGACACCTATTTCAATAGGTGCATGTGTTTATTTATTTCAGTTTTTCTTGTTTATCTTCTCTTTGAGTAAATCATACTCAAGAGGGGTGTCAATTATATTTGTAGCTTTAATTTTTTATGTGCAGACTTGAAATTTTGTCAGATGTTTAGATATCAATGATTTACAATTATGTATTTTTATCAGATTTTTTATTTTAATTTGACATTTATGGATAGGTGAAATTAACAAGTGCAAAAGCAAAGAGTTTATGGATAAGCACAATTAAATTTTGTGTCCTACCTGTTATGTTACAAAAATTATCCAACAATGACTTAGATGTTGACTTAAAATAATTTTAGCACTTTTCATGAGCAAGTGAATTAATTAAAATGCAGATATATTTTCAATGTAGTTGTGGAAATCTTCACTTTCACAATCAAAATAATGATTGGCAGATGAAAATTCGGAAATATAGTCGATTTATTCGAAGACAACTTGCTGATTTTTGTTTTTGTAAGTTTTTGCAAGTTATACCTTCAAACCCGGTATCGTGATTTTCAGAAGCCATATTGATTGGCATCAAAGAATTTGTCTTACTACTAACGTTAAAATGTGTTATCACATGTTTCACTATATGTACTATTGCATATTTGCAGCAAAAGCTTTCTCTATCGAATTATCAGATTTTAATGGCGTTATTATTTATTTTTAGAACTATCTATAAATGAAAGGCCTGTTTTGGTCCAATTAAACAAAGAGGGGAGAGAATTCTGGTGGGCTTCCCTCTCTTTTTTCAGCTGTCGTATTTTGCTGGATCAAGGGAGGGTGCACCTCATAGTACCGAGTTATACTCAGTTGTGAGTGACAGCAGGAAAAACAAATGCTAAATGATTATATATATGGCTAACAACAGATGGGTATATCAGTGAGATGAATTTTTGTAGGAGGGTAGCTACATCTGCATAGGTGAACTGTAACAATTCCCTGTTACAGGTGGGTATATCAGTGGGAGTCGGTATTCAAGCTGGGCTTCTGATATTCAATCCTACATTCTGAGTGCATTTTATTGTGGCATCAGTACTAGGAAAGTTGTCATGTCATGACACAGCTAGATTCCTCCCAAATCTTTTTTGTTTGACAAGTTTATATGTAGTGCAGCCCTCTCATTCCAGCTATCACATCCAGGCTGTTCCACTGGATCGAGAGATAGTGTGTCCTTGTATATTTAACCTACCATGAGATTAATTTTTGTAGGAGGGTAGCTACATCTGCATAGGTGAACTGTAACAATTCCCTGTTACATTGCTTTTAATTAATCTAAATTCTGCATTTTCTTTATTAAAATTGGATCATTATTATAGTGTGCCCTCTCAAAAATGCAATTATTTTATATTTATTGGAGTGAAAGTTTTGATTGTCTGCTCTGTTTTTCATGCAGCAAATGTCCTTGAGTGAGTTTATCTAGTCACACTATAAATCTATGTACAGAAGAAACAGGCAAGCTTTGTGGAGTAGTTTACAAACTTTTTCATGCTTAGAAATTAATCCAGCCTACTCTGTTGGATGTATGATGTTAGTGTTCATAAAGTTGGTAGAAAATTAACTAGGTATAATGAAAAATCGAGTTGGGGAGAGAAGACTGCCATTAGTTCTTTGTGGATGGAAGCTGCAGAAGAGGAAGACTTAGGCATAATTTGTGAATGCTGAAGATTTGTGAAACTCCTGCAAGCAGTTCCGGCTTTGGGTAAAAGAAAATACAGGAGGATCAGTTAATGCAACAGATTCACATACTTATAGCGGTATTTCGGTTTTTCTAAGCCCTGTAAAAAAGAACTGTTTGGACCTCTAACCAGGCCTCTGTAACAATGATCACTTTCGAATTCAGTGAAATTTTGTTCCCTTGAGAGATTTCTTCAGTTGTGGAAAGAGGTGACGGTCAGATGGGTGGTCTACCAATTTGAAGCCAAAGTCACGTATTTTCCTGCAAAAACAGGACACCACAGCTCCACTTTCCATAGCATTTCTGTTTCAACACTTCGTGCAGTTCATCCAACAGACGTAGTATTCTGCATTGATGGTGCGACCCTTTGGCAGGTTTTTTATGAGGAGTACTCAGTCTTTATCCCAGAACACTGAAGCCAGAATCTTTCCAGCAGACTTCTGGATCCAAAACTTCTTGGGCTGCAGCGAACCACTGTGGTGCCACTCAATTGATTACTTCCTGGTCTGGTGATCATAATGATGAAGCAAAGTTTTATCCATGGTGACTAAACGAGCCATAAAATCAGCCTCCACTGCTGTAAACCAGTCCAAAATTGCCTTTGATATCAGCACTCTAATGCCCTTCTGATCTGCGTTCAGGCATTTCGGCACCCATTTTGTGGAAAACTTTCTCATATCCAGAATGTTGTGGGTGATGTGGCCAACTCTTTTGCTAGAAATCCCCAAAGTTTCGGCTATGACCGTAGCTGAAATCAGGCGGTCCTCAAGAATCATGACATGCGCAGCGTCAACTGTATCCTCTGATCAGGACAACCAACTTCCATGTCCACAGAATTCATCTTTGACCTCGAAATGACCAGTCCGAAACCTTGACACCTAGATTTTTTACTGTGGAGTAAAATGGATAGCCATCTTTATAGACTTCCGTAATCTTTCCATGAATTTCTGTCACACCTTTGCCTTACAAGAGGAACTGCATGAATGCCTGTGCTTCATGTTTTACCATAATCCATTGTAGGAGGTGCCATCATGTGTTAAATTTGTAAAAAGGACATTGTATACCATCATGATTTTTTACACATCTAAATAATGGTCCTACCTCCCCTGTAAAGGTAACAGCGCTATCCTTAAAGCCAAGAACTTTTCAGCACTCCCTTGTAGATGATAAACAGTTGTAATTACACCGTGTAACATATTTTTTGTTCCCCAGTTGTGTCATTTCATGGTTTGTTATATCCCATTATTATTTTTAAAAAACACTATTATTTAATCAGAAGTTTGGGTTTGTGGTCAGGAGTTTGATATTTCGAAATTTTCATATTTTTCAAGAAAATACACATTTAAAAAAAAATTATCAGTTCATATAATTAAATCAAGAGTATATATTTATTATTACACAAGCTTATCAAAAGCAAACAACTAAAAACAAATAACACTTATAAAGCAACTTATACACGTCAGAAATGACTGGATTTGCGGTTGTAGTCGGGTCGCATTCCCGCACTAGCCCCCAGATATAGTCCCCCCATCATTTTTTCCTTGTAGTGGCCCTGGTACCTCCGCTCTATCTCTTTCACATTTTGGTGGAATCGTTCGCCTTGTTCTTCTGAGTAGGTGCCCATATTGTCCTTGAGTTTTTCCAGGTGAGCGCCCATTGTGGAGGAGGACAGCCTTCAAACTTGGTGGTGGAGCTGTCTATAAATAGCCGCCACTCCTTGGGCACAAACGGCACCCCAATAACGTCAAACAGTCCAGGCACGTCATGGCAGAAGCAGAGGCCATCCCTAAGAGTGTAAAAGCCTGAGAAAGGTTTGTGTCGACTTCTCTGACTTGTCACTTGCACTTCCTCCTTGACCAAGTTCCACTGCTTCATCCTGGAGACGAATAGCTCTGCATTGGATTTGGTCAGACCCATATCCCTGACCAAGTCATTGACTTCTTTTTGGTATGGGAAGTGAGGAACTTTTTCTGGTACCCCAGTATCAATAAATCTCTTTAACCCTTTAGCATTCAAAGCGACAAAAACCGACAAGATTATGTCCCCTTTCATTTATTCAAACCGACAAAAACCGACATTTAATACCACACGGAGATTTCCTTCTAAAAATAAACATTGACATCATCGAAATCTCGTCAATTCGAGATTACTGCGAGATAAAACCCTTACGCGCGAAAATTAACTCTTAGTATAGTTAAAGAACTTGCGATAACACGTGTTTTTAACGTTGAAAGTGTAACATGGCTTTAGAAAGTAGCGACAACGAATTTGAAGGTTTTACGTCCGACGACATTCGAGATCAAAAAGAAACAGAAGATAATATCAGTGATTTATCTTCAAACGAATCAGATATATTTATTTCTGATATATCTGATAATGATGATAGTTACTTTGAAAGTGAAAGAGAAGATTTGACTGACACCATTGAAAAAACAGCAACGTGGTTGAAAGAAACATCGATACATGTTTCGGATTTTACTGAAAATATTGGACCACAACACACATTGCTACCCGATGCTAAAGCACTGGATTATTATTTTTTATTTTTACCACAATCTTTCTTCGAAGTTGTGGCAAATCGCTATGCACAACAACAAATTTCTAATATCGGAAAACCCGATCTGTTATGGCGTCCGACAGATTCTGCCGAAATGAAAGCGTTTTTTACCATAAATATTATGTTTGGTATTAAACAATTTCCACGACTGTGGAATTATTGGAGTACTGATATAAGGTTTGGTGACCCTTATATATCTAGTATTATGGCAAAAACGAGATTCATTAAATTAAACCAGTATTTGCATCTGGTTGATACTTCAAATGCCCCTGGTAGAAATGAATCAAATTACGACCCACTGTACAAAGTACGACCATTAATTGAAATATTGTCAGAAAAATTTAAAAGTGCGTATAAACTTATATATTGGGAACATTCTGTTACGTAAATTTACACCGTACATTTACAGAGTACATTGCCAATATTATTTTGACCGGTGAAAAGGTTTTATACATTTTTTTCAATGAAAATATTTGCCTGGAATGTAGAGAAAGACTAAAACCGTGTACTGATTACACCTGCATTTTTAATTAATTCACCTGTTCGGAAAACTGCTAGAATTGATGGAAATCGGCATCTAGGTCATTATTGGATTTTTTTGCAACAAATCTAACAGATAAGGCAGATAAAGTTTAAATTTTTGTGTTTATCCATAAAGTTATTACTTTTACACCTGTTAATTAATTTCACCTGCCCATAAAAATAAAATTTAACAAAAAAAAATCGGGTAAAAATATATAATTGTAAATTATAGTTATTTAAAGATCTACTGACAAAATTTCAAGTCTGCACATAGAAAATTAAAGTAATTACAAACAAATAAAATTGATAACCCTCTTGAGTATAATTAAGTGAAAATAATGCGAATAGATGAACATGACATTTGACAATTCAATGTGAATGCTAAAGGGTTAATCCACTTTTTAACAATTTTATACTTTATTGCACTTTTATAATTTTAATTTAACCTGAAACATATATAAAAAAAATCATTTAACATAAGCAAATTAAACTTACATACAACGTAAAATCCAGTATACAAATAATTCTAGTGAATAGCTTAGAATTTTTACAAACCCAAACTTTTAACTGTTTAATAGCACTTTTTTATTTATTCGGGACCTAAACAACACAAAAAATGTGATTATAAGCCAGGAATAGAGAAAATATTTTTTGTTACACAGTGTAATGATTCGATATCCCTGTAAGAATCTCCATTATAAAAGTCTAGTTGAAACAATGCTTAAACTTCTGTTTTTCAGATTATTTGGTATCGCGTAAGAATCCCCATTATGAAAGTCTAGTTGAAACAATGCTTAAACTTCAGGTTGATAAAGATAAAGATGTCCGTTATTTCTCAGCATTGGCACCCAATAAATTCCAAGAAGATGATAGCCACGAAGAAAACACTTGCCAGGATACGGTAAGGCTCCTGCCTTAACTACAATGCTGTTTTATTTTAATTCTAATTTAATTGGGAATTTTGATTTGGTTTTGTAATTTACTCATGTTTCAATATTTCTAATGAAAAAAGACACTACCTATAATTTTTAAATCAATTTCTTTGGAACACTTCATAATCTTAGAATCAGGAAAAAGTGTCAAGAGTTTAACATTTTTTACTCTTAGACTTTAAATGTTCACAATTTGTCCATTAGTAAAGACAAACATTTCAATCAACATATCCATTTTAAGCTATTTTCTGTGTAATTAGTTTATTGAAGAATAATTTTTTTCAATTTTCTTTGCAGGTTCCTGTATGATAAAGCTTAACACACTACCAGCAGGGACCAACAACAGTAACAGACAAGATATCCAGCCCTCCTCACGTCCTTTTCCCTCCCCCTGACTGCGACTAGCCCTTCATCTGTGATACTACCTGTCAACCCTATGCAATTGTAATTAGTAAAAACTGTCCTTTATATCAAAGGGGTTGATGGCATCCTATTTCTAGGGAGACTAAAAAATTGCAGTTTCTAATTTATTCATTGTAAATGGCTCCATTTCCCCACCCTCCTGTTTTTATTCCCACTACATACTCTTACTATCCTTCTTCCTCCCCTGCCTCTTTAGTTGATGAATCCTCCTCTACATTTCTACAGGACCAATTTCTCCAAAAACATCTCAAAGGCTATTGAAATATTTAGAGAAATTATATTTTTTATTTGGCTGTATCTGTGAACAGAAAGAATTTGACTGGATAATTTGAAGCGCGTGTGTGTGTGTGTGCATGCACATATCTGTGTGTATGTGTATATATTTATATATGCACATATATTACAAGGATGCACACTTATTTAGCAATCATTTGGTTTCAATCAACTTCCCAAAACCCTCTTCTTCTAACCAACCAATCTGTTATTCTCCTCCTTGGGTCCATATAGAGTCCAGTATGCAAATTATGCATTTTTCTCTTATTTTGAACAAATTAAGAAAAGAAAAAAAGGAAAAAATTTGGGAGGAAATATATTATTGACAATATTTTATTTTATATTCCAATATTTTTTAATTTTCCTCTCCCTCATTGATTTATTTTCTATTTTATTGAATGAAATTTTGTAGATTAACTTTTTATTTTTATTTTATTTTTTCTGGCCCGCCTTCCAAATCCAATCTAATTAAAAGGAAATTATTGCCCAATTTGCACAAACATGCAACAATAGAAAAAAAAGATTTTCTGTTTTATCTTGTTTTGTTTACTACTCAACCTATGGAATAATTCCAGAAAACTGTCTCTTCCGCCCCCCTCTCTCTCTCTGCTTTTCTCTCCTTCAAAATTACCAAATTTTGTCTACATTGGTGGTAGTGGCAGCAGCAATAGACAACATGACGGCTCTTGTCAGTACTACCCTAGTGTATTACTGGTACTGTTAATTTATCCTGTTATCAGCCACAAGTAAATATGGCTTATGGCAGTGCTTTTTCATATCTAATCAACCAGAAACTAACATTTTTTTAAATACCCCACCAAGCCTGTTGGTTCCAGGTATATGTCTGTAGAGCTGTATGGCCCTATCGAGCCTGCTGTTACACTAGTGGGCGTATTGGTTCCAGACCAGTCTATAGAGCCTATGGCCCCACTAAGCTTGTTGGATCCAGACAGGTATGTGTAAAGAACCTAAGACTCTCAAGCTCTTTGGTTCAGAACAGATCTGTTTAAAGAGCTTATTGTGGCCCCACCATTGGGTTCTGATATGTTCAGAACCTATTGTGGCCCCATCAAGCTTGTTGGTTCCAGAAAGATATATAAAGAGCCTATTGTGGGTCCCCACCAAGTTTTGTTGGTTTCAGGCAGATATATATAGGAACCTACGGTTTTCTACTGTCAATTGGAGCCTTTTGTCTTTGAATTGACAATTCAATAAATTGTGATACAAATAAATACTAATACAACAGATTGTGGTGATCTTTATTGGTCTGTAGTGGGTATCTGGTGGTGTTTTTGTCTGTGGTCAGGTCTACAGATGTTTAATAACAGGTTAGAAAAAGTTCAGGGATTTTCTCTCCAGGCAAAAGGTAGATTGTATAATGCCTGTATGAAAAAGTGTCATGTTACATGGCAGAGAGATGTGAAGGTGAATGCAAAGGTCTGAGAGAATGAATTGAGCATGCTTTTGTTGGTGTGCATGAACAACAAACTATGGATGAGCTGTAAGAAAAATTGGGTACAAGAAGAATCGTGTGCAAGAGAGAACAGCTGGTTTGGATACATAATTTGTATGGTTGATTGTCTTTGTATGAAGAGGACCAGGATGTGAGCAGAAATGGGGAAAGATAGCAACAAAACGACACATCAAAGGAAGGAAGAAGTGGAGAGGACTTGTCTAACAAATGGATAAACAGATAAACATTAAAAATGAGGATTTTGGCAGTTGAATGACACTGATGTAGCTAGGGAAACATTGAATATAATGATTTTTCATAAAACAGGACTTACTTTCTCACTACACTTATATGGTGCGCTCTTGTCTGATTCTTTCATCACTACTGTAATTACAATGTCACTGTACAACATTGGATGCTGGTTGGTGTAAGAATCTAGAATTGTTTACAGATTACTCATCACCATCTAGTGTTGGTTGGATGTGTCATAGTTATGACATTTTACTTTTTAATTCCATGCTGGATTTTCTCACATAGTCATATATTTCTCCTTAATCAACAATTATCATACACAGTACTAACATGAATGGTTTTAGCTTTGTACACGCAGTGTTCATTAAATGTTTGGAGGATGTCCATATCACCAGTCACTTTATTGTGCCACCATCTCTACAAAGCTTGTCAGAACTAATACCCCCCCCCCCCCCCCCTCATACTGGAGTTACAGTTCTCCTAGATGGGTTACGTTTTCTGCAGCTTCAGGAGTCCAAGTCTGCTCTACACAGACACAGCCTACCATGCAAAGTTGTATGGAATACAGGTTATAAGAGTTGAAGACCATATTTCCTGCTGAAGCAAGGGTTAACCTTGTGAATCTAATGACAGGCTTCTTTATTTGCACTGCATCTGCATCCCCGCCTTCATTTCCACCTATCTTTACAGTCCTTTCACTCTGTTACTTCCATCCTTTCTCAGCACATGACTACCATTTCTCTTCACAACACTCATCACTGATTCTAATCACATCCTCTGCAGTTCATTGTCTTTCTCTCTGTGATACTCCACTGAACCATTCTCATTTCTTTCTTTATTTATTTTCTAACCTCTGCTGCTCGATTTATAAAAGCAAGACATGAATGACAAAGACACTTCTCACACATGCAGCATACACCTTTCCCTTTAGTTTCAGCAACACTCCCCAGTTTCCATAACTTATTTTGTGAACATCTCACTCTAGATACTGTCACAGTTTCCATGGTTACAAAACCTTTTTCATACCATTCCAAAGATCCAGTTCAACATTTCAATGTCATCATTTACTCAAATACCTTCTTACATATGGCCATTTTCTGTCTTGCCATAATGCTTAATCACATGCTATCATCTTTGTATTTCTGATAATCACCTCTATGAGTTAATTTCTCTGATCAGTGGTGTTTTGTATCCTTGAGCAAGGCACTTATTTCATGTTCACCCACTTGATTCAACTGGAAAGAATTACTACCACCAGCAGTATCTAGGGGTTAACTTTGCAGTGGACTAGTTTTCACTTCACACCATATTGTGGTGGGTTGATTGGTCAGATAAAGGAAAAAGGTGAAGATTGATTAAATGCAATTTTGATTAGTGTCTGGGAGTAAAAAAAGTAATAGATGCAATTTCATTGTTACAGGAATCGAGTGTTCTGGAGGAACATCAATGATTTTCCTGATATTTATGCTGCTGACAACTTTATTTTTGTCTTAATGGTACGTCTGATGTATTTGATCCTGAATATGCCCATTGATCAGTTGTTGAGTATGACTTGACTAAACTATCTTTTTTAATTGCCAATGGAAGAAGTGATTGACAAGATCCCAGACCTCATTTGCTTGCTGTGTGGGATGGACTTCGTCACATCAGACCAAGGAAACAATGTTGCCATTGTTGATACTATCTATCGGTCTCGACCCCTGGCAGAAAGAGCTTAAGGACACAATGCATCACTTGGTCCAAGAATTGAACTTGCAACCTCATGATTGGAAATCCAGCTCTCTAAAACACTAAGCCCTGCGCTTTCACCAATAGAGAACCACTTCTACCTTCAAATAGTATAGCTGATCATATTCTCCAAGAGGATCTGATTTGAGCTGGAATGAAAGTTGGTTCACTTTATCATGCCAGAATATAATTTACCATTTGTCCTTGTATGCAGTACTTTTGCAATGTCTGGTCGGGTGCTTCTGCTGGTCCTTATGTCAGCTTCAATCACTATTATACCGAAATGCTGCCTCTACTTTTTCTATAGTTTTGTTTGAAAAGCTACAAGTCAAATTGAACAGTAAATGTTAAAAATATAATAATTATTATTTGGGTGCTACCTTGCAGTGCTTTATAGTTTCGTCTATTCCTGGATCAAATCCCTTCACCAAAAGTTAAAACAAAACAATTATATCACGTCGATTGCCAAGTCCCTATTAGGTTTCGAAAGACTAGGACCGTATACCATTAACGTTTACCGTTCATATAGTGTTTAGTTTCAAAGCTATCACAATTTTCTGTTCGGAGAGTTTCCTTGCACATTTCTATTCTGGTTTCTTGTGAAGAATTCAAGAGCAACATCAATCGTTCATTGTCTAGAATGTTGTAGTGTTTTTATGCCTGAGTTATCTCCCTTGAATTGCATTCCTCTTCCAATTCTGAAATAGGATATATAGCAGATATTTTCAGTGAGCGTTCAGATTTGTAAACTGGTTGGCCAACTAGACCCCAGCCTGCTTTTGAGAATTTATTTCAAATTCATTTCTCTTCACTCGCATGGATTAGATGGGTGTGTCCATCTCGATCAAACGGAACTGTATTTTAGCTTTTTTTTTTTTTTTTTTTCTTCCTTAACAAGACCATGTTTAGTGGAACTGGGTGGTCCCAATGAGGGCCTGGCCAGTTGGCTGCGTTGTACTCCGCTCATAATGGAACTGTATTTAGGGAGCTGGGATTTTATGGTTGCCCTTCCTAAAATCAGCCACATTTACAGTGGGGCTAGGTTGTCTCACTTATGGAGCAAGTCTGGTTAGCCTTTCTTAAACAGCACCTCCACCCCACTTCCCATTCCTGGCCAACTTGCTCATAATGGGACTGGGTTTTAATGGCTGCTAGATGCCCTTCCTAACACCAACCATGTTTTAGTGTAAAACTGGGTGGTACAGTTACAGAACAGGTTTGGCCAGTTGACTGCATTGTACCTTGCACATATTTTGGCTGGGTTTTCACAGCTGCTGGATGCCCTTCCTAAGTACAAACCACACTTAGGGAGTGGGTTGTTGGCTGGTTTTCTGTTGTATGTTGAAGTACCAGAGGTCTTGGTCCTGTGTCAGCCTTTATCATTTCATTCCACCTCTTCTGAAGCACTCTACTGCTTCGTGCACCCTGCACCTTTTTATACAGCAGTCATCCTTAATGCACATCGCAAGTCCATATCATTGCAATGATCCCGCATGCCCAGATACATTTAAACTTCGCTTCGTTCCAATCTACATAGATCCTTGGTGCACAGTGCCCAGGTTGCACTTCCATGTAGCATTGCTGTTCACACAGGCATCATACAACTTGCCTTTTGTAGTTAGCAGCTCCCTGAACTTTTTCTATCTTGTCTTTACTCTGGCAACTGTATTTTCTGAGTTTGCACCTCCATTGCTGATTTGGTTTCTTTTTTAGCAGAAACTATCAACTGGTTTGATGAAGTCATCTGTGCATTTAAAAAAAATTTTTCCTGGGGGCTTTTGCTTACTGCCCCTGTGCAATCTATGTTCTTTGCTAGCCTGCCCGAGTTCCTACTACATCTCTTGTGTACCTATAATTTAATTTGGGACACAGGATGAGTTTCTTCCTACTCCTTTTCTTCACAATGAGCAGGGGGCATTTCCCTGGGGGATCAGGGTCCTGTTTTCGTTTCTACTCGCTAGAATTTTGGTCTTTGCCAAGTTGACTTTAAGGCCTTTTGTTTCCAAGCTACACCTTCATGTCTGAAATTTCTTCTCTAATTCTGTCATAGTCAGCTATGAGGGTCATATAGGAGTTTCCACAGGCAACCAGTCTTGAATTCTGTTAGAGCTTGCAGGACAACAGTGAGCAGCAAGGGGCCTAAAGACAGAGCCCTGGTGGACCCCCACTAGCACAATAAATTCCTCATTATAATCATTGTTAATTTTTACTTTGTTGGTAGCCCCTCTGTACTTGGCTTGTACACCCTCATTTACTCCTAGTTTTCTGAGGGCCCACTAGATTATGGAGTGGGGACTGTCAAATGCATTTTCTAGGTCCATGAACACTTAGCTTTTAGCTAAGTATTTCTTTTCCAGTGGCTTCAGAAGTAAGACAGCTACAGTGGTGCTTTTTTTCCGCCCGGCACAAATCGAAACTGCATCTCATCTAGGTGTATATGCACTATGACTGCTTAGTCTATCAAATTGATACTTCTATAGTTACTTCTCTGACATCTTTTCCCTTATAGCAGTTGACAATGATGCTGCTATACTAGTCATTGAGTATGACACTGTTCTGTGTTACTTGGTTTACAACATGGGTGGTTAACGTGTGCTTTACTATTCCAGGTGCTCTCAGCAACTATTCCCGATGGTCCGGCTGTTGGCTTGTACAGCTGGTGGACAGGCTGTTTTCCTCATGCATTCTTCTCATTAATCAGCATCAGCGAGGACAAGTGCGCTATTGTCATCACAGATGCACTTCTTGACAAAGTTTTCCCTGACACATTGCCTTGCAATCCTGAAGACAGTGCTTTTGTTCCTTGTATTGCAGAACATGCTTAAACTTTTCATTTTATGTTTCTCAACTTGCCGCTAGACTATTTGGTACCCTTGCAAGGTTAGACCCCTACCATAAAATATCAATTTAAAAATTTATAAACAAATTAAAAGAAATTTTTTCCAACATTTGAACACCAACCTTTTTTTTTTTTTTTTTTGTTCAAATGTCTGCCCCCCCCCCCCCCCCCCCCTACACCACTTGACACTATTTTATTTGCAAAATTAAGACAAGAATAAACAAACGTTAGTGTACAAACAGCATAATGGACAGTTGAACATACACCTGAAACCAAATTTGGCTGAGGGGATAAATGCAGATAAAGACAATTCAAAATCTCACTTGCAAAGTTTTTAACCAATTCAGCTAAATCAAGTGATGAAGCCTGAGCATGTTCTATTGATATATTTGTCAAGCCAACTCGTCTCTCTTGCAACATTGTAGAGTGACTGTAAGATTTTATAAGCTTCAGCTTTGAGAAACTACTCTCACCGCTAATACTGGAATGTGAGAAGGATCCTGAATGCAATAGCAACATTGTTGGAGTGTAAAAAGAAGTACTTCTTTTGGTGGCTTAGTTTTTGAGCAATGGCTAAAAGTTCACAGCATAGATCCTCAAAATCAATATCTTTGTTTCCTATATGCATGAAAGATCTTTTTCCAAATTCTAGCAATTCTAGCATATCATTGGTAGGTTTATCCTTTACACTGTATATGTTATACAGAAAGCCAAAGAGTGAATTATAATGTAGCTGTAGGAATCATTAATAGATTGTATGGCCATGTCTAAAAGTTCACAGTAAAAACTTACTTTAAATTTTCTGTTTTGGATCTTGTGTCCCTTCTTGGGCCTCATATTCAAAATGCTGTTTCTTTCTCCTGGTTCTAATTTGATGTTTCAAAGTCTGGTACTATCTCTGCATTTGCAATTTCAGTTGCATCTACCAAAACCTTTTGAAATCCCTCTTCAGACCTGCAACTGTCTTGTAGCTGCATTTAAATCAGCTTTTTGACTTTGTAGTATCTTTCTTGTAAGGTTGACTTTAAACATGATGTAACAAGTGATACTACAAATTTGAACTTACTGATTGCACCAGCAAGGGTTTTGGCTTCATCTTGGGAATTATTGCCAGAGGAACCTGTTAAGCTTGTATCATTAAAGATCTGCCTCAGATCATCATATCTATCACCTAGATATCTTAATGGCTTCAGAGATTCTATCCGACTCCCCCATCTCGTTTCACACAATGGTTTAACAGCTATATCCAAGTCTGATATATGACTGATTAGAATTTGCCAACACTTAGTTGATGAAGAGAAGTAGTTATAGATCCATCCAACAATATTGAAGAAAGTAGTTGCTTCTAGCAGCATCATTGCCTTCCAAGTGTAAAGAGTGTGCATGTGGGGTTTATGTCTAGGATCCTCTTTGCCTTTCATGTTACTCTCATTATCATAACTTTGACCATGCATATTTTCAATTGATAATCCAATATGCTCAAGAAGAGTTTGTTATAAAGGCGCCTTTAGTGGAACAAAGCCCAGGAAATGTTCATGTGATGACTTCAGGCTCAGGTATCCCATTATCTGATGCTCTGATTACATCAACAATATGGACTATCATTGTCATTTGCTCAATATGATTTATATCATGTGTGTGCAATCCAGAATTATGGAATAGTATTTAGCAGAGTTTACACAAGTTAAAATTTCCTTTTCTTTTTTATAGCATTGGTTAGAAGCTGTATGAGCTCATTTTGAATATATTTTTTCCAAGATGGTGAACCAGACTTACACGATTAACTGTACGCAAGTGTTCATTCATGATGGGATCAGAAATGGCTAGATATTCTACAAAATTTCAAAAAATGTCCATTACCAGGGCAATACAACTTTGCATTTCTACCACAGAATTCCAAGAACTTGTACCAAAGCAACTAAGCATTGCAAAATTTGATTCCAATAATGTTCCTCTTGCCTAATTTTCTGTTGATCGTTATCAATTGATTTCCTTTAGCTACATGCCAAGATTGATAGTTTTCTAAATGGCCAGCAGTCCTCTCAACCCGATGTTCTTCCAGTCTTTTGAATCTGTTGGAGAGATGAATCACAATTTCTTTTGCTGAATAACTTACAGCAAAAACAAAATACATCTTTTGAGGTTGAATATATCAACCATTGATGGCGCACTTCATCACTTGTCAGTCTCCTCTTGTGGTGTATAGGAGAAAATCATCTAATACAACCTGTTGTGGACCATGTTGTACTTGAAGCAAATTATCATTAGAACAGGAGGGTCATGTGGCAGAATCCAAGTTTTTTGTAGGACTCGCACTCCTCTTCCTCCTCCTCCTATAAGACTTCCAGAAATATCCCCAGTTTGAGCAACTTTAGTTTTAGTTTTGATCCTGTCGGGTAGGTTCACAACTTTCAGTGCTAATTTCAGCAACAGCGCACTCATTGTGTTCTTGCTTTGCTTTATCTGGACGAAGGTATTTCAGGAAGAGCCCTTTTACTTTGCTAGCCCCATAATTTGGGTCTCCAGAGGGGGGTTTTTTTTTTTTTGTTTTTTTTTTCTGCCATGGCATGCTGGAAAAATATACACTGGCAAAAAAAAAAAAAAAATGGGAATTTATTATTTTATAAAGAGTGTTTAATTGAAATGTTTAGAAAGAAACAAATAAAATAGATCATTGCTTATTGATAAGACAAACGTTTCTATTTTTTGGACTTGTTTAAAATCATTTTTAATAAATAAAAAAAAAAAACAAACTCTCATCTGAAATTTTCCCCCAATAAAATAAAAACATTTTAGTGTTTAATGGCAAAGTAATTAAGTGAATTAACAAAATGGTATGGGTCTATATATCACAAAGGCGTCGGGGATTAGGAGTTTATAGAAACTGCAATGAATGCTGGCAGATATAAGCAATTATACAGTGTATTACTGGTACTTTATTTTACCGATCCCTGTAAGGATGAAAGGCTAAGTTAACCTTGGCAGGATTTGAACTCCGACCGTAAAGGGACGTAACTATGCTACAAAGCATAGTGTCTGACCCTCTGCCAAAAGCAAATAATATCAATGAATTTATATTTATGATCCCAAACACATCAAAGCTTGTAAAGGAGTATCTTGAAGAAAATATCCTAACACTAGGCAGGCCACTTCAGTTTCCTGATCTTAAACCCATAGAGCACATAATAAAAACAACTAGCAGGTAAAGGGTATTTTAAAAGGCACAAATGGAGGAAGAAATTAAGATTTGGAATTCAATCTCAGCAGAAATATGTTGCTAGTTTTCAAAAAAGAGTTTGTTTGCTTTTTGCTGCAAAAGGTAAATATATTAAGTATTAATATATATTTTCCTTTATTATGGCTGAGTAATGAGTCCTTTACTCTGGAGTTTCACCTGTGATAAAACTCCAGAGTCATTACACAGCCACAAAATATATATATATATATATAAAGATGCGAAGTAGTTGCAGATTTTAAAGTCCTTTATTGATAAGGCTGTAATATACATTTTAATGAAGACTGTCATAGAAATATGTATCACAGCCTTATCAATAAAGGACTTTAACATCTTCAACTACTTAACATTTTCTTATTCTAAATATATTCCAACATTCCTATGTGGAAAAAGTACAATGCTTGAATTGAATTGCATCAATGTTTACTGTAAGTATTTATATATATATTTAGACAAATAAAGTTTATATATTCTTACCTTCAAAGTTAACGTCGTCTGATAGATTCTTTTTAAAAAAACGTTTAAATAAATGCATAAAATAGATGTAAGACAAAAAAAATATCTTCTGGTAATCTTTCTGGGTTGAAAGTTCAGCATAAAATATGTATTTAACCAAACATACATGAATATATATATTTATAAACACATACAAAAACAGGAGCAGTTGCTCCTCAATCAAAGATTTACTAAATATAGTTCATTCATTACTTGGATTGAAGTTGTTTGTGTTCATAGATTGGTGACACGGTCAACAGTTCTTCACATTCCGATGATCCCAGTCCACCAGTCTGCATTCTTTAAGAGACCAAGTTGCTACTATTACTGCTTTTCTCATCCCACTGCATGTATGTATGATTAAGTGACATCAAATTCTTTTTTTTGCACTCGTGTCTCTAAAGTTGAGAAAATTTGTTGAATTTTGCCACAGTAAGGACAGGAAATACTTTTTGTTCAAGTGGCCCAAGTTATTTGCTTTCTGTCGTATGTGGGCAGAATGAAACTTACAGCCCCTCCGTTCCTCCCGTCACCCCCATTTTTTTTCTACTGCCTACCTGGACTTTGTCAACGCCTTCAGGGGTTGGTAGCACTCACTTTGAGAACTTCTGGATTATACAATCATTTTGGCATCGCTAACTTCACTAAGCACAATACATGTACTTATGACAGGCTTTTCTGTGGCTACGATTTTTATTAACCAGTGATATGCTTGACAAAATAAGTCTGTAATTTAGTACTTGGACAATTTGACAGGGTCAAAATGATGATACAAAACTTACCAAATGTTCCCAGACCTTCCTGTCAAGTTCCTGAAGCAGAAGCACCTTAAAAGCAGACACGGCGGTCAAAATCATTGGTTTGACTCTTTGGTGTCACTCCACCCAAAATATGATTTTGGGAGAAATTACACGTTTAAAACCTTACCTCAAGATAAAATATTCATTCACAGCAGAATTGTACTTACAATAATTTTAAAACATTTATTTTCAACATCCTTTGCAATCTCTAGAGGCAAGATTTTTCTGTCATGGATGTTTAAGTATTGTGGTTAGAAAAAGCTATCTCACTTACCGCTAAATCCCAAGGCTGGTTTCTCCTCTTCCACATGCGTCCAACTCATTAACACCCGGGAGCTGTCAAGCTCACGTCCACACCGTTCCTGGTCACCACTAGAGAGAGGCCGATCTGCTGGCCCTTCCGGTCGAGCACTCCCCAGCTTCCGGCCACCGCATGCCACATCATACCCACACACCCCCTCGTCCTTCTGCATATGAAAGTCTGCTGTCCAGGTTGGTGGTTTGCGACTTCTTTGCGATCTCCGCAGTGTTGGGGCGGCACTTTGGGTTCCTCTTCCTCGGAGTCCGTTGACACAGTGATTCTACGGACATCCAGGACATGACGTGGTACTCCGTCCACGGACACATTGTTCTGGGAATTTACGGCCATCACCGTTCTCCTTCCCCATTGAGATGTGCAGCGTGCATCTGGGGGCTTAACCCAGACTTCTTCGCCCACCTGCATGAATGCATTCTCTCTCCCCACTGGCCGTTGTGGTGGCGTGCACGGGTGCTGCCACTCGTATCTGAATACTGCTCTGTGTAGCACCAATTCCTCAACCTGTCCCACCCGAGGAGACATGTTGTACCAGAACACTGCCTCCATTGGTAAGATATGACCCCGCTCCACCATCGCCTTGATTGTCCGGTGGTGTCGCTCCACAATTCTATTCCCGCTCCGCCTGTGCGCTGCTCTGAGTAAGCGGTCCACCTTCTATCCATCGAGCATCGCCCTCTGCGCTGTTGTCCAGCAGCAGCAGTTCGTCCGCATGATTTCCTCGGCCATTCCAGTCTTCATCTCCCTCCATATCGCCATCCGTCCTGGTCCACAGTCGACCATCGAGAGGTACGTTCCCTGTCGGTAGTGCGTTACATCCACCGCCAGTCGCGATCCACCGGAAGGCTTCCTGTTTCGTGCAAACCCGGGGCGGGATCAATGGACTGACATCGGACGCAGCCTCTAAGCACTGTGTCTGTTAACGTCCGAGTCGATTCTCCTGGCTAGGACCAGGCTCCTATCCACTCCCATGTAGTGCATGTCATGCAACCCTTTCAGATCCGACACACGGCAGCTATCTCTTCTACCTCCTCCGGCACTTCCATCCAGGCTTTCTTCACCCTGGTTAAGACGTCCGCCCTATTTTTCTCTGAGGGCACGGAAACTACGCTCAGCCTCAGGTCGAACTCGGTGTCCAGCTCTCCTAAAGTTCCCAGGCGGCGCTTTACCAGCATCTCCGCCGCCCCTCTCGTTCGCACTCTCTTCTCACTGGTCTCGCCCATCCGAGTCGGTGCGTATCTCGATGGTGCACAGTCTCCACTTCAGGGCGAGGTTCACCCCTCTCAACACTGCGTCCAGTTCGGCTACATTGATGTGGTTGCAGTCCTTCCTAAGCCAGGCTGCATCCTCGACCTCAACACCTATCTCCAACGTGACGCCCAGCGCTATGCTGCTGGCATTGCACCATACGGTCCTGCTCTGCGATTTGGGAACATACCAGCGTCCCCGCACTGGGTCGTCAGCCTTCACCCTCCACGATCTCCTGCATCATGGCCACCGTCCTCTTTCCCACTCCAAGTCACCCCTCCCGCTCGTCTCTTGACATAGCTGCATGTCGTCCGGAGCCACCCAGCAATCGGGTAGTGACCCACCAACTTTCCACACACCAAGAAAAGCTCCCGCCTACTCATACTTGGGCCCAGTTCTGGAACTTCATTTCCCCTCTGGAATACCAAGATGCCCGTCCTGTCTCGCCGTAGCCTAAGTCCCAGCGCAGCTCCTCCCTCCAACGCTTCTGACGGCTTCGCAGCCAGTCCATACCCCTGTAAATGGCTTGTGACCTCCACCGCCGACACTACAGACTTGTCCACTAGGATGTCGTCAATGTAAGAGTTAGTGGCCCTCTTCATCTTGTCAGCCTTTCCCAGAATGGTCGTGAAGACCGCCGCCATGATCTTCGGTGCGGAGCGCAGCCCGAAACCGAGCCTGGTCAGGCAATATGTCCGGCCCTTATACCTGACCAGCTGATACTGCCAGAGCTTCTCATCTATATGCAATTGCAAGTATGCCGACTTTAGATCTACGATTGCTGAACCTCCCGTCATGCGTCTCCACTCACACAGGGTTTCCCCATAGACATCCGTGACTTTGCCACATGTGCTCGTTCAGCTCCCGAAAGTCCAACACCGGCCTCATCTTGTTCTTCGTCGGTTGCGCCACCGCCATTAACGGCAATACTCCGCACTTCACCTCCTCTTTCCAGGGAAGCAGTATGCCCTCCTCAATCCATCTCTCTACCTCTCGCTCGAACTCACTCCTAATGTCTCCCTTCAATGTGTGTTGATAGCAGCCCACTTTGGTCTTCAGTGTTGGTGGTTCTCCCTTCCAGTACCACTCAACAACCCATCGAACACGGCCTTGAAGTTTTTGTCCTGCACAGTGTAAGCCGGGTATTTCTCCTCGTGGGCCTTCTGGTTCTCCTGTCGTGTTGCATACTCACAGCGCATACTGATGCAGTGCCGCCAAACGACACACCGACGTTGTTCACTGTGACGCCTCCTAGACGGCCAATTGCGTCCATGCTCATAACCACGCCGATCCCATCCACCATGTCAACTACGATGGCAGAAAGCCTTATTTTCCTTCCCCGTACCGCCATCTCACCTCGCTGCAACTTCGGCATTCAATTTTCCTGTCGTCGACTGCCCTTACGCTGCTCTTCCCTCTTCGCTTCTGCGCCACCAGTGTCATCGTATAGCCCATGTCCATGTGTGCTCGCTGTGGCTTTCCTCTCACGAAGACTTCCACCACGGGCAGCGCCTCTACTCGTAAGGGGCAACTACCGGCGCAGTAGTTCCCCTTGGATCGTTTCCCTGGTCGCTTACACCGGTAGCATATTATTTCCTGGCCTTGACTCTCTACAGTCTTGCCATGTGCGGGCCCTGGCACCTAAAACAGCGACCTCTAAACGTTCGTGGGCGACCGCGTGCGGTGGTTGCCTCCCTTTCACCATTTCGCTGCCAGCTGTCTTGAGCCTCTGTAGTTGCTATCGCCGCGACACTCTTCTTGGCATCTTCTGCTATGATGCGGGCTTGTTCCACCAGTGAACACATCTCCATTTCTTTGTAACCCGGGACTTGCTGCAGTTTCACCGCTATGTCGTCTGGAAATCCAATTATGAACGCCAACCGCACCGTGCGTTCGCATTCAACCTGATATCCAGCCAACATGGCCAATCGCCGTATTTCCGCTGCGAAAATGTCAACGCGTTCACCGTTCCATCTAATTCTTGCCAGCTTAGCAAAAGCGAGTAACGGTCCCTCTGCGAACGCTTCCATCATGCGCCTCTCAATCTTTTGCGCATCCCTTTGGCTGTGTTCATCTAACTCAAGGAAGAGTACCAACGCGTTCCCCTCGAGGTACAGTGCCATGAGCCAGTCACATCTATCTTCTGTAAGCTTTTCACAGCCAAGCGATATCGCTTTCACCGGTAAATGCCCTAATCGCTTCGCTCGTTCGTAGTCTCGTCGCCATATCCTAATGTGTCTTGCGGTACGTAATAAAAAAAAACAACAACAGACTTCTCTCTGTTTTTCCAGTAGCTTTGTTTTCGAGAAAGTTTATTTTTTTTTTTTTTCCAATCAGATCTCAGTTTCCAGTGCAGAAATAGCTTGTGGTTAGAAAAAGCTATCTCACTTACCGCTTTTCATTGGCGCCGCTAAATCCCAAGGCTGGTTTCTCCTCTTCTACGTGCGTCCAACTCATTAACACCCGGGAACTGCCAAGCTCACGTCCACACCGTTCCTGGTCACCACTAGAGAGAGACCGATCTGCTGGCCCTTCCGGTCGAGCACTCCCCAGCTTCCGGCCACCGCACGCCACACCATACAAGTACTCCACACTGACCATTTCTTTCCTTGTTTATACCATTAAAATATAGTTACCCCACTCAATTTGGTGTCTGCGGCAAACTGAAATTTTCCTATACACGGGATTCCATGGAAAAACTTGTGGCCTATAAAAACACATGAATGTAATTGCGTCCTGAAAGTTTTGTATAGACGCGATTTTCACTCAATTTCCTTGTTCCTGTCAGACTGAATCTACCAAATTATTTGTCTCTGTATGAAATAAACCAGGATAAAAAATGACCCTCAATAAAACTAAAATATATATATTCTTTTCAAAATTGTTGTTGATTTGGAGAAAGGCAGCTGCCTAGTTTGCCTATATGGTAGCGCCAGCCCTGCTTGCCGCCTAGTTTCTTGGCTAAGGTACCGGCTTACCCCATTTTGCCACACTATGATTCCACCACCATGTCACTCTACTTCTCCCTCCAGATCTTGTTTGCGACCTGCAGCAGATTATCTCTCAGGAACTTCCACTGTTTCTATTTCTTCTTCCTTACTATCAAAAGCATCAAGCAAGACTTCTAAATTTGTTACCAGCTGAAGGCTCCTTCAACTTCAATATCCTTCTTCTCCAGGTTGCCCGGGTATGTCTAGTCCTAACTCTGAAGATGCTTACTAGGTTATGTTGGGAGGTGCATTCCTCATCAGGGATGCTTTTTGTGTTTCTGTCTGTTACTCTATCTTGCCTTCTGGTGAGGATATAGTCTATTTGGCTGTTATGCTCACCTGATCTGTAGGTGATCAGTTGGTTAGCTGGCTTCTTAAAATTTGAGATGCAGATAGCTTGCTGGTGTCACAGAATTCCAGGAGTTTCAAGAAACTATCAACTATTTCTAATGGTACCCTTCTGAGATTGGAAAAGGTTTATTCCACTGTTGCTCTTCCTTATCTCACCACCATATCTAAATATATATGTATGTTAGCCCTTGAAAAGGTTATCTAAACAAAGCTTGCCTATATCTAAGCTAACCAGCAACCTGTGACTGGTGGCTGTTCCCTTATGTGAGCAAAATACTTGTAATAAAATGACTAATAAGATAAATAATGGATAGAATAGATCTTCAATAATAACTTTGAAAATTGCATCTTGGAACATACAGATGCTATTGGATTTATCAAGGTCAAATCATCCAGAAGTTTGAACTGCTCTTATCTGTAAAGAGTTCAATTGGTATCAACTGGATATTGGCCAGGTAGAGGAATCAGATTTGGGATACACCTTATTCTACAATAGCCAGTGCCAGAAAATAAGTGTTGTGAAACCAGTGTGCTTTTCTGTTAAGGTGTCAAAAATTTGCTAAAAATCCACAAAACATGTTTTATTCGTTGCATTTCTCTTGTAGCTGCTGGATAGTGAAGATATCGAATGTCCCTTGAAAAGCATGGCAGTTATGTTGTGACTTTGATACAGCTCTTAGGACAATGAATTTATCAAGTCACTCAAAGGGAACACGAGAGAGCACCTTTCCAACAACTGACATCAAAGATATTCCATGTAAATTTCCACATACGTCCGTGGGCCCAGATTTATATAAGGAAATGAGAATAGCATCAATCCAGTCTTCAGGCACTTCCTCTTTTCTCCGGTAGTATACAAATAAAGAGTGAAGTAATTTGGTCATCCTTTCCCCCACCAAACTTCAAAATTTGAAATAATGCCATCAATACCTGGGGTTTGATTATTATTGAACTTTTTTTTTGTAACTGTTGCAATATTATCTGGTGTTGGCTCAAGATATTTCTTTCAAAACAGGAAGGTCAACTATTTCCTCAATTATTCTCATATTTACATAGTGTTGTACCCATCGCTTTTGTAGGATTTGACATCATTAAAGAGCTGGAGCTATAGATGTTAATCTAGGGCCAAAAAACTCTTTTACAAAAGAGAAGCCATTTGTATCTTTACAGTCTATAGCAGCTTGCACATCTTTTATGGCTTGCACTACTTATCTTTTATTTTTCAGAGATTACACTGAATTTTTAATTTAATAGATTTACATTACATGCTTGGGTTAGGATTATTTGACTGACTTGAAATTTTTTTGCTTAGTTGCTTTTCATGAAAAAGATTAATTTCCAAGTCATTTTCAATAAATCTATCTGCTACTTTCTTAGATCTGTAGTCCAAAGTGGAAGATACTGCATTATAGATTTGTAATTTGAAATTCTCCCATGGATTGTCTTATTCAAGTGAGGTACCTCATATTGCATCATAAACATTTTGCAATAGAGTGGATGAATTAAAGTTCACTCTGCTCTCTTTGGTATGTTAGAGCCTTCCTTTCTAATTTTGGGTTGGATTGAAAAATTACACTTCCTTCTCACTAGCCTATGGTCTGTCCAGTATTCTGCCCCTCTCATAGCTCGGATACTGCAGACATCTTTCAAATCAGATTTGCATACCAAGACATAGTCAATAAGAATCCAGTGGTTAGATCTTGGATGTATCCAGGCTGTTTTATATTTATTTTTTGCTGAAAGTGCTTGCTGTATTCAGTGTAAAAAGTAAGGAGTGAAACACTATTTCAGTTACATTTTCTTACACCATGTTTACTCAAGGCTGGCTGACCATGTCATGAAATTAGATCCAACCTTTGAGTTTAAGTCACCTAATATTGTTGGGTACCTCCTTTTTTCAGATGCAGACAACACAACCTAATATATTCTGAGGAACCACTGGGATAGTTTTCAAAAGATGAGATGAGAGAGTCTCCAACAGCCAAGCCAACACCTGATTCTCTTCTTTGACCCACTGCTACACCTTTCCAAAAGAAAGTATAACCAAATCCACTTTCATTGAGCTGACCATCCCCATGTAGGTGTGTTTCAGAGAGCTACTATATCTAATGAATATCTTTTCAACTACTGGGCAATCAGTGCAGTGTGTCTCTCTGGTCTTTGAATAAAGATGTCAACTAGAATACGCACATTCCAACAAGCAGGTTTCATAGTATTTAACCATCTCATGTTGTCAACTGACCAATGGCAGGATAACGACTGGGCCCAGCCTGTGGCACACTGGGGCACTTGCTGATCTAGACCTGTTCACGAGTTGTTCACAAGCCATTATTGCCATTTACTGATTTTGTTTGGGACATTTCCAATGAGTTTAAAGTGCATTTTAAGGTTATTGCCAACCATACAGCTGATGTTAACTAAGCTTCTAGGGTACAAGAACTACTTGTGCAGTTGAACATATTTTGAGTTAAAATAGATTGCAAAGAAATATCCCACTTCAAACCAGATTTCAATGGTGGGACATATGGAATGACAAGCCAAAGAACTTCAATGGCCTCGGGCTTTATTCCAGGGTTTATCATCTAGATTAGTTGTTTTAACCAAGCAAAGATTACTAAAAGGTATACAATATATTAGGTATTACTATGAATTTTTTTAAATATTTAAATCTAATTTTTACTGTACTTTTTTCTTGGAAAACATCCAAAAAGAAACATTTTGATACCTCATTTGTGAAATTTGGATGAATATTTTAGGAAATATGACAATTTGAATGGTCAGTGAATTGGTTGAAATCTTGCCTAATTAGGCCTACATGAATGATTAGTCATATTTGTGATATATCTTTGAAACTGAGGTGACAATCATCTTCAAATTACACAAGTTAATTTTGCTGTGGGGTAGCAGTTGCCTATTTTTTTCAGGTTCTTGAAAATGAAACTTCATTTCGGCAATCTTTTAAATATTTATGTAAATCCTATTTTGTTGCATGTAACAAACAGTTGATTTCGCGATGCAAGCATAAGCTTTTCATGTATTCTCAGACCTTGCTAAATCCCAAAGTACAACCCACAAGGACTTGGGTTTTGGCATATTTGTAGTAGGTATAGAACTAAATAAATCACGAGATTTTGGGTCATGGTACCATTTCAATAAAATTTTTATTGATGATTAAGGCCATTGCAAGCTTTTCATGTATTTTCAGATATGGCTATATTGTGATCCATTATCTGTTGGGGGCTCAGTTTTGATACCCTGGTACAGGATATAAAATTGAATCCTCTCTATTAAATCCAATACATTTAATAGGTATCCCTGTAGAGCTCCACAGTTTGTTTGATCATTTTCATGTCAAAATACATATCAATACAAAACTTTGGATGTGAACTTTTTTTAATATTTTTTATTAAAATCCAACAAAGTCCTTAAGAAGACCGCTGTCTTTCTGATTTTATGGAAGAAATTAGCAGTATAGGGTACCAGTGTAAAGAGGAAGCGGTTGGTCAAGTCCCGGTATTTGATTATTCTCCTCTTCTCCCCATTGCAGGCAGTAGAGCCCGGGTTTGTGGTTGAAATGACAAGGTTAGAGGCAGAGAACGAGTCCTATCTCGCATCCTAAATTAGGGATTTACCCCCCCCCCCCCCCCCCCCCCCCAAAAGTGAAAAGGGTTAATGCATCAAGCACTGCTCCACAACAGCATTTGTGTCTTGAACATGCAGATGAGGCACTGTGCCATTCCAATGTGGTTGCACTCATCATCAAGAAGGGTACCAGTTGATGAGGAAGGCACTGAATGCAGCCAAGCGCCACAGTTTGGTTGCGAAGCAGAGCATAGGCAGGTGAAACAGCATTGGTCCAAGGAAGGTTCAATCCGCCTGAAATCAAACTTGCACCTGACATTGTCTCGGTTACGTTGAACATTGGTACACTGGGGCATGGCAAGGCCTTTGTCGGTTCAATCAGCCAGGCCTCACTCCATTCTCCAGGCCACGTCAGGTTCTGTCATCTTGCGGAGGATGTCGATGAGGGAGTGATTGGAGGAGATTGAGGAGGGATAGCCTGGCAGTGCTAAATGAAGAGTGGATTGGAGGCTGAGGCAGCCAAATCTCACAGGGAGTTTTGTCATTTAGTTTTATTTCTTTTGTTCAATTTAATCCTTTTGATGCCAAACTGCCTATGTTTCTATAAAACCAAGCCATTTATATTCATCAGTTGGATCCTATGATGCAGGCCTACACCTTCCCATATATTCTCTTTGTTCTGTAATAATCTCTTGTAATAAGATTTCTGTGCCTCTTTCTTTTCAACATTAGTCACAGCATGTCTCCCACAATTATTTCATACACACTTTTCCCCAACTATGTTTTAATTATCTGTCTCAGGATCCCAAACACTTCACATTGTTGCATGTGCACATTGTTTTTTCAGCTTCTCTTCTTGTTGTGTATATCTGGCACATAGTCTCTCTTCTAGCTGTTAGCCATTGCTCTCTATTTCCAGTCTTTTCAGACTTGTCTCTTTACTCTGATGGCCCTAATTAGTCTATTATTCTACCACCATGTCACTTTCTGTCTTGGTAGGACCTTGCTACAACCAAAGACCTGGTCTGTGGACTTCACAAAAGATTGTAGTCATTGAGCAAGCTTTCTCTGATAAGTTCTTTCAATTACCATGTCTTCCTACTCCATATTAGCTTTTCTCTCACAGTTCGTCTTGCCTTACCCTAAGATCACTGATAACTAATTTGTGTTGGGAGGTATATTCTTCACAAGGGAATGATGAGGCATTTATGACAATTTGTCTGTCTTGCTTTGGTGACAATGTAGTCTATTTGGTTTCTGTGACATCTTGATTGGTAGATAATCAGGTGGCTGGCTGGTTTCCTGAAGTTCATATTGCAGATGGTTAGGTTAGAAGTGCCATAGAACTCTAGAATCTTAGACGCCATTTCAATTCTTGTACTATCCCCAAAGCCTTTATGTACACTTTCTATTTGGTGAAGATAGAAATGATATCACTGTGTGAGGCTATTGTCCCCCCAAACACAACATTCAATTTGAAAGAGATGGTATACCAACATTCAAATTTGGTTACTGTGGCATTTTTTCATGATATACACATATCCACATTAATAAAAGTTGCTTTTCACAAAGAATATGTTTAGAAATAATGTTTTATTTATTTACTAATTGATTTTCATCTTTAAGACGTAACACCTGTAAAAGAGAGAAGAAATTTTAATCTTTCACAGAACACCAAATTTTTCATTTTGAGAACAAACACCTCAACAGATAAAGCCCATCAGTGGTTAAAGTTATAATAATGTGAAGACATACACTGTAGGTAAGGGGTGTTAAAATGGTACAAAAGGTCAGTTGGAGTGAAATGAAGGCATGTCGCTTAATGGTTAGGGTCCAGACATTTTATTTCACGTTCCATAGACACGCTGGCCTGGCAGTGGGGAATTCATCGCGAGAGACCACTGCATCATCTAGAATGGCCCTGAGGATAAGACGGGCCTCTGCGGTGTGGCACTGGCCATGCCGAAGCAAGTCACTCATCAGCTGGAACCCAGTGAATGACCGTTTGCTGTCCTCCCGTTTACTCCACCGGCATGGGAAGACGACACTGTCAAAGACAAATTCTACCCCATGACATCACTATCAGCCTGGCAGACACTACCATACCACCTCTTCTTCCGTCAGGCTACCTCTAATCAACCCATTGGCGTAACCTTCGCTGACCCATCCACCAATGACAATGGTGATCACCTGCTGCTCCTCTGCCATTACAACAATCTCTGTATCTCTGACACCTGGTTGCCCCGCAAACTCATCCATCACTGGACCTGGTACGGTCCAGACGGTTAACCCGGAAGGTAATGAACCATGGCATCATCTCCCATCAGTGGAGGTCATTTGTCACCAACTGCCAGGTCTACAGAGGAGCTCAACTCGGCAATACTGATCATCTGTTGCTGGTTGTGACAATGAGGCTCAACTCGGCAATACTGATCATCTGTTGCTGGTTGTGACAGCTGAGGCTGAAGTTGCAAGTGGACCCTGATACCAAGTACCAGCCTCACTCTGACTCATCTTGTCTCTGCGATTCCAACATCGCCTATATATTTGCATGCTCTATCAGCAATCACTTCAGCAACCTGGCTGAAGATGAGGCCAACAACTGGGAGATCTTTAAATCAAGCATCAACCAGTGTGTGCATAACATCCTGGTAAACTCAAGACCTCTTCCCAAATGGCCCTGGATTTCACTGCAGATGCTGGAGATAATTAGCTGTCGCTGTAAGGCTCACCTGCGCAGTGACATGAATGAGTACTGCTGGCTCAACTGGATACACAACAAGGCCATCATGGATGACTGGGAGAAGTTTTGGGCAGAAGAAGCCAAGTGCCTGGAGACAGTGGCAAGGAACAACAACCTCAGCTAGGTATTCAACGCACTCCACAGAGCTCGCGCTGGTCCCCGGATCAAAACAGCCATAATGAAGGCTACCAATCGCAAGGTCATCATCACTGAAACCACCTGCCTCGAATGCTTGAAGGAGCACTTCTGCCTTCTTCTGCATCACCCACCAGTCCCAATTGATCCCTGCCTATCCAAGGGTAGAAGCACTCAGTCCATAGGACGAGTTTAATAAGAATAGTTACAACAGTGACATAAACAGGTACTTAGTACTTAAGTTTCGTTACTCATTCAGCCTGTTATAAAAATAGTAAAAAATTTTTCTAAGTTAACTCAAAGAATCCAAATTCTTTGACATACATATTAACCCAAAGAAAATATATTCCTTGACATCAGGATTAGTTAGTCAGGTCTAAACCATTTACTCATAATGAACTTCATTTCGAGTATACAGCAGCTAAAGCAATCAAGTCGTATATTTAGGCAGTGTTTATCTGAAGCCAGTTGAGAGAGTATATTCCATTTCTTTTAGTTACAAAGGCAGCAAAATTTTGTCCCATTAACATATGTAGTAGATTTTTCTCATATACCCAAAGGCACACCTTTTTCCATTAAATGGAGTATATTAGAAAAATCTACCACCTATGTTAATGGTCAAACATAATTTGACCATCAACCACATAGAAGAAATGAGAGCAAACTTAGCTGCTGGACCTGATGGATTTCCAGCAATTGTTCGAAAAAAAAAGGTGAGCAGAGGCTGAAAACTACAGACCTTACATGTCAGTAAAGTCATGGAACGAATCATCAGAAAGAAACTGATCACCTAACTAACTGAAACAACTGCTAGGCAGCTCAAACGCGAACATGATATATCTTGACTTTGCAGCATAACTGGAACAGACAGAAGCCATACTATTGCAGCCAATGGGGGCCCTCTCAAAGGAAACATCAATAACAAGCGGGGTGCCCCAAGGCACAGTCATGGGACTACTACTGTTTTGGGTGACGTTTTCAAACATACCCTCTGTAGTACATACAACATCCCTCACTAGCTATGCTGATGACACAATGGTAGCAAAAGTAATGAAGAACACTCACCACATAGCAAAAAACAATGGGGATAGGCAGCAGGCTGATGGGATCGCATATAACCCCCAGATAGGGACCCCACATAGTAACACAACAAGAAAATCTAGGAGTAGAACATTCCTCTGGTATAATCTGGTCTTTAACTCTGCAATTAAAACTAATCTGCCCTTAGTATTCTTCAAACTAATAGATAAGCACTTTCCAAAATCACACAAGTATCATAAAATATTTAATAGGAAAACCATCAGATTATTGTACTTAACTGCAATCGATCTTAATGGATCATCATCATCATCATCATCATCAGGTTTAGCGTCCGTGTTCCACGCTTGCATGGGTTTGGACGGGGGTTTTCCCACTTGAGGCAAGGGTGGTTGTCTTGCTCGCATAGGACTGTCTGGCGGGTTTTCTACAGTTGGATGCCCTTCCTAACACCAACCACATTTACAGTGTGGGGCTGGGAGGTTTTTACTGTGTTGCCTACACGGCCACATTACAGCGTGGACTGTCTGGCGGGTTTTCTACAGCTGGATGCCCTTCCTAACACCAACCATATTTACAGTGTGGGGCTGGGAGGTTTTTACCGTGTTGCCTACACGGCCACATTTACAGCGTGGATTGTGTGTTTTTTTTTTTTGTCGTGACACCTACACGATCTCATTTGTTTCGGCCTGGATGTTGTGGGACCAACATAACTTTACATTGAAAGGGGCGGTGTGGATGGGGTGGAGGTGGTGGGACGGGGGTGTGTTTTGATAGAGATGCCTACTGACTGTAGTAGGTTTTTACTTTGTATTTAGGTAAGGCGGGTCTTCTCTATTACTGAGTACCGCCAAAGGTCTCGGTCCAGTGACATTGTCTTGGAGAGGTGTAAGCGTGTGAGGTCGGAATTTATCAGCTCGTCCCATGTTTTTCTGGGTCTGCCTACTCCATGGCTACCGTCTATCTTTATTGCCCTGCACTTTGTTATACAGCTGTCGTCTTTCATGCGCATCACGTGACCGTACCAACGTAGCCTTCTCTCGAGTAAACAACATCTGATCCCTCTTATTTCTAATTTTTTCCTTAGTTCGTTTATGCTTTGCCGTTCACGTATATTACTATTGCACATCCAGCGGAGCATGCAAGCTTCGTTCCTCTCTAGTCTGCGTATATCCTCTGCACACAATGCCCAGGTCTCACTGCCATGCAGCATTGCTGTTCGTATGCAGGCATTGTATAACCTGCCTTTCATTTTTAGGGAGAACCCTCTAGCGGCTAATAGTGGTATAAGCTCTCTGAACTTTTTCCATCCAGTTCTGACTCTAGCTACTGTACTTTCAGAGCACCCTCCCCCACTGCTGATTTTGTCACCCAGGTAACGGAAGCTGTCCACTATTTCTATAGAACCCTCTGCGCAGTTGAAGGAGCTAGTATTTTGTGGGCACTTGCTGCTAGTTATTGCACCAGAGCACCGGCCACATGTAAAATCTATGTTCTTAGTTAGCTTACCTGTGATCCCACTACATCTTTTATGCACCCATACTTTGCATTTGGGACATAAAATGGAGTTTCTACCTACGCCTTCCTACACACTGAGCATGGCCATTTCCCAGATGGGACTGCCGCCTTATTTTCTTTCCTACAAACTAGAACTTTAGTCTTAGCCAAGTTAATTTTAAGGCCTTTTGATTCTAGGTCGTGCTTCCATGTTTGGAATTTCTTCTCTAGTTCGGTCATTGATTCAGCTATGAGCGTTAGATCATCTGCGTATAGGAGTTCCCATGGGCAGCCGGTCTTGAACTCCTCTGTTATAGCCTGAAGGGCAATAATAAATAGTAGGGGGCTAAGAACAGAGCCCTGATGGACACCAACTTTTACGCTAAACTCTTCATTATATTCGTTGTTAATTCTAACCTTACTGACTGTTTCTTTATACATGGCTCGTATAGCTCTCACAAGCCATTCGTCAACACCTAGTTTTCTAAGAGACCACCAGATAATGGAACGGGGGACTCTGTCGAAGGCTTTCTCCAAGTCGACGAAAGCTAAGTATAGGGGTTTACTTTTAGCTAGGTACTTCTCCTGTAGTTGTCGTACAATGAAAAGAGCGTCTGTGGTACTTTTGCCTGACACAAACCCGAACTGCATTTCATCTAGATCAATTCTCTCTCTGATTAGTTGCGCTATTACTTTTTCCGTGACCTTCATGACCTGGTCGATTAATTTAATGCCTCTATAGTTACTCCTATCTAGGTCATCTCCTTTTCCCTTATAGCAGTTAACGATGATGCTGCTACACCAGTCCTTCGGAACAACCCCATTCTGTACGACTTGGTTAACTATCCGGGTGACCATGGTGTGTCCCACCGAACCAGATGCCTTCAGCATCTCAGCAACTATTTCCGAAGGACCAGCCGCCTTACCCGTCTTCATATCTTTGATTGCCTTGCTTATTGTACTACCCTGGACTAACACTGCTGGTCCCTCTATTGGGTCGATGTGGGGGGGAGACTGTCTTTCTCCCATTTGTTCTCCTCATTTAGAAGCCTTTCGTAGTGACACTTCCAAGCTACCTTCTTATCAGCGTCGGTGATGGCAAGTATGCCATCATCATTAAGTACACACTTCTCCCCAACAATATCACGGTTTTCCTTGACACATTGCCTGGCAATCCTGAACACCTCACGTTGTAGAACATGCTTGAACTTTCTTTCCTCTGCTTCCCTTCTTGCGAAGTACACTTGTCTCCTAGCTTCCCTCCTGGCCACTTGATAGTCTTCTCTACTTCCCCCATCCCGCCATGCTTTCCAAGCCTGCTTTTTGGCCTTAATTGACTCCTCCACCTTACTGTTCCACCACCATGTTACTCTCCTCCTACCTACAGGCCTGCTCCAGCCACAGACTTCGTCTGCCGCCATCAGCAGGTTTGCTCTCAGGAATTCCCACTGTTCCTCTATATTATACAACTCTAATTGCTCTTCCTTACTGTCGAAAGCGTCAAATAATATGCTTTGAAATTTATTTCTGGCTATGGGGTCCTTTAGCTTCCATATTTTTCTCCTGAGGATAGTCCTCTTCCGCTGTCTAGTACGTCTCGTCCTGACTATGAGGTCGCTAATTATCAGTCTATGTTGGGAGGTGAATTCTTCATGGGGGAGGGATTTAGTATTAACAACAGACACTCTGTCACGTCTTCTGGTAAGGATATAATCTACCTGGCTTGTGTGTTCCCCCGATCATAGGTGATCAAGTGATTGTCTCGTTTTTTGAAGTTAGTGTTACAGATAGTTAAGTTATTTGCGTCGCAGAATTCCAGGATTCTGGAGCCTTCCTCATTTCTAGTACCGAACCCATAGCCTCCATGGATTCCGTCATAGCCGTCACAATGTTGTCGAACGTGACCATTTAGGTCGCCTGCAATAACTATATAGTCACTGTCGGTTATTTGGGAGGTAGCGAGCATCAGTGTCTCGTAGAATCTGTCTTTTATAGCGCCGGGCAGTCCGGATTGGGGTGCGTACGCAGATATTACTGTCACCGTAGTTTTATTGAGGACAAGTCTTATTTTAATTATTCTGTCGATATATAAATAAACTTAAGTGCTTATCCATATGTGATTATATACAAAACTCTAGCATAGATTGTAACAATAAGTGTAATCCAATAGGATACTCACAATCAATAAACCAACTTAAGACAGCAGGCATCAACGGCAGAATCATATCTCTCTCACAACCTACTCTAACTCACACTGCATATGGTAGCTCGGAGCCTTTACATAGAAAGGTAGTGAACTGTAACTGCCCTCAACCAGATAAATGCTCTCTACAAAATGAGTGCTTAAGCAATGGCTTAGTATACTAATGCATAAACAAACGGAAATGGAAATATATAGGGTCCACAGTGAAAGATAAAAAAAAAAAAAGCTGGTTTGTACATAGACACTCCATAAGGAATTACAAGCTCAGAAACTCAACTATGTTAGCAAGTAAAATTTGGGAATTAGAGGAAAGTGGATCTAAGTACCAGCTTAAGTATAATCACAAATAACTCCAACAAATAACTCCAACTTATGTATTCTAGAGCTGTATTACATAATCATAGGAAAACCCTGCTAAATAGCAGGCTTGAATGTGTTTTCAATTGTAGGCATAAAATCTTAAATACATTTTCTTATTACAGATCCCACTAGCATACGATTAGATCCAGTAACCCAAGTATTTAAACTTATATAAATCTAATCTCGCAGACGGAATTATTTGTTTATAAGTCAGGGGTGGGCAAACTACGGCCCGTGAAAGCATTCAGCGAATTAATAAAAAGAATATATATATAATATATATAATCTATCATCATCATCATCATCATCATCGTTTAACGTCCATATTCCACGCTTGCATGGGTTTGGATGGGAGTTTTCCCACTTGAGGCAAGAGTGGTTGTCTTGCTCGCATAGGACTGTCTGGCGGGTTTTCTACAGCTGGATGCCCTTCCTAACACCAACCACATTTACAGTGTGGAACTGGGAGGTTTTTACCGTGTTGCCTACACGGCCACATTACAGCGTGGACTGTGTGTTTTTTTTTGTCGTGACACCTACACGACCTCATTTGTTTCGGCCTGGATGTTGTGGTACCAACATAACTTTACATTGAAAGGGGCAGTGTGGATGGGGTGCAGGTAGTGGGACGGGGGGTGTATTTTGTTAGAGGTGCCTACTGACTAGTAGGTTTTACTTTGAATTTAGGTAAGGCGGGTCTTCTCTATCTAAACTAATAAAGTAAGGAGTGCGGGGCTACGTCCAGAATATATTATTTTATCCCGTTTGTAAAATAAGTTGGATTACTTTGAATAAATAATTGTTTCTACGTTAGGCACAAGGCCAGCAATTACCCAGTGCATTACTGGTACTTTATTTTATCGACCCTGTAAGGATGAAAGGCAAAGTCAACCTCGGCGGGATTTGAACTCAGATCGTAAAGGGACGTAACTATGCTGGAAAGCATGGCGTCCGACCCTCTACCGATACTGCCAATCCACTACATAATTTATCTACTAAATTTCGTTATTCTTGATTAAATATAAATAATATTGTTGCTTATTTTAAGATTCATTTCTTTAAAATTTTCAAATGTCAACACTTCTGGTTAGCGATCGCTTATTTCACATATTTCCGTCACTAGTTTTTGCCTAATGCAGTTTATATATAATATCGTCTTTTTTTAATGTATCATGGATTACGTTATTGATTACATAAGACAGTGTAACGCAGTCTTTGTTCAATTTCTGTGTATATTGTCAATTACAATATTATTTGATGTATCATATCTACATACTTGCGTATAATATCAATATGCACATTACACATGCTAGCAGAAAACCACCCGAAGGGTGGTTTTCTGCTAGTATGTATAATATATATAATGTTGCATGGCAGTGAGACCTGGGCATTGTGTGCAGAGGATATACGCAGACTAGAGAGGAACGAAGCTTGCATGCTCCACTGGATGTGTAACAGTAATATACGCGAACGGCAAAGCATAAACAAACTAAGGAAAAAATTAGAGATAAGAGGGATCAGATGTTGTTTACTCGAGAGAAGGCTACGTTGGTATGGACACGTGATGCGCATGAAAGTCGATAGCTTTATAACAAAGTGTAGGGCAATAAAGATAGACGGTAGCCACGGAATAGGCAGACCTAGAAAAACCTGGGACGAGCTGATAAACTCCGACCTCACACACTTACACCTCTCCAAGACAATGTCACTGGACCGAGACCTTTGGCGGTACTCAGTAATAGAGAAGACCCGCCTTGCCAGTAGGCATCTCTAACAAAATACACCCCGTCCCGCCACCACCCCCACCCCATCCACACCACCCCGTTCTATGTAAAGTTATGTTGGTGCCGCGCCATCGAGGCCGAAACAAATGAGATCGTGTAGGTGTCACGACAAAAAAACACACAGTCCACGCTGTAATGTGGCCGTGTAGGCAACACGGTAAAAACCTCCCAGACCCACACTGTAAATGTGGTTGGTGTTAGGAAGGGCATCCAACTGTAGAAAACCTGCCAGACAGTCCTATGCGAGCAAGACAATCACTCTTGCCTCAAGTGGGACTACCCCCGTCCAAACCCATGCAAGCGTGGAACACGGACGTTAAACGTTGATGATGATGATGATATATAATGTATATATATATATATATATTACAGGCTGCGGATGATATTTGTTCGCAATTTTCAACTGCTAATTTTATGCAAATTTTTTTAACTTCCGTTGTCACTCTTGTCTTCATAAAAACAGTGACTATATTTCCATTATTTATTTTCAGAATAAACTTGAGAAGTACCCAAGCGATTTTTAAAAAAACTTTACATGTGTATTACTTATGTTTCAGGGAGTGTTATGCACATAAAATTCAACTTATTGATCTCCTAGGGCCCGCATTAGGTGAAAAACTGCGTTTTTTAAGCTTTTTAGGGTTTTTTGAGGCGTTACATCAGACCGATTTCCTTGAAATTGTAACTATGCATTAGTCAGTCTCTTCTTCATACCGTGAGCAAAGAAAATCCAACATTTTTATGGCCTAGGGCTTGCATTAGGTGAAAAACTTCATTTTTTCAGCTTTTTAGGGCTTTTTTGAGGTGTTACGTCTAGCCAATTTTCCCGAAATTTCAAGACATATTATACACATAAAAAAAATTTATTTTCTTGATCCCCTAGGGCCCGCATTAGTTGAAAACCTGCATTTTTCCTGCTTCATCGAGGAAAATCTTAAAGATTATCCAGCCATCAGAGTATTCGGTTTATTTCCTTTACATATTGTCCAGACATGCAGTTTTTCCACGATTAGGTGAGTTGGCAGCCCGCGTTCCAAAATACCTTATCCCGTGCAATATATATATAATTGTTTCTACTTTTGGCACAAGGCCAGCAATTATCCCAGTGTATTACTGGTACTTTATTTTATCGACCCTGTAAAGATGAAAGGCAAAGTTAACCTTGGCTGGATTTGAACTCAGCCAAATATAATATATATATAATTAGCAGAATGGCCCGTTGCTCAGGCTTCTAAATATAGATTGGCATGTTTATGCCTCCTTTCTGAAACAGTACAGAGAAGTAAGGAATACTTCGGCCATTTTGTGCTTATAAAAAAAATTTGTCGTAGATTACCAGGGGTTTAACTTAATTGGGTGCCTGAGAGTAAAATGTTCAACCCACGAAAGCCAAGACGATAGGGTTAAGTAAAAAAGCATTCGACAAACTGAACATGTATTTGTTGTGCTATGGTACAATGAAAGTTACAGAGCAGTAAGCATGCGGGACTGCAGAGAGCATGAAGGAATTTAGTTGGATACTTTTAAAGTTACAAAAATCTACCCAAATCTGATATAGACCGAACTGTTATATCGGATGCTGAACGCTTCAGAGTTACTACTGAGGTCTCCATCAACAATTTCAAGGGATGTACGTTTAAGTAGGAATAATATAGTCTATAAAGAGAGGTAACTCTTTCAAAATACTAAAGAGTTGTCTATCTTGACCATTGTAGACAAAATTGCCGACAAAAACGGCTTAAAGTTTTAGTAAAAAAAATGCCTTTAACAACAGAAACTTGAAAAATAAAAGCTGCAGTTAATATCAGGGGAAGCTGCCTAACTGACAATGTTATCTATAGGTGCACTGTAACTAGCCATAATAGTGTCAAACATGATATAGGGGGCACATCTGGCTCTTTCAAAACTAGATTTCAAACGAATCTCCACTCTTTTACCATATCGTAAGAGCAACCCCTAGATCACGTCAACAGCAGAGCAGAATCTGTGATAAATTGCAGACACAGAATACAGCAATCATTCTATGGATGGACCCCGGTTGATATCTGAACACCATAAACCAGGGCCTCCTGCACCAAACCATAACACGCCAGAGGACGGGGTGCATAATTAAACATCTGTACAATCACTCCGGAAGGTAACAGTACTGTACACTCACCCCCGCACACCAACTATGCCTCTTAGATCTGGCCTGACTAAGAGGTAGTAAATTGGCACTCATAAAATAGTAGTGGAGAATAATTATCATGTGAATGGATAATAAGCCCTTTAGGGACACTTATTCAAACACCGGTCAGTGATGCAAACAGCCATGTCTGTTTGAGTTAAACATAAACTTCGATGTGGTTATCATCTTAAAACCCCCTTTGGGTTCTGTATTGAACACTCTCTAGATTTGTATGCCCTTGAGAAGCCCTTTTCGGGCGAAACCTACGTAGGTGCTTATTGTATAAACATGTTCTAACAGTCTGTATTCTCTTTCGTAATTTTTTCATTCATCATCATCACCATCATCATCATTTTACGTCCGCTTTTCCCTGCTTGCAAGGGTGGGACGGGAACTGATTCTGGCTTGACTTCTACAGCTGGATGCCCTTCCTAACACCAACCTCATTTACAGTGAGTGTTGGGTGCTTTTTTGCCGTGACACCTCCATGACCACTTTGCAGTGGAATGATAGGGACCTCAGTCCTATCATCTCATTTCTACAGCTGAGTAAACTGGAGCAATGTGAAATAAAGTGTCTTGCTCAAGGAAACAACACATCACCCAGTCTGAGAATTGAACTCACACACACACACACATATATATATATATATATATTTAATATATATAATATATATATATATATAGACTGATAATTAGCGAGCTAATAGTCAGGACGAGACGTACTAGATAACAGAAGAGGACTATCCTCAGGAGAAAAATATGGAAGCTAAAGGACCCCACAGCCAGAAATAAATTCAAAAGTATACTACTTGATGCTTTCGACAGTAAGGAAGAGCAATTAGAGTCGTACAATATAGAGGAGCAGTGGGAATTCCTGAAAGCAAACCTGCTGATGGCGGCAGACGAAGTCTGTGGCTGGAGCAGGCCTGTAGGCAGGAGGAGAGTAACATGGTGGTGGAACAGTAAAGTGGAGGGGTCAATTAAGGCCAAAAAGCAGGCTTGGAAAGTATGGCGGGATGGGGGAAGCAGAGAAGACTATCAAGTGGCCAGGAGGGAAGCTAGGAGACAAGTGTACTTCGCAAGAAGGGAAGCAGAGGAAAGAAAGTTCAAGCATGTTCTACAACGCGAGGACCAAAAACGTGAGGTGTTCAGGATTGCTAGGCAATGTGTCAAGGAAAACCGTGATATTGTCGGGGAGAAGTGTGTACTTAATGATGATGGCATACTTGCCATCACCGACGCTGATAAGAAGGTAGCTTGGAAGTGTCACTACGAAAGGCTTCTAAATGAGGAGAACAAATGGGAGAAAGACAGTCTCCCCCCACATCGACCCAATAGAGGGACCAGCAGTGTTAGTCCAGGGTAGTACAATAAGCAAGGCAATCAAAGATATGAAGACGGGTAAGGCGGCTGGTCCTTCGGAAATAGTTGCTGAGATGCTGAAGGCATCTGGTTCGGTGGGACACACCATGGTCACCCGGATAGTTAACCAAGTCGTACAGAATGGGGTTGTTCCGAAGGACTGGCGTAGCAGCATCATCGTTAACTGCTATAAGGGAAAAGGAGATGCCCTAGATAGGAGTAACTATAGAGGCATTAAATTAATCGACCAGGTCATGAAGGTCACGGAAAAAGTAATAGCGCAACTAATCAGAGAGAGAATTGATCTAGATGAAATGCAGGTTTGTGTCAGGCAAAAGTACCACAGACGCTCTTTTCATTGTACGACAAATACAGGAGAAGTACCTAGCTAAAAGTAAACCCCTATACTTAGCTTTCGTCGACTTGGAGAAAGCCTTCGACAGAGTCCCCCGTTCCATTATCTGGTGGGCTCTTAGAAAACTAGGTGTTGACGAATGGCTTGTGAGAGCTATACAAGCCATGTATAAAGAAACAGTCAGCAAGGTTAGAATTAACAACGAATATAGTGAAGAGTTTAGCGTAAAAGTTGGCGTCCATCAGGGCTCTGTTCTCAGCCCCCTACTATATATTATTGCCCTTCAGGCTATAACAGAGGAGTTCAAGACCGGTTGCCCATGGGAAATCCTATACGCAGATGACCTAACACTCATAGCTGAATCAATGGCCGAGCTAGAGAAGAAATTCCAAACATGGAAGCACGGCCTAGAATCAAAAGGCCTTAAAATTAACCTGGCTAAGACTAAAGTTCTAGTTTGTAAGAAAGAAAATAAGGCGGCGGTCCCTTCCGGGAAGTGGCCATGCTCAGTGTGTAGGAAAGGCATAGGTAGAAACTCCATTTTGTGTCCCAAATGCAAAGTATGGGTGCATAAAAGATGTAGTGGGATCACAGGTAAGCTAACTAAGAACATAGATTTTACATGTGGCCGGTGCTCTGGTGCAATAAGTAGCAGCAAGTGCCCACAAAATACTAGCTCTTTCAACTGCGCAGAGGGTTCTATAGAAATAGTGGACAGCTTCCGTTACCTGGGTGACAAAATCAGCAGTGGGGGAGGGTGCTCTGAAAATACAGTAGCTAGAGAGCTTATACCACTATTAGCCGCTAAAGGGTTCTCCCTAAAAATGAAAAGCAGGTTGTATGATGCCTGCATACGAACAGCAATGTTGCATGGCAGTGACACCTGGGCATTGTCTGCAGAGGATATACGCAGACTAGAGAGAAACGAAGCTTGCATGCTCCACTGGATGTGTAATAGTAATATACGTGAACGGCAAAGCATAAACGAACTAAGGAAAAAATTAGAAATAAGAGGGATCAGATGTTGTTTACTCGAGAGAAGGCTACGTTGGTATGGTCACGTGATGCGCATGAAAGACGATAGCTGTATAACAAAGTGCAGGGCAATAAAGATAGACGGTAGCCACGGAATAGGTAGACCCAGAAAGACCTGGGACGAGTTGATAAATTCCGACCTCACACACTTACACCTCACCAAGACAATGTCACTGGACCGAGACCTTTGGCGGTACTCAGTAATAGAGAAGACCCGCCTTACCTAAATACATAGTAAAACCTACTACAGTCAGTAGGCATCTCTAACAAAATACACCCCCGCCCCACCACCCCCACCTCATCCACACCGCCCCTTTCAATGTAAAGTTATGTTGGTGCCACAACATCCAGGCCGAAACAAATGAGATCGTGTAGGTGTCACGACAAAAAAAAAACACACAGTCCACGCTGTAAATGTGGCCGTGTAGGCAACACGGTAAAAACCTCCCAGCCCCACACTGTAAATGTGGTTGGTGTTAGGAAGGGCATCCAGCTGTAGAAAACCCGCCAGATAGTCCTATGCTAGCAAGATAATCACTCTTGCCTCAAGTGGGAAAACCCCCGTCCAAACCCATGCAAGCGTGGAACACGGACGTTAAACGTTGATGATGATGATGATGATGATGATATAAGGTACTCTACATCCCTCGCCAATTACATCACCCATTTAAACGACACTAGCACCAGCTTCTCCACTTATTGGGAAATTGTCAACCAGGCAACACCCTACAACTTCAAGAAAAACTGCCAGCTCTGTCTCATGGAGCTTTACTATATCGTGCAAGCACCCCCTGATCTCATCAACAGTTGAGCCAAAACCGTCATCAATTGCAGCCATCGACTACAACAGTCGTTCTACAGATGGACCCCGGATAATACTCAAACACCATAGTACCAGGGCATTTTACACCGTACCCTGGCTTGTCTTAAAACGGTGGGTTAAAAATTAAACATCTGTGAACAATACTATTATCCAGCCCCCCGTTATCCCTCAAGGGTGTTGCACTACATGTGTCCGGACCTAATTGCCTCGTCGTATTCCTCCACACCAACAGAATAAATCTTGAGTATCTCTGCAGGATTGATGATTGTACCATTTAAACACCATGGGCGTATAATCATGTGATTGTGCAGGGCCTGACGTTTATGCCTTTACACTTTTCGGCGTTTAAACCTTTGTTGAAATTGCAGCCTCATACTAACTTAGACCGTACATAAGTTTCACCAACCATAATGATATTGAACACTCACAATCATACCTTAACTGTGCCTCTGCAAACTGGCTTGACAAAGCATAATTAAATTAGCATGTAGTAAATAGACTTAGGGGAAGAAATAAATATTTTATAATAGTGGAAATGAATTTTAGCAGATAATTCCAAATTAGCACCGGAATTACCCCCAATTACACAAACATAGGCATCTAATTCTGTAACACCGAGATATGAATTTCGATGTTAAAATCGTATTCATACCCATTCAGGGTTTCTAATTAAACCCTTTACTTTCCTCTGAGCCTCCTCTGAGCCCAACTTCGGCGTAACATGTGTAAGAGCTCCTTATAATATATATTTTAACGGTCTGCTTCTCTTTCTTCAATTATATATATATACTAGCATTAAATCCCGGCGTTGCTCGGGGTCAGTAAGTTACCAAAGTTAGGTTGCACCACCCATTTTATGGCAGCACTTTTTTGTCTGCCAGGCACTGGGTGAATAAATTGCAGACCTGGACTGCCGAAGCAGGAGCTGCGCCAGCAGTGACAATTGTAGTTTCGCCTATGGATATTATCTCTGTGCAAAGAAGTCTTGAAATTTATTGTTTCACAGTACTTGCGCAATACTAGACGATGCCAGCCGAACAACAGAGCTGCGATGGAGTTGTTCTGCATGGTTATCTAATGTGTGTTTTCTAAATTTAAGACAGTAGGGAGGGGTGTGTTATGGGGGAGAGTTAGCTGCTGTTTCTAGCAGGTTTAGTGACCTCATAGAGGATATGTGTTTTCTAAATTTAAGACAGTAGGGAGGGGTGTGATATGGGGGAGAGTTCGCTGCTGTTTCTAGCAGGTTCAGTGACCTCATAGAGGATATTATTGTGTATAGTAAATAAACTGATACTTCTTTCTTCCACGTTCGTTGAGAGATGTTTTAAAAAAGATGTATCGCTATTTTTTTTGTTGTTGAATAAATTTATCTGTTGCTTTTGAATAATTGTTGTTTCGTATGAAATGTAATAAGTTCTCTTCGTTGTCATTGAAGTAAATAAATGTTTGACCGTTCCACACTCAAAAACAAACGTTCTCTCTCTCTCTCTCTCTCTCCTTCATTTCTCTCTTCTTTCTTCGGCGTTCCTAAAGGAAGTTTGTAAGTTTAAGCGTATATAAGAGAAAGTTGCAGCATGTATGTAGTTTTATCGAATTTTAAGGGGAGTAGAGAGAGGGATCAGATTGTATTAGAGGGGTAAAGCATCATGTATTTAGTTTTATCGATTATCTCCGTAATTGTGGGTGAGTTTGAAATAAATAAAAAGTCGTTGACCTAAGTTAGACCATTTACAACATTCTTACAGACTTTGAGTCGAATCAGTTTGAAATTGTGCAAATGTATAAACATGGAACATGCACACACACACACACACACACAACAACAATCTGCCTTTTATAGATAATGATATATGTTATCTTTTACCTGTTCCAGCCATCCGGCTGAGGCCATGTTGCTTCAATTTTTATACCCAGCCGCCTGCATATGTGTTGAGGTGTTCTTTAATGCCGGTGCGGAGAGGTTGAGACATACTACCATGTAGAACTCCTTACATTTGTTGCATTCAATTCAGTATACCACATGTATTAGTTGGTACATACTTGTGTCATGGATAGGGTATTATAGTCAGAGTATTCCACAGATACATGTAACCTTATCATAATTCCCAAATCAAATCAGTGTGATACATGTGACATGGTGTCATCTTGTATTATAGTGTAAGTGGCTGAGTCTTCCAAAGATGTGTACCCTTAACCTCCTCACACCATATTCCCAATAAACTGGTAACATCAAATTTCACTTTCAGTCATCGGGGGGGGGGGGGGGGGGAATAAAAAAAAATCCTATTTTAAAGCTGGGTCAATCAGCCCGTCACATTAAAAACTACAGAATTAGCATTATAGCTAATGTTGCGATTTTAGGTGTTCTTTCTTTCTGTGACATATTCACATTAAAGTGTATTTGCTGGGGAGCTAATAGGTTATCTCCCTCCAGCCTGGGCTGAAAGGGGTAACATAATTCCCAAGCTGAATCAGTGTTACAAGGCTGGACCTTTGAATTACAGGTATAATCCATCTGATGGGCTTCCACACAGCTTCTGTCTACCTATCACAAAACTTAGGTTGACTGAGGTGATAGTAAAGACACTTGGCAAGGTTGCTAGGCAATGGGATTGAACCTGAGACCTCATAGTTAGCGAAGTGAATTTCTTAACCACTCAACTATGTCTGTGTCCTCAACTACAAATACAAATTTTCTGGCTTAGCTGTTGTCTTTTATGAAGATTTCGGACACTATCTGAGGTCAACCATCCTGACCATAGCTCAAGCCCTCGCTAGAGAACTCCCACCACTACTACATCATAGTGGTGGGAGCCCATAAAACCAAGACAAACCAGGTGCATTTCCATCAACAAAGGTCACTTCAATTGCCTAAGTGCTAATGCCACAGTGCACTCTGCTTGTAGGCACCCAGCACTCCCTGTGAAGTGGTAGTGCTGGTCTCATAATAAAATGCACGCAGCCTACATGGCAAGATGTTAGTGCTGATCATGATAATAAAATACGCCCAGTACATCTGTAAAGTGGTTGGCATTAAGAAGAGCATACACCTATAGAAATTATGCCAAACTGGAACGTATGATCAAAACATGGTAATCTGATAAATTTGACCTCAGTAGGTGACAACTTGTCTAACCCATGCCAGCATGGAACACAGATGTAAAATTGTAATTATGATGGTGACAATTAGTCATCACCAATTATTAATAGTAATTATCACTAAAGGGCATCCAGCTGTAGAAAGCTTGTCAAACAAGAAGTTGGGGGGACCCTTCAGTTTGTGTCAAAAGATAAAACTACTTCTCCTTGTAGAACATATGACTGTATGTAAATGAGATGCAGACTCCTTGGCTTGTCTGGGAGGTCAATAGCCCCACTTCAGTACTGACTTTGTCTATGTAGACCCATCCAACTCTTGCTAGCAGAGAAAGTGAATGTTAAACAATGATGATGATGAATTGTAAATACTTACCCATTACTTTTACATCTTCTGTACATTCTTTGATAGAAACAGTCAAATGTTGAATTCTGCAGAAAAAGACAATTATGTTGATTAAAGATGAAAGTTCATTTGTAATCTATCTCATTTATTCTGGTTGTTTACATTCCAAGTTTAAATTGAGCTTCAACCTGCCAGGGTCAATAAAATGAAGTACCAGTCAAGCAGTACTGGGGTCAATTTAATCAACTTTGCCTCCCCAAAATTTGCTACCCTTATGCTTAAATTAGAGATCAATAATTAAAACTATCTTAGATTAATTGTGTTATTTTCAGGTTGTTGGTAAGAAATGGTATGTAGTGATGTAGATATGTAGTTCTGATAATTATGAGGTGGTATAGAGGGGTACAGAGTTGTGTAGAGTGGTATATTATGTGTGTGTGAGATATGTGAGTGAAGATAATTAAATTCATCAACTTTACCTTTTCATCATATGGAATATCAAGTCCTCATTGTTATCATGAAACATCACTTTAATAACATCTTTAGTGAACTGAAAAAGAATGGTTTCTGGTTTAGGCATAAGGTCAACATTTTTGGGGGAGTGGGGAGGGTTTCAAATAAATTTACCCTAGTGCATTACTGCTACTTTATCTTATCTGCGCTATAAGGATGAATGAAAGACAAAGCTAAACCTGGCGGGATTTGAACACAGAACGTAAAGGGACGTAACTCTGCCACAAAGCATGTTCAACATTCTACCAATACTGCCAATCCACTGCTCTTCTCATAATAATAATAATAATAATAATGATTTCTTTATTAATCACAAATGGTTTGCAAAAAACATATTAAGGATGGTACTCTGAGTTTATGGAAAATTATGAATAATGGTTTCTTATATAGGCACAAGGGCCAGCAATTATGGGGGAGGGGACAGTCGATTAAATCGACCCCAGTGCATGACTGGTACTTTATTTTATCAACCCCGTAAGGATGAAAGGCAAAGTTAACCTCGGCAGGATTTGAAAGTGTTTATATTTGTCTAAAAACCTTTCATCATAATTTTATGTAAGAATATTTGTTGTGTTCCAAACATCAGTTTAACCATTTTGATAACAAACCACCTGAAATCTCTTTATGTTCTATGATACAAAACTGTTTGTTTTAAAGTATAATTATCTAAAAACCTTCTAACAAATTTTATATAAGAACCTTAGTTGAGTTATGTTCAAAACACTAATTTATTCCTCTTGATACCAAACTACTTGAAACCTCTACTGGGAGATGTTTAGATAAATATAAACGTGTTAACCCTTCATCATCATCATCATCTTCGTTTAACGTCCACTTTCCACGCTAGCATGGGTTCTATTACCATACTTTTAATGAGAGACACTGCCTATAACTTTCAAATGATTTTGAACATAAAAAATTGGAGGATTTTAGTAATATAACTAACTTTCTTGTTAAGTTGGTATTCAGAACATAATAAAGTTCTTACATAAAATTATGATGGAAAGTTTTTAGATAAATATAAATGCTTTAAAACAAACAGTTCCATATGCTAGAACCATGGATGGTTTCATGTGGTTTGGTATCAAAAAGATTAATTTTAGATATTTCTTCATGCTAATAAAAGTATGAAAATTTTATCATCAACTGAAGTTCACAGGGTGTGTCATGTGATCAGACTTTACAAATGTAAAAAAGAAGCATTTTAACACCATTTCTTCCATGTAAGTCCTCTGATAAACTTACTAGTCATTTGAGACAATGTTTTACAGCCAGATGCCAATATATTTAGCTGCCTCTTTAGAAGAAGAAAAAGAAAAGAATTACCGTAGAAGATTGGTACTTTTCCAGAAGGTTGCTGAAAACCTTCAACTCCCCATTACTGGCTTGAAATATCTTCCTTTGTATCCATACATTTCTAGAATTAAATAGAAACAACAACAAAAACATAAATAGTTGCAATATATATATATATATATATATAAAAATGAAAGGCAGGTTGTATGATGCCTGCATACGAACAGCAATGTTGCATGGCAGTGAGACCTGGACATTGTGTGCAGAGGATATACGCAGACTAGAGAGGAACGAAGCTTGTATGCTCCGCTGGATGTGTAATAGTAATATACGTGAACGGCAAAGCATAAACGAACTAAGGAAAAAATTAGAAATAAGAGGGATCAGATGTTGTTTACTCGAGAGAAGGCTACGTTGGTATGGACACGTCACGTGATGCGCATGAAAGACAACAGCTGTATAACAAAGTGCAGGGCAATAAAGATAGACGGTAGCCACGGAGTAGGCAGACCCAGAAAAACATGGGACGAGCTGATAAATTCCGACCTCACACACTTACACCTCTCCAAGACAATGTCACTGGACCGAGACCTTTGGCGGTACTCAGTAATAGAGAAGACCCGCCTTACCTAAATACAAAGTAAAACCTACTACAGTCAGTAGGCATCTCTAACAAAATACACCCCCGTCCCACCACCCCGCCCCTTTCAATGTAAAGTTATGTTGGTGCCACAACATCCAGGCCGAAACAAATGAGATCGTGTAGGTGTCACGACAAAAAAACACAGTCCACGCTGTAATGTGGCCGTGTAGGCAACACGGTAAAAACCTCCCAGCCCCACACTGTAAATGTGGTTGGTGTTAGGAAGGGCATCCAGCTGTAGAAATCCCACCAGACAGTCCTATGCGAGCAATGACAACCACTCTTGCCTCAAGTGGGAAAACTCCCGTCCAAACCCATGCAAGCGTGGAACATGGACGTTAAACGATGATGATGATGATGATACACACACACACATTGGTTAAGAAGTTGGCTTCAGGAGCCTGTTGTATATATTATCATCATTTAACACTGCCTTTCAATGCTGGCATGGAATATATAGGCCATCACAGACAAAGTTAATACTTAATTGAAGCTACTGTCTTCCCAGACAGGTCAGGGTCCTGCTTCTCACTTACATACATTCAAATTTTGGCATGGTTTTTACAGCTGGATGGCCTTCTTATCACATAATTATTGATAAATGAATAAATACACCATGTAGTTAATAAGTGGCCTAGTAGTTAGGGAGTTGGACTCATGATCATAGGGTCATGGGTTCAATTCTGAGATCAAGGAGTGCATTGTGATTTTGAGACTTCATTCATTTCATGCTGCTTTTCATAAGAGAGTTACACACTGTAAAGTGTTTGGCATCAGGAAAGGCCTCCAGTTGTAGAAACCAAGCCAAAATGTGTAGGAGAAAGACATGGCCACCTGACCAGTCTAGCCTCAGTACATGACAAACCATCTAACCTATGCAAGCATGGAAAATAGACATTAACAGTGATGATGATTGTAACCCCTATCATTAAAACATTCAAAATACAACCTTGTAACCAGCCAGCTAAACCTGCATGTGTGAGCAGTAACATGATAGGACTGGGGGGCCCTGATCATTAAAACCTCCAAGAAATCTGTGAGATACCTCATAGGAGCCTAGCTAAACCTATATAGGTATAAACTCTAACAAATGTCATTTTACGAATATTTTCCATGAAGGCATGGGCTGAATAGGCGGGTCAGGGAATCACATTTAATGTTTCATCTTTGACATGGTTTCTGTAGTTAAAATGTGTACAGGATGCATTTACCATGTAGATTGCCCAAACTAGAAAAGTTGTCATGTCCTTGACACAACAGAAGAGCCTTCCCTACCCTACGGAGGTGGAGGTGAGAAAAAAAAAATATATATACATGTTACACAACAGCACCAACAACCATGCCAACAATTCCTCAATACAGCAATAATAATTGTTTCTACTTTTGGCACAATGCCAGCAATTATCCCAGTACATTACTGGTACTTTATTTTATCGACCCCGTAAGGATGAAAGGCAAAGTTAACCTCAGCAGGATTTGAACTCAGACTGTAACTCTTTGCTGCAAAGCATCGCGTCCGACCCTCTACTGATACTGCCAATCCACCGCCCTAAATACATCAATAATAATAATACCACTACCTCCACACACCACTAGAAATACATACTCAGAAGATTCTTGGAATTCAGAATACAATCTTATAGCATTTGGTTTGCAATGGCTGGAGATCAACTCATCAGCCTTCCTGCAGTTCTCCAAGAATCTACTCCTGTAAAAGATATAAGATAACCATTACTATCATCAACACCACCATCACTATCAACATTTTTCATAATCAAACAGTCCCACAGTTCACACAATGACTGTCCAAAGGTCCACACTATGACAGTCATACAGACCACACTATGAGGGTCACAGACCACACTATGACAATCACACATCACATCACACTATGACAGTTGCAGTCCACACTATGACAGCTACAGTCAACACTATGACAGTCACAGTTCACACGATAACAGCTACAGTCAACACTATGACAGTCACAGTTCACACGATGACAGCTACAGTCAACACTATGACAGTCACAGTCCACACTAAGACAGCTACAGTCAACACTATGACAGTCACAGTTCACACTAAGACAGCTACAGTCAACACTATGACAGTTGCAGTCCACACTATGACAGCTACAGTCAACACTATGACAGTCACAGTCCACACTAAGACAGCTACAGTCAACACTATGACAGTCACAGTTCACACGATGACAGCTACAGTCAACACTATGACAGTCACAGTTCACACGATGACAGCTACAGTCAACACTATGACAGTCACAGTCCACACTAAGACAGCTACAGTCAACACTATGACAGTCACAGTTCACACTAAGACAGCTACAGTCAACACTATGACAGTCACAGTTCACACGATGACAGCTACAGTCAACACTATGACAGTCACAGTCCACACTAAGACAGCTACAGTCAACACTATGACAGTCACAGTCCACACGATGACAGTCACAATGACAGCTACAGTCAACACTATGACAGCTACAGTCAACACTATGACAGCTACAGTCCACGCTATGACAGCTACAGTCAACACTATGACAGTCACAGTCCACACTATGCCAGCTACACTCCACACTATGACGGCTACAGTCACCACGATAACAGTCACAGTCCACACTATGACAGCTACAGTTCACACGATGACAGCTACAGTCCACACTATGACAGCTACAGTCAACACTATGACAGCTACAGTAAACACTATGACAGTCACAGTCCACACTATGGCAGCTACAGCCAACACTATGTCAGTCACAGTCCACACTATGACAGCTACAGTCAACACTATGACAGTCACAGTCCACACTATTACAGCTACAGCCAACACTATGACAGTCACAGTCCACACTATGACAGCTACAGTCAACACTATGACAGTCACAGTCCACACTATGACAGCTACAGTCAACACTATGACAGCTACAGTTCACACTATGACAGCTACAGCCAACACTATGACAGCTACAGTCAACACTATGACAGCTACAGCCAACACTATGACAGTCACAGCTCACACTATGACAGCTACAGCCAACACTATGACAGTCACAGTCCACAATATGACAGCTACAGTCAACACTATGACAGTCACAGTCCACACTATGACAGCTACAGCCAACACTATGACAGTCACAGTCCACACTATGGCAGCTACAGCCAACACTATGACAGTCACAGTCAACACTATGACAGCTACAGCCAACACTATAACAGCTACAGTCAACACTATGACAGTCACAGTCCACACTAAGACAGCTACAGTCAACACTATGACAGTCACAGTCCACACTATGACAGCTACAGTCAACACTTTGACAGTCACAGTCCACACGATGACAGCTACAGTCAACACTATGACAGTCACAGTCCACACTATGACAGCTACAGTCAACACTATGACAGTCACAGTCCACACTATGACAGCTACAGTCAACACTATGACAGTCACAGTCCACACTATGACAGCTACAGTCAACACTATGACAGTCACAATCCACACTATGACAGTCACAGTCCACACGATGACAGCTACAGTCAACACTATGACAGTCACAGTCCACACTAAGACAGCTGCAGTCAACACTATGACAGTCACAGTCCACACGATGACAGCTACAGTCAACACTATGACAGCTACAGCCAACACTATGACAGTCACAGTCCACACTATGACAGCTACAGTCACTATGACAGTCACAGTCCACACTATGACAGCTACAGTCACTACTATGACAGTCACAGTCAACACTATGACAGCTACAGTCAACACTATGACAGTCACAGTCCACACTATGACAGCTACAGCCAACACTATGACAGCTACAGTCAACACTATGACAGTCACAGTCCACACTATGGCAGCTACAGCCAACACTATGACAGTCACAGTCCACACTATGACAGCTCAAACAACACTATGACAGTCACAGTCCACACTATGACAGTCACAGTCCACACTATGACAGCTACAGTCAACACTATGACAGTCACAGTCCACACTATGACAGCTACAGTCCACACTATGACAGCTACAGTCAACACTATGACAGTCACAGTCCAGACTATAACAGTCACAGTCCACACGATGACAGTCACAGTCCACACTATGACAGCTACAGTCCACACTATGACAGTCACAGTCCCCACGATAACAGTCACAGTCCACACGATGACAATCACAGTCCACACTATGACAGCTACAGTCCACACTATGACAGCTACAGTCCACACTATGACAGTCACAGTCCCCACGATAACAGTCACAGTCCACACTATGACAGTCACAGTCCACACTATAACAGTCACAGTCCACACGATGACAGTCACAGTCCACACTATGACAGCTACAGTCAACACTTTGACAGCTACAGTCCACACTATGACAGCTACAGTCAACACTATGACAGCTACAGTCAACACTATGACAGTCACAGTCCACACGATGACGGCTACAGTTCACACTATGACAGTCACAGTCCACACTATGACAGCTACAGTCAACACTATGACAGTCACAGTCCACACGATGACAGCTACAGTTCACACTATGACAGCTACAGTCAACACTATGACAGTCACAGTCCACACGATGACAGCTACAGTTCACACTATGACAGCTACAGTCAACACTATGACAGTCATAGTCCCCACGATAACAGTCACAGACAACACTATGACAGCTACAGTTCACACTATGACAGTCACAGTCCACACTATGACAGCTACAGTCAACACTATGACAGTCACAGTCCACACGATGACAGCTACAGTCAACACTATGACAGTCACAGTCCACACGATGACAGCTACAGTTCACACTATGACAGCTACAGTCAACACTGTCACAGTCCACACTATGACAGTTACAGTCAACACTATGACAGTCACAGTCCACACGATGACAGCTACAGTTCACACTATGACAGCTACAGTCAACACTATGACAGTCATAGTCCCCACGATAACAGTCACAGACAACACTATGACAGTTACATTCAACACTATGACAGTCACAGTCCACACGATGACAGCTACAGCCACAGTCCACACGATGACAGCTACAGTTCACACTATGACAGCTACAGTCAACACTATGACAGTCACAGTTCACACTATGACAGCTACAGTCAACACTATGACAGTCACAGTCCACACTATGACAGCTACAGTCAACACTATCACAGTCACAGTCCACACTATGACAGCTACAGTCAACACTATGACAGTCACAGTCAACACTATGGCAGCTACAGCCAACACTATGACAGTCACCGCCCACACTATGACAGCTACAGCCAACACTATGACAGCTACAATCCACAGTATGGCAGCTACTGCCAACATTATGACAGTCACCGCCCACACTATGACAGCTACAGCCAACACTATGACAGCTACAGTCCACACTATGACAGCTACAGTCAACACTATGACAGTCACAGTCCACACTATGACAGCTACAGTCCACACTATGACAGCTACAGTCAACACTATGGCAGCTACAGCCAACACTATGACAGTCACCGCCCACACTATGACAGCTACAATCCACACTATGACAGCTACAGCCAACACTATGACAGTCACAGTCAACACTATGGCAGCTACAGCCAACACTATGACAGTCACCGCCCACACTATGACAGCTACAGCCAACACTATGACAGTCACAGTCCACACGATGACAGCTACAGTTCACACTATGACAGCTACAGTCAACACTAAGACAGCTACAGTCAACACTATGACAGTCACAGTCCACACGATGACAGCTACAGTCAACACTATGACAGTCACAGTCCACACTATGACAGCTACAGCCAACACTATGACAGTCACAGTCCACACTATGACAGTCACAGTCCACACGATGACAGCTACAGTCAACACTATGACAGTCACAGTCCACACTAAGACAGCTACAGTCAACACTATGACAGTCACAGTCCACACGATGACAGCTACAGTCAACACTATGACAGTCACAGTCCACACGATGACAGCTACAGTTCACACTATGACAGCTACAGTCAACACTATGACAGTCACAGTCCACACTATGACAGCTACAGCCAACACTATGACAGTCACAGTCCACACTATGACAGTCACAGTCCACACGATGACAGCTACAGTCAACACTATGACAGTCACAGTCCACACTAAGACAGCTACAGCCAACACTATGACAGTCACAGTCCACACTATGACAGCTACAGTCAACACTATGACAGTCACAGTCCACACGATGACAGCTACAGTTCACACTATGACAGCTACAGTCAACACTATGACAGTCACAGTCCACACGATGACAGCTACAGTTCACACTATGACAGCTACAGTCCACACTATGACAGCTACAGTCAACACTATGACAGTCACAGTCCACACTATGACAGCTACAATCCACACTATGACAGCTACAGCCAACACTATGACAGTCACAGTCCACACGATGACAGCTACAGTTCACACTATGACAGCTACAGTCAACACTATGACAGTCACAGTTCACACTATGACAGCTACAGTCAACACTATGACAGTCACAGTCCACACGATGACAGCTACAATTCACACGATGACAGCTACAGTTCACACTATGACAGCTACAGTCAACACTATGACAGTCACAGTCCACACTATGGCAGCTACAGCCAACACTATGACAGTCACAGTCCACACTATGACAGTCACAATCAACACTATGACAGCTACAGTCAACACTATGACAGTCACAGTCAACACTATGACAGCTACAGTCAACACTATGACAGTCACAGTCCACACTATGACAGCTACAGCCAACACTATGACAGTCACAGTCCACACTATGACAGTCACAATCAACACTATGACAGCTACAGTCAACACTATGACAGCTACAGCCAACACTATGGCAGCTATAGTCCACACTATGACAGCTACAGTCCACACTATGACAGCTACAGTCAACACTACGACAGTCACAGTCCACACTATGACAGTCACAGTCCCCACGATAACAGTCAGTCCACACTATGACAGCTACAGTCCACACTAAGACAGCTACAGTCAACACTATGACAGTCACAGTCCACACGATGACAGCTACAGTCAACACTATGACAGTCACAGTCCACACTAAGACAGCTACAGTCAACACTATGACAGTCACAGTCCACACGATGACAGCTACAGTCAACACTATGACAGCTACAGCCAACACTATGACAGTCACAGTCCACACTATGACAGCTACAGTCAACACTATGACAGTCACAGTCAACACTATGACAGCTACAGTCAACACTATGGCAGTCACAGTCCACACTATGACAGCTACAGCCAACACTATGACAGTCACAGTCCACACTATGACAGCTACAGTCAACACTATGACAGTCACAGTCCACACTATGACAGCTACAGTCAACACTATGGCAGTCACAGTCCACACTATGACAGCTACAGCCAACACTATGACAGCTACAGTCAACACTATGACAGTCACAGTCCACACTATGGCAGCTACAGCCAACACTATGACAGTCACAGTCCATACTATCACAGCTACAGTCAACACTATGACAGTCACAGTCCACACTATGGCAGCTACAGCCAACACTATGACAGTCACAGTCCACACTATGACAGCTACAGCCAACACTATGACAGTCACAGTCCACACTATGACAGCTACAGTCAACACTATGACAGTCACAGTCAACACTATGACAGCTACAGTCAACACTATGACAGTCACAGTCCACACTATGACAGCTACAGCCAACACTATGACAGTCACAGTCCACACTATGACAGTCACAATCAACACTATGACAGCTACAGTCAACACTATGACAGCTACAGCCAACACTATGACAGCTATAGTCCACACTATGACAGCTACAGTCAACACTACGACAGTCACAGTCCACACTATGACAGCTACAGTCCCCACGATAACAGTCACAGTCCACACTATGACAGCTACAGTCCACACTAAGACAGCTACAGTCAACACTATGACAGTCACAGTCCACACGATGACAGCTACAGTCAACACTATGACAGTCACAGTCCACACTAAGACAGCTACAGTCAACACTATGACAGTCACAGTCCACACGATGACAGCTACAGCCAACACTATGACAGTCACAGTCAACACAATGACAGTCACAGTCCAACGATGACAGTCACAGTCCACACTATGAATGCTACAGTCACCACTATGACAGCTACAGTCCACACTATGACAGCTACAGTCACAGTCCACACTATGACAGTCACAGTCCCCACGATAACAGTCACAGTCCACACTATGACAGTTACAGTTCACACGATGACAGCTACAGTTCACACGATGACAGCTACAGTCCACACTATGACAGCTACAGTCAACACTATGACAGTCACAGTCCACACTATGACAGCTACAGTCAACACTATGACAGTCACAGTCCACACGATGACAGCTACATTTCACACTATGACAACTACAGTCAACACTATGACAGTCACAGTCCACACTATCGCAGATACAGCCAACACTATGACAGTCACAGTCCACACTATGACAGCTGCAGTCAACACTACGACAGTCACAGTCCAAACTATGACAGCTACAGTCCACACTATGACAGTCACAGTCCCCACGATAACAGTCACAGTCCACACTATGACAGCTACAGTCCACACTATGACAGTCACAGTTCACACTATAATAGTCACAGTCCACACGATGACAGACACAGTCCACACTATGACAGCTACAGTCAACACTTTGACAGCTACAGTCCACACTATGACAGCTACAGTCAACACTATGACAGCTACAGTCAACACTATGACAGCTACAGTCAACACTATGACAGTCACAGTCCACACGATGACAGCTAGAGTCAACACTATGACAGTCACAGTCCACACTATGACAGCTACAGTCCACACTATGACAGTCACAGTTCAGACTATGACAGCTACAGTCAACACTACGACAGCTACAGTCCACACTATGACAGTCACAGTCCCCACGATAACAGTCACAGTCCACACTATGACAGTCACAGTCCACACTATAACAGTCACAGTCCACACGATGACAGTCACAGTCCACACTATGACAGCTACAGTCAACACTTTGACAGCTACAGTCTACACTATGACAGCTACAGTCAACACTATGACAGTCACAGTCCACACTATGACAGCTACAGTCAACACTATGACAGTCACAGTTCACACTATGACAGCTACAGTCAACACTATGACAGTCACAGTCCACACGATGACAGCTACAGTTCACACTATGACAGCTACAGTCAACACTATGACAGCTACAGTCAACACTATGACAGTCACAGTCCACACTATGACAGCTACAGTCAACACTATGACAGTCACAGTCCACACGATGACGGCTACAGTTCACACTATGACAGTCACAGTCCACACTATGACAGCTACAGTCAACACTATGACAGTCACAGTTCACACTATGACAGCTACAGTCAACACTATGACAGTCATAGTCCCCACGATAACAGTCACAGACAACACTATGACAGCTACAGTTCACACTATGACAGCTACAGCCAACACTATGACAGTCACAGTCCACACTATGGCAGCTACAGCCAACACTATGACAGTCACAGTCCACACTATGACAGTCACAGTCCACACTATGGCAGCTACAGCCAACACTATGACAGTCACAGTCCACACGATGACAGCTACAGTTCACACTATGACAGCTACAGTCAACACTATGACAGTCACAGTCGACACTATGACAGCTACAGTCAACACTATGAGAGTCACAGTCCCCACGATAACAGTCACAGTTCACACTATGACAGCTACAGTTCACACTATGACAGCTAGTCAACACTATGACAACTACAGTCCAAACTATGACAGTCACAGTCCACACTATGACAGCTACAGTCCACACTATGACAGTCACAGTCCACACTATGACAGCTACAGTCAACACTATGACAACTACAGTCCAACACTATGACAGTCACAGTCCACACTATGACAGCTACAGTCCACACTATGACAGTCACAGTCCACACTATGACAGTCACAGTCCACACTATGACAGCTACAGTCAACACTATGACAGTCAGTCCACACTATGGCAGCTACAGCCAACACTATGACAGTCACAGTTCACACTATGACAGCCACAGTCAACACTATGACAGTCACATTCCACACGATGACAGCTACAGTCCACACTATGACAGTCACAGTCCACACGATGACAGCTACAGTCCACACTATGACAGTCACAGTCCCCACGATAACAGTCACAGTCCACACTATGACAGCTACAGTCCACACTATGACAGCTACAGTCCACACTATGACAGCTACAGTCAACACTATGACAGTCACCATCCACACGATGACAACTACAGTCCACACTATGACAGCTACAGTCCACACTATGACAGCTACAGTCCACACTATGACAGCTACAGTCCACACTATGACAGTCACAGTCCCCACGATAACAGGCACAGTCCACACTATGACAGTCACAGTCCACACGATGACAGCTACAGTTCACACTATGACAGCTACAGTCAACACTATGACAGTCACAGTTCACACTATGACAGCTACAGTCAACACTATGACAGTCACAGTCCACACTATGACAGCTACAGTCAACACTATGACAGTCAGTCCACACTATGACAGCTACAGTCCACACGATGACAGCTACAGTCCACACGATGACAACTACAGTCAACACTATGACAGTCACCAGCCACACTATGACAGATACAGTCCACACTATGACAGCTACAGTCCACACTATGACAGTCACAGTCCCCACGATAACAGTCACAGTCCACACTATGACAGCTACAGTCCACACTATGACAGTCACAGTCCACACTATAACAGTCACAGTCAACACTTTGACAGCTACAGTCCACACTATGACAGCTACAGTCAACACTATGACAGTCACAGTCCACACGATGACAGCTACAGTTCACACTATGACAGCTACAGTCAAGACTATGACAGTCACAGTTCACACTATGACAGCTACAGTCAACACTATGACAGTCACAGTCCACACGATGACAGCTACAGTTCACACTATGACAGCTACAGTCAACACTATGACAGTCATAGTCCCCACGATAACAGTCACAGACAACACTATGACAGTTACAGTCAACACTATGACAGTCACAGTCCACACGATGACAGCTACAGCCACAGTCCACACGATGACAGCTACAGTTCACACTATGACAGCTACAGTCAACACTATGACAGTCACAGTTCACACTATGACAGCTACAGTCAACACTATGACAGTCACAGTCCACACTATGACAGCTACAGTCAACACTATCACAGTCACAGTCCACACTATGACAGCTACAGTCAACACTATGACAGTCACAGTCAACACTATGGCAGCTACAGCCAACACTATGACAGCTACAATCCACACTATGACAGCTACAGCCAACACTATGACAGCTACAATCCACAGTATGGCAGCTACTGCCAACATTATGACAGTCACCGCCCACACTATGACAGCTACAGCCAACACTATGACAGCTACAGTCCACACTATGACAGCTACAGTCAACACTATGACAGTCACAGTCAACACTATGACAGTCACAGTCAACACTATGGCAGTCACAGTCCACACTATGACAGTCACAGTTCACACTATGACAGCTACAGTCAACACTATGACAGTCACCGCCCACACTATGACAGCTACAGCCAACACTATGACAGCTACAATCCACAGTATGGCAGCTACTGCCAACATTATGACAGTCACCGCCCACACTATGACAGCTACAGCCAACACTATGACAGCTACAGTCCACACTATGACAGCTACAGTCAACACTATGACAGTCACAGTCAACACTATGGCAGTCACAGTCCACACTATGGCAGTCACAGTCCACACTATGACAGATACAATCCACACTATGACAGCTACAGCCAACACTATGATAGTCACAGTCAACACTATGGCAGCTACAGCCAACACTATGACAGTCACCGCCCACACTATGACAGCTACAATCCACACTATGACAGCTACAGCCAACACTATGACAGTCACAGTCCACACGATGACAGCTACAGTTCACACTATGACAGCTACAGTCAACACTATGACAGTCACAGTCCACACTATGACAGCTACAGTCAACACTATGACAGTCACAGTCCACACGATGACAGCTACAGTTCACACTATGACAGCTACAGTCAACACTATGACAGTCACAGTCCACACGATGACAGCTACAGTTCACACTATGACAGCTACAGTCAACACTATGACAGTCACAGTCCACACTATGACAGCTACAGTCAACACTATGACAGTCACAGTCCACACTATGACAGCTACAATCCACACTATGACAGCTACAGCCAACACTATGACAGTCACAGGCCACACGATGACAGCTACAGTCAACACTATGACAGTCACAGTTCACACTATGACAGCTACAGTCAACACTATGACAGTCACAGTCCACACGATGACAGCTACAATTCACACGATGACAGCTACAGTTCACAATATGACAGCTACAGTCAACACTATGACAGTCACAGTCCACACTATGGCAGCTACAGCCAACACTATGACAGTCACAGTCCACACTATGACAGTCACAATCACCACTATGACAGCTACAGTCAACACTATGACAGTCACAGTCAACACTATGACAGCTACAGTCAACACTATGACAGTCACAGTCCACACTATGACAGCTACAGCCAACACTATGACAGTCACAGTCCACACTATGACAGTCACAATCAACACTATGACAGCTACAGTCAACACTATGACAGCTACAGCCAACACTATGGCAGCTATAGTCCACACTATGACAGCTACAGTCCACACTATGACAGCTACAGTCAACACTACGACAGTCACAGTCCACACTATGACAGTCACAGTCCCCACGATAACAGTCACAGTCCACACTATGACAGCTACAGTCCACACTAAGACAGCTACAGTCAACACTATGACAGTCACAGTCCACACGATGACAGCTACAGTCAACACTATGACAGTCACAGTCCACACTAAGACAGCTACAGTCAACACTATGACAGTCACAGTCCACACGATGACAGCTACAGTCAACACTATGACAGCTACAGCCAACACTATGACAGTCACAGTCCACACTATGACAGCTACAGTCAACACTATGGCAGTCACAGTCCACACTATGACAGCTACAGCCAACACTATGACAGCTACAGTCAACACTATGACAGTCACAGTCCACACGATGACAGCTACAGTCAACACTATGACAGTCACAGTCCACACTAAGACAGCTACAGTCAACACTATGACAGTCACAGTCCACACGATGACAGCTACAGTCAACACTATGACAGCTACAGCCAACACTATGACAGTCACAGTCCACACTATGACAGCTACAGTCAACACTATGACAGTCACAGTCAACACTATGACAGCTACAGTCAACACTATGGCAGTCACAGTCCACACTATGACAGCTACAGCCAACACTATGACAGCTACAGTCAACACTATGACAGTCACAGTCCACACTATGGCAGCTACAGCCAACACTATGACAGTCACAGTCCACACTATGACAGCTACAGTCAACACTATGACAGTCACAGTCCACACTATGGCAGCTACAGCCAACACTATGACAGTCACAGTCCACACTATGACAGCTACAGCCAACACTATGACAGTCACAGTCCACACTATGACAGTCACAGTCAACACTATGACAGCTACAGTCAACACTATGACAGTCACAGTCCACACTATGACAGCTACAGCCAACACTATGACAGTCACAGTCCACACTATGACAGTCACAATCAACACTATGACAGCTACAGTCAACACTATGACAGCTACAGCCAACACTATGACAGCTATAGTCCACACTATGACAGCTACAGTCCACACTATGACAGCTACAGTCAACACTACGACAGTCACAGTCCACACTATGACAGCTACAGTCCCCACGATAACAGTCACAGTCCACACTATGACAGCTACAGTCCACACTAAGACAGCTACAGTCAACACTATGACAGTCACAGTCCACACGATGACAGCTACAGTCAACACTATGACAGTCACAGTCCACACTAAGACAGCTACAGTCAACACTATGACAGTCACAGTCCACACGATGACAGCTACAGTCAACACTATGACAGTCACAGTCCACACTAAGACAGCTACAGTCAACACTATGACAGCTACAGTCAACACTATGACAGTCACAGTCCACACGATGACGGCTACAGTTCACACTATGACAGTCACAGTCCACACTATGACAGCTACAGTCAACACTATGACAGTCACAGTTCACACTATGACAGCTACAGTCAACACTATGACAGTCATAGTCCCCACGATAACAGTCACAGACAACACTATGACAGCTACAGTTCACACTATGACAGCTACAGTCAACACTATGACAGTCACAGTCCACACTATGGCAGCTACAGCCAACACTATGACAGTCACAGTCCACACTATGACAGTCACAGTCCACACTATGGCAGCTACAGCCAACACTATGACAGTCAAAGTCCACATGATGACAGCTACAGTTCACACTATGACAGCTACAGTCATCACACTGACAGTCACCGTCCACACTATGACAGCTACAGCCAACACTATGACAGTCACAGTCCACACGATGACAGCTACAGTTCACACTATGACAGCTACAGTCAACACTATGACAGTCACAGTCGACACTATGACAGCTACAGTCAACACTATGAGAGTCACAGTCCCCACGATAACAGTCACAGTTCACACTATGACAGCTACAGTTCACACTATGACAGCTAGTCAACACTATGACAACTACAGTCCAAACTATGACAGTCACAGTCCACACTATGACAGCTACAGTCCACACTATGACATTCACAGTCCACACTATGACAGCTACAGTCAACACTATGACAACTACAGTCCAACACTATGACAGTCACAGTCCACTCTATGACAGCTACAGTCCACACTATGACAGTCACAGTCCACACTATGACAGTCACAGTCCACACTATGACAGCTACAGTCAACACTATGACAGTCACAGTCCACACAATGACAGCTACAGTTCACACTATGACAGCTACAGTCAACACTATGACAGTCAGTCCACACTATGGCAGCTACAGCCAACACTATGACAGTCACAGTTCACACTATGACAGCTACAGTCAACACTATGACAGTCACAGTCCACACGATGACAGCTACAGTCCACACTATGACAGTCACAGTCCACACGATGACAGCTACAGTCCACACTATGACAGTCACAGTCCCCACGATAACAGTCACAGTCCACACTATGACAGCTACACTCCACACTATGACAGCTACAGTCCACACTATGACAGCTACAGTCAACACTATGACAGTCACCATCCACACGATGACAACTACAGTCCACACTATGACAGCTACAGTCCACACTATGACAGCTACAGTCCACACTATGACAGCTACAGTCCACACTATGACAGTCACAGTCCCCACGATAACAGTCACAGTCCACACTATGACAGTCACAGTCCACACGATGACAGCTACAGTTCACACTATGACAGCTACAGTCAACACTATGACAGTCACAGTTCACACTATGACAGCTACAGTCAACACTATGACAGTCACAGTCCACACTATGACAGCTACAGTCAACACTATGACAGTCAGTCCACACTATGACAGCTACAGTCCACACTATCACAGCTACAGTCAACACTATGACAGTCACAGTCCACACGATCGCAGCTACAGTCAACATTATGACAGCTACAGTCCACACTATGACAGCTACAGTCAACGCTGACAGTCACAGTCCACACTATGACAGCTACAGTCAACACTATGACAGTCACAGTCCACACGATGACAGCTACAGTTCACACTATGACAGCTACAGTCAACACTATGACAGTCACCATCCACACTATGACAGCTACAGTCCACACTATGACAGTCACCAGCCACACTATGACAGATACAGTCCACACTATGACAGCTACAGTCCACACTATGACAGTCACAGTCCCCACGATAACAGTCACAGTCCACACTATGACAGCTACAGTCCACACTATGACAGTCACAGTCCACACTATAACAGTCACAGTCAACACTTTGACAGCTACAGTCCACACTATGACAGCTACAGTCAACACTATGACAGTCACAGTCCACACGATGACAGCTACAGCCACAGTCCACACGATGACAGCTACAGTTCACACTATGACAGCTACAGTCAAGACTATGACAGTCACAGTTCACACTATGACAGCTACAGTCAACACTATGACAGTCACAGTCCACACGATGACAGCTACAGTTCACACTATGACAGCTACAGTCAACACTATGACAGTCATAGTCCCCACGATAACAGTCACAGACAACACTATGACAGTTACAGTCAACACTATGACAGTCACAGTCCACACGATGACAGCTACAGCCACAGTCCACACGATGACAGCTACAGTTCACACTATGACAGCTACAGTCAACACTATGACAGTCACAGTTCACACTATGACAGCTACAGTCAACACTATGACAGTCACAGTCCACACTATGACAGCTACAGTCAACACTATCACAGTCACAGTCCACACTATGACAGCTACAGTCAACACTATGACAGTCACAGTCAACACTATGGCAGCTACAGCCAACACTATGACAGTCACCGCCCACACTATGACAGCTACAGCCAACACTATGACAGCTACAATCCACAGTATGGCAGCTACTGCCAACATTATGACAGTCACCGCCCACACTATGACAGCTACAGCCAACACTATGACAGCTACAGTCCACACTATGACAGCTACAGTCAACACTATGACAGTCACAGTCAACACTATGGCAGTCACAGTCCACACTATGGCAGTCACAGTCCACACTATGACAGATACAATCCACACTATGACAGCTACAGCCAACACTATGATAGTCACAGTCAACACTATGGCAGCTACAGTCAACACTATGATAGTCACAGTCAACACTATGGCAGCTACAGCCAACACTATGACAGTCAAAGTCCACATGATGACAGCTACAGTTCACACTATGACAGCTACAGTCATCACACTGACAGTCACCGTCCACACTATGACAGCTACAGCCAACACTATGACAGTCACAGTCCACACGATGACAGCTACAGTTCACACTATGACAGCTACAGTCAACACTATGACAGTCACAGTCGACACTATGACAGCTACAGTCAACACTATGAGAGTCACAGTCCCCACGATAACAGTCACAGTTCACACTATGACAGCTACAGTTCACACTATGACAGCTAGTCAACACTATGACAACTACAGTCCAAACTATGACAGTCACAGTCCACACTATGACAGCTACAGTCCACACTATGACAGTCACAGTCCACACTATGACAGCTACAGTCAACACTATGACAACTACAGTCCAACACTATGACAGTCACAGTCCACTCTATGACAGCTACAGTCCACACTATGACAGTCACAGTCCACACTATGACAGTCACAGTCTACACTATGACAGCTACAGTCAACACTATGACAGTCACAGTCCACACAATGACAGCTACAGTTCACACTATGACAGCTACAGTCAACACTATGACAGTCAGTCCACACTATGGCAGCTACAGCCAACACTATGACAGTCACAATTCACACTATGACAGCTACAGTCAACACTATGACAGTCACAGTCCACACGATGACAGCTACAGTCCACACTATGACAGTCACAGTCCACACGATGACAGCTACAGTCCACACTATGACAGCTACAGTCAACACTATGACAGTCACAGTCCACACGATGACAGCTACAGTCCACACTATGACAGTCACAGTCCACACGATGACAGCTACAGTCCACACTATGACAGCTACAGTCAACACTATGACAATCACAGTCCACACTATGGCAGCTACAGCCAACACTATGACAGTCACAGTCCCCACGATAACAGTCACAGTCCACACTATGACAGCTACACTCCACACTATGACAGCTACAGTCCACACTATGACAGCTACAGTCAACACTATGACAGTCACCATCCACACGATGACAACTACAGTCCACACTATGACAGCTACAGTCCACACTATGACAGCTACAGTCCACACTATGACAGCTACAGTCCACACTATGACAGTCACAGTCCCCACGATAACAGTCACAGTCCACACTATGACAGTCACAGTCCACACGATGACAGCTACAGTTCACACTATGACAGCTACAGTCAACACTATGACAGTCACAGTTCACACTATGACAGCTACAGTCAACACTATGACAGTCACAGTCCACACTATGACAGCTACAGTCAACACTATGACAGTCAGTCCACACTATGACAGCTACAGTCCACACTATCACAGCTACAGTCAACACTATGACAGTCACAGTCCACACGATCGCAGCTACAGTCAACATTATGACAGCTACAGTCCACACTATGACAGCTACAGTCAACGCTGACAGTCACAGTCCACACTATGACAGCTACAGTCAACACTATGACAGTCACAGTCCACACGATGACAGCTACAGTTCACACTATGACAGCTACAGTCAACACTATAACAGTCACCATCCACACTATGACAGCTACAGTCCACAGTCCACACGATGACAGCTACAGTCCACACGATGACAACTACAGTCAACACTATGACAGTCACCAGCCACACTATGACAGATACAGTCCACACTATGACAGCTACAGTCCACACTATGACAGTCACAGTCCCCACGATAACAGTCACAGTCCACACTATGACAGCTACAGTCCACACTATGACAGTCACAGTCCACACTATAACAGTCACAGTCAACACTTTGACAGCTACAGTCCACACTATGACAGCTACAGTCAACACTATGACAGTCACAGTCCACACGATGACAGCTACAGCCACAGTCCACACGATGACAGCTACAGTTCACACTATGACAGCTACAGTCAACACTATGACAGTCACAGTTCACACTATGACAGCTACAGTCAACACTATGACAGTCACAGTCCACACGATGACAGCTACAGTTCACACTATGACAGCTACAGTCAACACTATGACAGTCATAGTCCCCACTATAACAGTCACAGACAACACTATGACAGTTACAGTCAACACTATGACAGTCACAGTCCACACGATGACAGCTACAGCCACAGTCCACACGATGACAGCTACAGTTCACACTATGACAGCTACAGTCAACACTATGACAGTCACAGTTCACACTATGACAGCTACAGTCAACACTATGACAGTCACAGTCCACACTATGACAGCTACAGTCAACACTATCACAGTCACAGTCCACACTATGACAGCTACAGTCAACACTATGACAGTCACAGTCAACACTATGGCAGCTACAGCCAACACTATGACAGTCACCGCCCACACTATGACAGCTACAATCCACAGTATGGCAGCTACTGCCAACATTATGACAGTCACCGCCCACACTATGACAGCTACAGCCAACACTATGACAGCTACAGTCCACACTATGACAGCTACAGTCAACACTATGACAGTCACAGTCAACACTATGGCAGTCACAGTCCACACTATGGCAGTCACAGTCCACACTATGACAGCTACAATCCACACTATGACAGCTACAGCCAACACTATGACAGTCACAGTCAACACTATGGCAGCTACAGCCAACACTATGACAGTCACCGCCCACACTATGACAGCTACAATCCACACTATGACAGCTACAGCCAACACTATGACAGTCACAGTCCACACGATGATAGCTACAGTTCACACTATGACAGCTACAGTAAACACTATGACAGTCACAGTCCACACTATGACAGCTACAGTCAACACTATGACAGTCACAGTCCACACGATGACAGCTATAGTTCACACTATGACAGCTACAGTCAACACTATGACAGTCACAGTCCACACGATGACAGCTACAGTTCACACTATGACAGCTACAGTCAACACTATGACAGTCACAGTCCACACTATGACAGCTACAGTCAACACTATGACAGTCACAGTCCACACTATGACAGCTACAATCCACACTATGACAGCTACAGCCAACACTATGACAGTCACAGGCCACACGATGACAGCTACAGTTCACACTATGACAGCTACAGTCAACACTATGACAGTCACAGTTCACACTATGACAGCTACAGTCAACACTATGACAGTCACAGTCCACACGATGACAGCTACAATTCACACGATGACAGCTACAGTTCACAATATGACAGCTACAGTCAACACTATGACAGTCACAGTCCACACTATGACAGCTACAGTCCACACTAAGACAGCTACAGTCCACACTAAGACAGCTACAGTCAACACTATGACAGTCACAGTCCACACGATGACAGCTACAGTCAACACTATGACAGTCACAGTCCACACTAAGACAGCTACAGTCAACACTATGACAGTCACAGTCCACACGATGACAGCTACAGTCAACACTATGACAGCTACAGCCAACACTATGACAGTCACAGTCCACACTATGACAGCTACAGTCAACACTATGACAGTCACAGTCAACACTATGACAGCTACAGTCAACACTATGGCAGTCACAGTCCACACTATGACAGCTACAGCCAACACTATGACAGCTACAGTCAACACTATGACAGTCACAGTCCACACGATGACAGCTACAGTCAACACTATGACAGTCACAGTCCACACTAAGACAGCTACAGTCAACACTATGACAGTCACAGTCCACACGATGACAGCTACAGACAACACTATGACAGCTACAGCCAACACTATGACAGTCACAGTCCACACTATGACAGCTACAGTCAACACTATGACAGTCACAGTCAACACTATGACAGCTACAGTCAACACTATGGCAGTCACAGTCCACACTATGACAGCTACAGCCAACACTATGACAGCTACAGTCAACACTATGACAGTCACAGTCCACACTATGGCAGCTACAGCCAACACTATGACAGTCACAGTCCACACTATGACAGCTACAGTCAACACTATGACAGTCACAGTCCACACTATGGCAGCTACAGCCAACACTATGACAGTCACAGTCCACACTATGACAGCTACAGCCAACACTATGAGAGTCACAGTCCACACTATGACAGTCACAATCAACACTATGACAGCTACAGTCAACACTATGACAGCTACAGCCAACACTATGACAGCTACAGTCAACACTACGACAGTCACAGTCCACACTATGATAGCTACAGTCCACACTAAGACAGCTACAGTCAACACTATGACAGTCACAGTCCACACGATGACAGCTACAGTCAACACTATGACAGTCACAGTCCACACTAAGACAGCTACAGTCAACACTATGACAGTCACAGTCCACACGATGACAGCTACAGTCAACACTATGACAGTCACAGTCCACACTAAGACAGCTACAGCCAACACTATGACAGTCACAGTCAACACAATGACAGTCACAGTCCAACGATGACAGTCACAGTCCACACTATGAATGCTAGTCACCACCATGACAGCTACAGTCACAGTCCACACTATGACAGCTACAATCCACACTATGACAGTCACAGTCCCCACGATAACAGTCACAGTCCACACTATGACAGTTACAGTTCACACGATGACAGCTACAGTCCACACTATGACAGCTACAGTCAACACTTTGACAGCTACAGTCAACACTATGACAGTCACAGTCCACACTATGACAGCTACAGTCAACACTATGACAGTCACAGTCCACACGATGACAGCTACATTTCACACTATGACAACTATAGTCAACACTATGACAGTCACAGTCCACACTATCGCAGATACAGCCAACACTATGACAGTCACAGTCCACACTATGACAGCTACAGTCAACACTACGACAGTCACAGTCCAAACTATGACAGCTACAGTCCACACTATGACAGTCACAGTCCCCACGATAACAGTCACACTCCACACTATGACAGCTACAGTCCACACTATGACAGTCACAGTTCACACTATAATAGTCACAGTCCACACGATGACAGACACAGTCCACACTATGACAGCTACAGTCAACACTTTGACAGCTACAGTCCACACTATGACAGCTACAGTCCACACGATGACAGCTAGAGTCAACACTATGACAGTCACAGTCCACACTATGACAGCTACAGTCCACACTATGACAGTCACAGTTCACACTATGACAGCTACAGTCAACACTACGACAGTCACAGTTCACACTATGACAGCTACAGTCCACACTATGACAGTCACAGTCCCCACGATAACAGTCACAGTCCACACTATGACAGTCACAGTCCACACTATAACAGTCAGTCCACACGATGACAGTCACAGTCCACACTATGACAGCTACAGTCAACACTTTGACAGCTACAGTCTACACTATGACAGCTACAGTCAACACTATGACAGTCACAGTTCACACTATGACAGCTACAGTCAACACTATGACAGTCACAGTCCACACGATGACAGCTACAGTTCACACTATGACAGCTACAGTCAACACTATGACAGCTACAGTCAACACTATGACAGTCACAGTCCACACTATGACAGCTACAGTCAACACTATGACAGCTACAGTCAACACTATGACAGTCACAGTCCACACGATGACGGCTACAGTTCACACTATGACAGTCACAGTCCACACTATGACAGCTACAGTCAACACTATGACAGCTACAGTCAACACTATGACAGTCATAGTCCCCACGATAACAGTCACAGACAACACTATGACAGCTACAGTTCACACTATGACAGCTACAGTCAACACTATGACAGTCACAGTCCACACTATGGCAGCTACAGCCAACACTATGACAGTCACAGTCCACACTATGACAGTCACAGTCCACACTATGGCAGCTACAGCCAACACTATGACAGTCAAAGTCCACATGATGACAGCTACAGTTCACACTATGACAGCTACAGTCATCACACTGACAGTCACCGTCCACACTATGACAGCTACAGTCAACACTACGACAGTCACAGTCCACACTATGACAGCTACAGCCAACACTATGACAGTCACAGTCCACACGATGACAGCTACAGTTCACACTATGACAGCTACAGTCAACACTATGACAGTCACAGTCGACACTATGACAGCTACAGTCAACACTATGAGAGTCACAGTCCCCACGATAACAGTCACAGTTCACACTATGACAGCTACAGTTCACACTATGACAGCTAGTCAACACTATGACAGTCACAGTCCACACTATGACAACTACAGTCCAAACTATGACAGTCACAGTCCACACTATGACAGCTACAGTCCACACTATGACAGTCACAGTCCACACTATGACAGCTACAGTCAACACTATGACAACTACAGTCCAACACTATGACAGTCACAGTCCACACTATGACAGCTACAGTCCACACTATGACAGTCACAGTCCACACTATGACAGTCACAGTCCACACTATGACAGCTACAGTCAACACTATGACAGTCACAGTCCACACGATGACAGCTACAGTTCACACTATGACAGCTACAGTTCACACTATGACAGCTACAGTCAACACTATGACAGTCAGTCCACACTATGGCAGCTACAGCCAACACTATGACAGTCACAGTTCACACTATGACAGCTACAGTCAACACTATGACAGTCACAGTCCACACGATGACAGCTACAGTCCACACTATGACAGTCACAGTCCACACGATGACAGCTACAGTCCACACTATGACAGTCACAGTCCCCACGATAACAGTCACAGTCCACACTATGACAGCTACAGTCCACACTATGACAGTCACAGTCCACACGATGACAGCTACAGTCCACACGATGACAACTACAGTCAACACTATGACAGTCACCAGCCACACTATGACAGATACAGTCCACACTATGACAGCTACAGTCCACACTATGACAGTCACAGTCCCCACGATAACAGTCACAGTCCACACTATGACAGCTACAGTCCACACTATGACAGTCACAGTCCACACTATAACAGTCACAGTCAACACTTTGACAGCTACAGTCCACACTATGACAGCTACAGTCAACACTATGACAGTCACAGTCCACACGATGACAGCTACAGCCACAGTCCACACGATGACAGCTACAGTTCACACTATGACAGCTACAGTCAACACTATGACAGTCACAGTTCACACTATGACAGCTACAGTCAACACTATGACAGTCACAGTCCACACGATGACAGCTACAGTTCACACTATGACAGCTACAGTCAACACTATGACAGTCATAGTCCCCACGATAACAGTCACAGACAACACTATGACAGTTACAGTCAACACTATGACAGTCACAGTCCACACGATGACAGCTACAGCCACAGTCCACACGATGACAGCTACAGTTCACACTATGACAGCTACAGTCAACACTATGACAGTCACAGTTCACACTATGACAGCTACAGTCAACACTATGACAGTCACAGTCCACACTATGACAGCTACAGTCAACACTATCACAGTCACAGTCCACACTATGACAGCTACAGTCAACACTATGACAGTCACAGTCAACACTATGGCAGCTACAGCCAACACTATGACAGTCACCGCGCACACTATGACAGCTACAATCCACAGTATGGCAGCTACTGCCAACATTATGACAGTCACCGCCCACACTATGACAGCTACAGCCAACACTATGACAGCTACAGTCCACACTATGACAGCTACAGTCAACACTATGACAGTCACAGTCAACACTATGGCAGTCACAGTCCACACTATGGCAGTCACAGTCCACACTATGACAGCTACAGCCAACACTATGACAGTCACAGTCAACACTATGGCAGCTACAGCCAACACTATGACAGTCACCGCCCACACTATGACAGCTACAATCCACACTATGACAGCTACAGCCAACACTATGACAGTCACAGTCCACACGATGATAGCTACAGTTCACACTATGACAGCTACAGTCAACACTATGACAGTCACAGTCCACACTATGACAGCTACAGTCAACACTATGACAGTCACAGTCCACACGATGACAGCTATAGTTCACACTATGACAGCTACAGTCAACACTATGACAGTCACAGTCCACACGATGACAGCTACAGTTCACACTATGACAGCTACAGTCAACACTATGACAGTCACAGTCCACACTATGACAGCTACAGTCAACACTATGACAGTCACAGTCCACACTATGACAGCTACAATCCACACTATGACAGCTACAGCCAACACTATGACAGTCACAGGCCACACGATGACAGCTACAGTTCACACTATGACAGCTACAGTCAACACTATGACAGTCACAGTTCACACTATGACAGCTACAGTCAACACTATGACAGTCACAGTCCACACGATGACAGCTACAATTCACACGATGACAGCTACAGTTCACAATATGACAGCTACAGTCAACACTATGACAGTCACAGTCCACACTATGACAGCTACAGTCCACACTAAGACAGCTACAGTCCACACTAAGACAGCTACAGTCAACACTATGACAGTCACAGTCCACACGATGACAGCTACAGTCAACACTATGACAGTCACAGTCCACACTAAGACAGCTACAGTCAACACTATGACAGTCACAGTCCACACGATGACAGCTACAGTCAACACTATGACAGCTACAGCCAACACTATGACAGTCACAGTCCACACTATGACAGCTACAGTCAACACTATGACAGTCACAGTCAACACTATGACAGCTACAGTCAACACTATGGCAGTCACAGTCCACACTATGACAGCTACAGCCAACACTATGACAGCTACAGTCAACACTATGACAGTCACAGTCCACACGATGACAGCTACAGTCAACACTATGACAGTCACAGTCCACACTAAGACAGCTACAGTCAACACTATGACAGTCACAGTCCACACGATGACAGCTACAGACAACACTATGACAGCTACAGCCAACACTATGACAGTCACAGTCCACACTATGACAGCTACAGTCAACACTATGACAGTCACAGTCAACACTATGACAGCTACAGTCAACACTATGGCAGTCACAGTCCACACTATGACAGCTACAGCCAACACTATGACAGCTACAGTCAACACTATGACAGTCACAGTCCACACTATGGCAGCTACAGCCAACACTATGACAGTCACAGTCCACACTATGACAGCTACAGTCAACACTATGACAGTCACAGTCCACACTATGGCAGCTACAGCCAACACTATGACAGTCACAGTCCACACTATGACAGCTACAGCCAACACTATGAGAGTCACAGTCCACACTATGACAGTCACAATCAACACTATGACAGCTACAGTCAACACTATGACAGCTACAGCCAACACTATGACAGCTACAGTCAACACTACGACAGTCACAGTCCACACTATGATAGCTACAGTCCACACTAAGACAGCTACAGTCAACACTATGACAGTCACAGTCCACACGATGACAGCTACAGTCAACACTATGACAGTCACAGTCCACACTAAGACAGCTACAGTCAACACTATGACAGTCACAGTCCACACGATGACAGCTACAGTCAACACTATGACAGTCACAGTCCACACAATGACAGTCACAGTCCAACGATGACAGTCACAGTCCACACTATGAATGCTAGTCACCACTATGACAGCTACAGTCACAGTCCACACTATGACAGCTACAATCCACACTATGACAGTCACAGTCCCCACGATAACAGTCACAGTCCACACTATGACAGTTACAGTTCACACGATGACAGCTACAGTCCACACTATGACAGCTACAGTCAACACTTTGACAGCTACAGTCAACACTATGACAGTCACAGTCCACACTATGACAGCTACAGTCAACACTATGACAGTCACAGTCCACACGATGACAGCTACATTTCACACTATGACAACTATAGTCAACACTATGACAGTCACAGTCCACACTATCGCAGATACAGCCAACACTATGACAGTCACAGTCCACACTATGACAGCTACAGTCAACACTACGACAGTCACAGTCCAAACTATGACAGCTACAGTCCACACTATGACAGTCACAGTCCCCACGATAACAGTCACACTCCACACTATGACAGCTACAGTCCACACTATGACAGTCACAGTTCACACTATAATAGTCACAGTCCACACGATGACAGACACAGTCCACACTATGACAGCTACAGTCAACACTTTGACAGCTACAGTCCACACTATGACAGCTACAGTCCACACGATGACAGCTAGAGTCAACACTATGACAGTCACAGTCCACACTATGACAGCTACAGTCCACACTATGACAGTCACAGTTCACACTATGACAGCTACAGTCAACACTACGACAGTCACAGTTCACACTATGACAGCTACAGTCCACACTATGACAGTCACAGTCCCCACGATAACAGTCACAGTCCACACTATGACAGTCACAGTCCACACTATAACAGTCAGTCCACACGATGACAGTCACAGTCCACACTATGACAGCTACAGTCAACACTTTGACAGCTACAGTCTACACTATGACAGCTACAGTCAACACTATGACAGTCACAGTTCACACTATGACAGCTACAGTCAACACTATGACAGTCACAGTCCACACGATGACAGCTACAGTTCACACTATGACAGCTACAGTCAACACTATGACAGCTACAGTCAACACTATGACAGTCACAGTCCACACTATGACAGCTACAGTCAACACTATGACAGCTACAGTCAACACTATGACAGTCACAGTCCACACGATGACGGCTACAGTTCACACTATGACAGTCACAGTCCACACTATGACAGCTACAGTCAACACTATGACAGCTACAGTCAACACTATGACAGTCATAGTCCCCACGATAACAGTCACAGACAACACTATGACAGCTACAGTTCACACTATGACAGCTACAGTCAACACTATGACAGTCACAGTCCACACTATGGCAGCTACAGCCAACACTATGACAGTCACAGTCCACACTATGACAGTCACAGTCCACACTATGGCAGCTACAGCCAACACTATGACAGTCAAAGTCCACATGATGACAGCTACAGTTCACACTATGACAGCTACAGTCATCACACTGACAGTCACCGTCCACACTATGACAGCTACAGTCAACACTACGACAGTCACAGTCCACACTATGACAGCTACAGCCAACACTATGACAGTCACAGTCCACACGATGACAGCTACAGTTCACACTATGACAGCTACAGTCAACACTATGAGAGTCACAGTCCCCACGATAACAGTCACAGTTCACACTATGACAGCTACAGTTCACACTATGACAGCTAGTCAACACTATGACAGTCACAGTCCACACTATGACAACTACAGTCCAAACTATGACAGTCACAGTCCACACTATGACAGCTACAGTCCACACTATGACAGTCACAGTCCACACTATGACAGCTACAGTCAACACTATGACAACTACAGTCCAACACTATGACAGTCACAGTCCACACTATGACAGCTACAGTCCACACTATGACAGTCACAGTCCACACTATGACAGTCACAGTCCACACTATGACAGCTACAGTCAACACTATGACAGTCACAGTCCACACGATGACAGCTACAGTTCACACTATGACAGCTACAGTTCACACTATGACAGCTACAGTCAACACTATGACAGTCAGTCCACACTATGGCAGCTACAGCCAACACTATGACAGTCACAGTTCACACTATGACAGCTACAGTCAACACTATGACAGTCACAGTCCACACGATGACAGCTACAGTCCACACTATGACAGTCACAGTCCACACGATGACAGCTACAGTCCACACTATGACAGTCACAGTCCCCACGATAACAGTCACAGTCCACACTATGACAGCTACAGTCCACACTATGACAGTCACAGTCCACACGATGACAGCTACAGTCCACACTATGACAGCTACAGTCAACACTATGACAGTCACAGTCCACACGATGACAGCTACAGTCAACACTATGACAGTCACAGTCCACACTATGACAGCTACAGTCAACACTATGACAGTCACAGTCCACACGATGACAGCTACAGTCCACACTATGACAGCTACAGTCAACACTATGACAGTCACAGTCAACACTATGGCAGCTACAGCCAACACTATGACAGTCACCGCCCACACTATGACAGCTACAGCCAACACTATGACAGCTACAATCCACACTATGACAGCTACAATCCACACTATGACAGTCACAGTCCACACTAAGACAGCTACAGTTCACACTATGGCAGCTACAGCCAACACTATGACAGTCACAGTCCACACGATGACAGCTACAGTTCACACTATGACAGCTACAGTCAACACTATGACAGTCACAGTCCACACTATGACAGCTACAGTCAACACTATGACACTCACAGTCCACACGATGACAGCTACAGTTCACACTATGACAGCTACAGTCAACACTATGACAGTCACAGTCCACACGATGACAGCTACAGTTCACACTATGGCAGCTACAGCCAACATTATGACAGTCACCGCCCACACTATGACAGCTACAGCCAACACTATGACAGCTACAGTCCACACTATGACAGCTACAGCCAACACTATGACAGTCACAGTCCACACTATGACAGCTACAGACAACACTATGACAGTCACAGTCCACACTATGACAGCTACAGTCAACAGTATGACAGTCACAGTCCCCACGATAACAGTCACAGTCCACACTATGACAGCTACAGTCAACACTATGACAGCTAGTCAACACTATGACAGCTAGTCAACACTATGACAGTAACAGTCCACACTATGACAACTACAGTCCAAACTATAACAGTCACAGTCCACACTGACAGTCACAGTTCACACTATGACAGCTACAGTCCAAACTATGACAGCTACAGTTCACACTATGACAGCTACAGTCAACACTATGACAGTCACAATTCACACTATGACAGCTACAGTCCAAACTATGACAGCTACAGTTCACACTATGACAGCTACAGTCAACACTATGACAGTCACAGTTCACACTATGACAGCTACAGTCAACACTATGACAGCTACAGTTCACACTATGACAGCTACAGTCAACACTATGACAGTCACAGTCCACACTATGGCAGCTACAGCCAACACTATGACAGTCACCGCCCACACTATGACAGCTACAGCCAACACTATGACAGCTACAGTCCACACTATGACAGCTACAGCCAACACTATGACAGTCACAGTCCACACTATGACAGCTACAGTCAACACTACGACAGTCACAGTCCACACTATGACAGCTACAGTCCACACTATGATAGTCACAGTCCACACGATGACAGCTACAGTCCACACGATGACAGTCACAGTCCACACTATGACAGCTACAGTCAACACTATGACAGTCACAGTCCACACGATGACAGCTACAGTCCACACTATGACAGCTACAGTCAACACTATGACAGTCAGTCCACACTATGACAGCTACAGTCAACACTATGACAGCTACAGTCCACACTATGACAGCTACAGTCAACACTATGATAGTCACAGTCCACACGATGGCAGCTACAGTCCACACTATGACAGCTACAGTCAACGCTGACAGTCACAGTCCACACAATTACAGCTACAGTCAACACTATGACAGTCACAGTCCACACGATGACAGCTACAGTTCACACTATGACAGCTAGTCAACACTATGACAGTCACCGTCCACACGATGACAACTACAGTCAACACTATGACAGCTACAGTCAACACTATGACAGTCACAGTCCACACTAAAGTAGTCACAGTGCTCACTACGACAGTCACACAGGCCACACCATGACAATCCCACAGAAACAATAACAAAGACTTACTTGTCGAGTTCCTGGAATTTATCTAAGTTATCTCGGTTTGTGTTGTCCAGGAGACGAGTGCTGATCTCTTGTGTGTGGCTGGCTAGATTTGTGATGGTCGGGACACTGGAGAGAAAGAGAGAGTGAGTAGGACGCTGGAGAGAGGAAAAGTCACCCACAACACACCATGTGTATTTGTGTGTGTGTGCGTGTATATATATATATATATATACAATTTAAATATGCCACCTTTTGGAATTATATGTTCTTATATCCTTTACAAATTACCTCCTGTTAATGTTTGATATATTTATATACATGTCAATCATTTTTTTATTTTATATATATATATATATATATATATAAAATTGGTCGTTTTGGAAGCCTCAACAATGCAGATGCTCGATTGCTACTGTGTGTGTGTGTTGTTGTTTCATTTGTTTACACCAGCCATCTTGTCTCACTTTTCTTGGATTGGTTATTTATTTGTGGTCCGAGGTGTTTGATCCAAAGTGCTTCCTTGATTCCTAAAGTGCCGATGTTGCGTTCCTTTGCTAACACTGTGACAATGGGCCTTCCATCTTTGTTTCCGCATTTGATTATGTGTTTCCGGAAAGATGAGGCCCTGGTGTTGATGTGCTCCTTGATCCGGATATTTAGTGGCCGGATGGTGTTACTGATGTAGAAGTCGTTACACTTGCCACATTCTTCCTTGTATACGACACACGTGCGTAAGCAACAGTTCATTTCGTGCATCAGACAGTTGCTGAGGGAACACGCATCAACCAATTTCTCGGGTTTCCTGGAGAGGCATCTCCATAGGGAGGGGTCCGACTGGATGTCGAGGCCCTCTCTCCATATGGCCCTGTGTTATAGCGTTGGTGGTTTTCTCGCCCAGGTGCGGGATTTTAAGGAAGCACTTGCCTTGGGTGTTTCTCTGCCTCTTGCGTCTGGTGTCTCTTACTCTGCTTGTAAATGATGCTGGGTATCCGTTCGTCTCCAGCACCCTGTTGAATCGCTTGGTGTGGGCGACACCACTCACGGGATTGCTGCATCTATTTTTAATCCGCGTGATCTCATATGTGATGTACCCTCTTTTAGCACTGTTATATATATATAAACCTAGACATACCAGTTATAATATCACTACTTACCAGTGATCAGACTCCATACAGCCTGTTTTCAGCAAGTAATGGTTTAAGAATTCCAAATTAAAGGCTGATCGTCTTTTTTGTAAGACATCCTGAAAAATATACAATAAGGCATTCAAATATTACTAATTATATAGATTTTATCTGTTTAACCGTTTCCTTACCATATTTCTAATTATTACGACACATTTCCAGAGCAGTGTTTCTCAACATTTTTTACCATGGCCCACTTCGATTTAAAAGAAAAATTGTTCCTCCACTAAGTTAGTATAGTACACATTATATATAGTGTGGCATATAGTATAATACATAGTGTAGTATTCAGCATAGTATATAGTACAGTATGTATCATAGTATATAGTATAATATATAGTATAGTCTGTAGTATATTTTATGACATAATATATACTTTTTATTGTCCTTGCCTTACCTCACTTATCATCATCACCGTTTTACGTCCATTCTTCCACGCTAGCATGGGTTAGATGGTCGGCTGACCTTGTCTTGTTCATATGGGAACTGATTTTGGCTTGATCTCTACAGCTGGATGCCCTTCCTAACACCAATCTTATTTACAGTGAGTGCTGGGGCCTATATGACCACTTTACAGTGTAGGCTGGGTGCTTTTTTGTCATGGCACCTCCATGACCACTTTGCAGTGGGAGGGATGGGGGCATATTGTCTATATGCTTCAGCTTGTACTTGTGGGAAGTTGGGTCTTCTGTATTATTGTGTGATGCCTGAGGTCACAGTCCCGTGTCATCGCCTTTGAGAGGTGCAATTGGATACGGTCAGCTTTTATCATCTCATCCCAGGTCTCCTTGGGTCTCCCCACTCCAAGGCTTTCATTGATTCACTTCACCATAACCTACCCCTACCTCAACCCACATTTCTCACATCTTCCCACCCAACCTCCACTCCTACTTAACCCCACAAAATCCATCCTTCGCTGTTATCTCCCTTGCACATTACCAGCTGCTCTTCAAAGCTGAACGATCATTCCTTGTTTGGGGTTCCTCTTCACACACCTCATATTCCCCTGCAACAAATTTCACATCGGCACCGGTTTGAAGCAGTTCCTGCGTCACACAAAACTGAAATTTTTCTTAACACCAGCACACAACAACTGGGACTGCTTCATGGACTTAGGTTTCTAACCATCTCATTGGATGCCGAACCCTAGCTAATTCAGCATCCTGGATTTGTGAATATATGCTCCAGTTTCTGGAAACAAAATCTATGTCTCAACTTCACCCTTGCCAAACTCACAGCCCTTTGTATTGTAATAACATTATCATAAAACATATAGAACAGTGCACAGAATGATATATAGTATAGTATATGGAGGCACATGGCTTAGTGGTTAGAGCATTGGCCTTGCAATCGAAAGGTTGTGAGTTCAATTCTCAGACCGGGTGATGTGTTGTTTCCTTGAGCAGGACACTTTATTTCACATTGCTCCAGTTTGCTCGGCTGTAGAAATGAGATGATAAGGACTGGGGTCCCTATCATTCCACTGCAAAGTGGTCGTGGAGGTGCCACGGCAAAAGAGCACCCAGCACTCACTGTAAATGAGGTTGGCGTTAGGAAGGGCATCCAGCTGTAGAAATCAAGCCAGAATCAGTTCCTGTCCCACCCTTGCAAGCAGGGAAAAAGCGGACGTAAAATGAAATGAATGAATGAATGAATATAGCATAATGTATAACATGGTATATAGGTGAAATGGCAAAGTCATTAGAACATAGAATAGATTGTTCTGTGGTATTTGTTCTGGCTCTTTGTTCTCTGAGTTCAAATCCTGCCGAGGTCAACTTTACCTTTCATCCTTTTGAGGTTAATAAAAAAAAAGTAGCAATCTAGTACTGGGGTCGATTCTTTCTCTATATATCTTTCACCCTTCCTCTCTCTCACTTTCTATCCTTCTCTGGAAAAAAATCTGCTGTGTTCAGACCTAGAAACACCACTACAGCACCCCTACGACTCCATCAGGAGTTGTGGAACCATGTATGCATAGTATAGTACATAGTATATAGCATAGTATAAGCACGTTGAGGTCTCTCTGACCTGTCTTGTCATATACCTTGACAACCCATGCCACCATGGAATTGAACATAAAATGATGATATATTTATATGTGTGCATGTATGTCTGAACAGAGTGGAGCCCCTGTCATTAAAGCACCCACGATGCCTCCTATGAGATACAGCCTAGTGTGAGTGGAGTGGGGGTGTTGTTAGACATATGCATGTGTGAGCTGTAACAATATATATATGTATGGAGAGAGAGAGAGAGAGAGAGAGAGAGAGAGAGAGAGAGAGAGAGAGAGAGAGAGAGAGAGAGAGAGAAAGGAGTTTTATAGTGTTTGGATGGAGAGATGTAAGAAAAAAAGATGTGATAGAGACTTACATCAATTTTAACCATCTTTTTGGTGAGTTCACTGAGCTGTGGTGAGAAATGGCGAAGAGAGGTTAATGTGTTGATAATCCATGCTGTATGAGCAACAGATTCACTTTGGTTCAAGAAACTTTGTTTCAAATATGTCCTGAAATATATGGAATATTAACTGAATGTCTTTTGTTGTTGACAAGTTTACATTACATGGCATGTCTTTAGTTGTTTTTTTTGTTACTCATGGATGCAAGGTTAAATGGTTAAGAAATTTGCTTCACAATCATTAGGTCCCTGATTCAATCCCATTGAGTGGCATCTTAGGCAAATGTCATTTACCATAGCCTTGGGCAGACACATGCCTTGCAAGTGTTGGAAACTGTTTGGAAGCCTATCGGATGCACTCTAACTGTAGTTCAAAAAGTCAACCATGTCACAGAGTGTGTCAAGCTGAATCTTCTTGGATTACATTCAGGGCACATGTGTGTGAAATGCTCAGCCACTTAACACGTTTATTTCATGAACAAGCTGTTCCATTGATTGAAAAACTGGAACACTCATCTTTAAAACCGACATTGGTTCGTTCCATTCCACTTTATCATTAGCATTATATCCACATACTTGTACCTATGGATTGAGGGGTAATGGTTTCTTGGATTTAAGTTTTGCACAAGCAGTATTCAACCACAAGCATACACCCTTTAGCATAGTGTGGCCCATAGCACCACTATTTGCTGCTGAACGTCAAGTTGTAGAGGGAGTACCAATTAAGGAAATCACCAAATATCAGGACAAATATTTTTGGATTTCACAGAAGACAAAGACTACCATAAACTACAGATGTAAAGGTGAGGCACACATTGCAGTAATTGCCTAGGGTGTTAAATACCCAGGCACACATTGTAGAGCTAACCTTTAGTGTTAAATACCCAGGCACACACTGTAGGGCTAGCCGAAGGCGTTAAATACCCAGGTACACATTGTAGGGCTAACCTAGGAAGCTAAATACCTAGGCACACATTTTAAGGCTAGCTACCCTAGTGTGCTAAATACCCAGGCACACATTGTAGGGCTAACCTTGAGTGCTAAATACACAGATACACATTGTAGGATTAGCTTAGGGCTCTAAATATCCAGGTGCAAAATACCCAGACACACTGTAGAGCTAGCCTAGGGCTCTAAATATCCAGGTGCCAGCCCTCCTTGCACCTATACACATACATACCAGTCTTTATGATGAAGAATATTTTAGAAAATGAATCTATCTATATGTTTTTAACTTACATTGAGTGCCGCAAAGCTTCTTGGAGTAGTTTTTGCTTTAGATTTATATTTACAACTAAACGTTTTATGAAAAATATTACATTTAAACAGGTCCGCAACTGTGCTCTCTCGGCAGAATGAATTTCTTCAATGTTTGTTATAGGAAATTCAGCTGTAACAAAATGTAAAAAGCAGATGAAAAAACTTATATTATATATATTTGAAACTATATTTTCTTTTTGGTCAAGCCACCTCAATACAGATAATAACTATAAATTATAGTTGGATAAATCAGGTAGAGTACCCACAAAAACAGAAAAAAAGTGGATAGAACCACCTATATATGTGTGTGTACACACACCACACACACAGATGTATATATGAATTAGACTTGAGGAGTTTTATCAATCAGTTTAACCCTTTTGAGACCAAACTGCCTGAACCCATATCCTTATTTTACAATATAAAACTATTTGTTTTAAAGTATTTATTTTTATCTAAAATCCTTTGATAATAATTTTATCTAAGATTCTTACTTAAGTTATGTTCCAAACACCAAGTTAATAATGAGAAACTTTGCTATATTAGTAAATTGCTCTTGATTATTAACAAAGATTTTTGGTGGTTATTATCACCTTTAGCAAGATTGCCACTATCGGAAGATGGAGAGGTATGAGAAGTGTTCCAATGTATCAAAAATTATAGATCAGAAGGGCTGGTGACTGATCAAGCACGACCAAATTACGCCACAGCGATAAAATAGTTCTATCTCGTCTCGCTACAGATTCTTTGAAAATCATAGGCAGTGTCTCTCATCATAAATATGATAAGGACAGGGTTAGGTGCAAAATACAACACATAATCCTGGCTTAGGGCAGCAAAATACTAAAAATGGCAATGGAACTCAAATGTCACCCTAAGAGTTAAATCTACATAGAAACTTGTTGATAATTATATTGTATAAAATAATTCAATTTATCCTTCTCATTACTATTTTACATTAAAAGAGAATTTTAAATACATATGCACAGACATGGTTGTATGGTTAAGGAGTTTGCTTCACAACTCCATGGTTTTGGGCTCAGTCCCACTGTGTGACACATTGAATATTTTTTATTATAGCTTCAGGTTCACCAATGTCTTGTGGTAATAATTTGGTAGACAATAACTATAGAAATTTGCTGTGTATGAATATATATATATATTTGAAAAAAAGGAAAAGAATGACTTCATTTGTAGTTCTAAACAATTTGATTTAATTCTATATTATAATATTATGAGTTGGTAGATCCGTCTGACAATCGCCACCAACGAATGCAAGAAAGTTCTCCAGGAAAGTTAACCAGGAATCTTTAAAAATCTTCCCACCAAAGTTAACAAAGAACTTACTAGATCTACCAACTCATAATATTATAATATTATAAAATTAAATCAAATTGTTTAGAAGTGAAGTGAAGTCATTCTTTTCCTTTTTTTAAAATATACCTAACTGTACCAAGGATCTCGCACATTCTCCAATATACATATGTGTGTATATATATATATATATATATATATATATATATATAGAGAGAGAGAGAGAGAGAGAGAGAGAGAAAATGAGTGTCCCAAAAATATATACACACTTTGATTACCTGTACAGGCAATATTTATTAGAAGGCTGTTGAAGTGCGTACACATTTTTGTGACACCCTGTGTGTGTATGTGTGTATATATATATTGTTAAATTATGCCCAAAATACGGGGATCTTATTTAAACCTTAACCTTCTCACTAACCTTAATTCTGTCGTATTTTTCAAAACAAATCTTCTTATATATTTTATATATATTTTGTTATGCTTGTTAAATTATGCCCCAAATACGAGGACTTTATTTAAACACTTAACCTCTGCTCCCTCCTATCTTCCCCCCCCCCTCTATATTATGCTGGTTCGCCCCCAATCCCTTCCGCTCTCTCCAAATATAAAATAAATCCTTTGCAAGTACAAAACTCAGAAACCGCCAACCCTATTTCAGGCTAGGCCGCACGCATGGTGAAATGTAACGTACTAATTGCTATTTCTTCACTCTTCTCTCCATTTTAATTCCCTAGTCCATTCATCAATCTGTATCATTTATCCCAGAATCCAATCCTTGTTGCTTTTCTATTCGATAATTCTAGCGTATTTTTCAAAACAAATCTTGTATTTTTTATGCTTGTTAAATTATGCCCAAAATACGGGGATCTTATTTAAACCTTAACCTTCTCGCTAAGGAGGTCGATGTTTGTTGTATTCAAGAGACCAGGTGGAGGGGTGGGTCTGCTAGATTCATTGTGGGTAAAGAACGATGTTATAAGCTTTTCTGGGTGGGAAATGACAATGGGCTGGGTGGAGTAGGAATCATGGTAGCAGAAAAGTGGGCAGATAAGATAATAGACGTAAATAGAGTGAACGACAGAATAATTAAAATAAGACTTTCCTCAATAGAACTACTGTGACAATAATATCTGCATATACACCACAATCTGGACTGCCTGGCGTTATAAAAGACAGATTCTATGAGACGTTAATGCTCACTACCTCCCAAATAACCGACAGTGACTATATAGTTTCGCTGGTGACCTAAATGGTCAAGTTGGACAACATTGTGACGGCTATGACGGAATCCATGGAGGCTATGGGTTTGGTACTAGAAATGAGGAAGGCTCCAGAATCCTGGAATTCTGTGACGCAAATAACCTAACTATCTGTAACACTAACTTCAAAAAACGAGACAATCACTTGATCACCTATAGATTGGGGGAACACACAAGCCAGGTAGATTATATCCTTAACAGGAGACGTGACAGAGTGTCTGTTGTAACCACTAAATCCCTCCCCCATGAAGTATGCACCTCTCAACATAGACTCATAATTAGCGACCTCATAGCCAGGACGAGACGTACTCGACAACAGAAGAGGACTATCCTCAGGAGAAAAATATGGAAGTTAAAAGACCCCACAGCCAGTAATAAATTTAAAAGCATATTACTTGATGCTTTTGATAGTAAGGAAGAGCAATTAGAGTCGTACAATATAGAGGAACAGTGGGAATTCCTGAAAGCTAACCTGCTGAAGGCGACAGATGAAACCTGTGGCTGGAGCAGACCTATAGGCAGGAGGAGAGTAACTTGGTGGTGGAACAGTAAGGTGGAGGGGTCAATCAAGGCCAAAAAGCAGGCTTGGAAAGCATGGCGGGATAGGGGAAGTAGAGAAGACTATCAAGTGGCCAGGAGAGAAGAAGAGGAAAGAAAGTTCAAGCATGTTCTACAACGCGAGGACCAAAAACGTGAGGTGTTCAGGATTGCTAGGCAATGTGTCAAGGAAAACAGTGATATTGTCGGGGAGAAGTGTGTCCTTAATGATAATGGTGTACTTGCCATCACTGACACTGATAAGAAGGTAGCTTGGAAGTGTCACTACGAAAGGCTACTAAATGAGGAGAATAATTGGGAGAAAGACAGTCTCCCCCACATCGACCAGCAGTGCAAATTGAAGGTAGTATAATAAGTAAGGCGATCAAAGACTTGAAGACGGGCAAGGCGGCCGGGCCTTCGGAAATAGTTGCTGAAATGCTGAAAGCATCTGGAACCGTGGGACACACTATGGTCACTCGGATAGTAAACCAAGTCATACAGAATGGGGTCGTTCCGAAGGACTGGCGTAGCAGCATCATCATTAACTGCTACAAGGGTAAAGGTGATGCCCTAGATAGGGGAAACTATAGAGGCATTAAATTAATTGACCAGGTCATGAAGGTCACAGAAAAAGTAATAGCGCAACTAATCAGAGAGCGAATTGATCTAGATGAAATGCAGTTCGAGTTTGTGTCAGGTAAAAGTACAACAGACGCTCTCTTCATTGTACGACAACTACAGGAGAAGTACCTAGCTAAAAGTAAACCCCTATACTTAGCCTTTGTTGACTTGGAGAAAGCCTTTGACAGAGTACCCCGCTCGATTATCTGGTGGGCCCTTAGAAAACTAGGTGTTGATGAATGGCTTGTGAGAGCTATACAAGCCATGTATAAAGAAACAGTCAGCAAGGTTAGAATTAACAACGAATATAGTGAAGAGTTTAGCGTGAAAGTTAGTGTTCATCAGGGCTCCGTCCTTAGCCCCCTACTATATATTATTGCCCTTCAGGCTATAACAGAGTAGTTCAAGACCGGCTGCCCATGGGAACTCCTATATGCAGATGATGGCTGAATCAATGGCGGAACTAGAGAAGAAATTCCAAACATGGAAGCATGGCCTAGAATCAAAAGACCTTAAAGTTAACTTGTCTAAGACTAAAGTTCTAGTTTGTAGGAAGGAAAATAGGGCACCGGTCTCATCTGGGAAATGACCATGCTCAGTGTGTAGAAAAGGAGTAGGCAGAAACTCCATTTTATGTCCCAAATGCAAAGTATCAGTGCATAAAAGATGTAGTGGGATCACAGGTAAGCTAACTAAGAATATAGATTTTATATGTGGCCGGTGCTCTGGTGCAATAAGTAGCAGCAAGTGCCCACAGAATACTAGCTCATTCCATTGCACAGATGGTTCTATAGAAATAGTGGACAGCTTCCGTTACCTGGGTGACAAAATCAGCAGTGGGGGAGGGTGCTCTGAAAGTACAGTAGCTAGAGTCAGAACGGGATGGAAAAAGTTCAGAGAGCTTATACCACTATTGGGCGCTAAAGGGTTCTCTCTAAAAATGAAAGGCAGGCTGTATGATGCCTGCATACGAACAGCAATGTTACATGGCAGTGAGACCTGGGCATTGTGTGCAGACGATATACGCAGACTGGAGAGAAACGAAGCTTGCATGCTCTGCTGGATGTGTAATAGTAACATATGTGAACGGCAAAGCATAAACGAACTAAGGGAGAAATTAGGAATAAGAGGGATCAGATGTTGTTTACTCGAGAGAAGACTACGTTGGTACGGTCACGTGATGCGCATGAAAGACGACAGCTGTATAAAAAAGTGCAGGGCGATAAAAATAGACGGTAGCCACGGAGTAGGCAGACCCAGAAAAACCTGGGACGACTTGATAAATTCCGACCTCACACACTTACACCTCTCCAAGACAATGTCACTGGACCGAGATCTTTGGCGCTACACAGTTATACAGAAGACCCGCCTTGCCTAAGTACAAAGCAAAACCTACAGTCAGTAGGCACCTCTAACAAAATACACCCCCGTCTCACTACCCCCACCCCATTAAATGTGAAGTTATGTTGGTACCACAACATCCAGTCCGAAACAAATGAGGTCGTGTACGTGTCACGACAAAAAAACACACAGTCCACGCTGTAATGTGGCCGTGTAGGTAACACGGTAAAAACCTCCCAGAACACACTGCAAACGTGGTTGGTGTTGGGAAGGGCACCCAGCTGTAGAAAACCCGCCAGACGTGTAGGTGTCACGACAATAAAAGACACAGTCCACGATGTAATGTGGCTGTGTAGGTAACACAGTAAAAACCTCCCAGTCCACACTGTAAACGTGGTTGGTGTTAGGAAGGGCATCCAGCCGTAGAAAACCCGCCAGACAGTCCTGAGTAAGACAACGAATCTTGCCTCAAGTGGGACAATTCCCGTCCAGACCCATGCTAGCGTGGAAAATGGACGTTAAACGATGATGATGATGATATATATATATATATATATATATATATATATATATGCATATGTGTGTGTGTGCATGCGTGCATGCAATGTCTATGTTTATACCTGTGTTTATGTCCCGTAACTTACCAGTTCGACAAAAAAAAGATCAATAAAATAAGTACCAGGCTTGAAAAAACATGTTCTGAGATTGATATGGTTGACTAAACTGGAACCAGTAACAGAATAAAAATAATTGCATTTCACATATTTACCGTATACATACTTGTGTTTAGATCTCACCCAGTACATCATTTTTGGCTCAGTATTTGACTCACATATAAGGAAGTAAGACAAATCTGTGTTTTTACAATGCTCTTTCAATAGAAACAGCTGAAACTTATGCACAGGTCTTCATCATCACCATCATATATTTACTTTTTCCTTATGTTGTCATGGGCTGGACAGGTTGTTTCAGATCAAGTTGGTACTTTATTGGAGATACTATCTATTTGAGACGTCTTTCCAAACACTAACCACTTTACATAAGTTACCCTGGTTCATTTTATCATGAACATCATCATTCTTTCATGTCTATTTTCCATACTGGCATAAGTGAGATGAGTCTGTTTCTATATCTCATTCAATAGGTTCCAATTTTGGCAATTTTTTCAGCTGAATGCTCTTTGAGAAACCAACCACTTTACAGGGTGAGTGGATGCCTTTTATCATGGCACATGTACAAGTATATATAGTATATCTAGACACAACACGGCCAAATATTTAAAAAGTTTGCTTCACAATCATTTGGTTTAAGGGTTCAATCCCAATGCATGGCATCTTGAGTAAGTGCCATTTACCATATCATGAGGTCAACACATACCATGTGTGAAATTACTTGACAGCTCATTGGATGAACTATATCTATAATTCAAAGGACCAGTCTTGTCACACACTGTATTATGTTGAATCTCCCTGAGAATTACGTTAAAGGTACACATGTCAATTACACATTAATTTCATGAGCAGGCTGTTCCATAGATCAAATAACTGAAAAACCCATTTTCAAAACCAACGGAGGTCCATATATATTTTATGAACACAGAAAAAATAAGGTTAAGGAATTATTTACGTATATATTGATCTAACACAAGTTGTTTTCTGCTTGGTGCCACTAACAAAAATATTGGTGTATTTATGGTGATATTTGGGTAATTAGCAATTGGTTGTAGTGGGTTAACGATGTCTGTTAGTAAGTGTCCTTCGAAAAGGAGTATCTGGCTGGCTGCGTTGATGTCTGTCTGGGTTGCAATTAATTCCTGTAGGTTAGTGTAACTAAAACAGAAATCATAAAAAAACACATTAAGTCAGTCACAAGCGGTGCAATAGATATTATGAATATTTAACTCTTAACACTCTCTACTACATGAAATTACATTAGCAAGACATTCTTCAAAACTATGAAACAACATTTTGACTGTATCACATTAATATTAAAGCCCTTAGTTTACTGCAAATTTTCACAATTTGTCCATCCACTAATAAAGATATAAGCATCTTAATTTCAAAATACGTTAGCAAGAAATTGTTGAAAAGTACAAAACTGCACTATGACAGCATCACATTAAAAATATAATCTTTAGTTTATTGCAAATTTTCATAACAATCAGTCTACTAGTAAAGATACTGTAAACACTTGAATGAACTAACCACATTAACGAGACATTTTTTTGAAAATGACAAAATAGAATGATGACTGTAACACATGGAAAATTTGAAGTCGTTGTCATCATTACCATCATCATTTATCCATACTAGCATGGGTTGGATGGATCATCACAGACCAAGTCAGTACTAAATCAGAATGACTGTCCTCCTAGGGTCCGTGTTTCACACTATGCTCCAGTTTTGGCATGGTTTCTACAGCTGGATGCCTTTTCTATCACAAACCCCTTTACAGAGTATACTGGGTGTATTTTATTGTAGTAGCAACAGATGTCCTTGACACAACTTGCATGACATGGTTGTTTCTATAGCTAGATGACCTTCCAAACCACTTTACAGTCATTATCATCATCATCATTACTATTTAACACTATTTTCCTATTTGCATGGGTTGTACATTGTAAAGTATAGAAACCAGTAAAATAATATGTTAAGTAGCATATTCCTGGTTCCCATCTGTACAGATGCAGAAACAAGCACCAACAAGTGTTTTAAGACCATCTTCCTTTGTGAGCAGTCCCATGACAATTTTCTCCATTTTGTCCCATTGTCTGCATCCCCCCTTCTCCAACCATCTGGCTTTCATTTCCTCCTCCATGTCATTCTTGGTCTTCCCTTTCTTCAACTTACTTCCACTTCCATTTCCATCATTCATCTCACCCAGTCACTTTCATCGTTCCTCAACACATGATCCAACCATCTCATTTCATTTCTCTTCACAACATTCATCATTCCTCAACATTTCTGTTCACAACACCCATCACTGGTTCTATATTCATCACCCTCTGAAATTCACTATTTGTCTTGCTCTCTCTCAGCGATACTCCACTCATCCACTGAAAGAATTTTGAGTATTAAGAAAGTATTTCAACATATGCTACCAGAAAAAAAGTATAGAAAGAGATATGCAAAGAATAATAAACCAGATAAGAGAAGACCAAGAACAATTTTGCCAGAAAAATTAAGAAGTGACCTAAGGATAAACTCAACAAAGCCTCAAAATATGAGAATCCCAAGATGGGATCTGTTCACAGTTCAATACACATACTCATAAACAGACTGTCAACCAAGTTGTTGCATTGTATTGATCACCAAGTGATTGCAATACTCTTGTGTTCTCGTATTTGTGGATTATTGAAAATAGACTTTGAGTAGCAATATAACTAAGTGAATGAACATTTTATTATCATTTCTACTATTTTCGGTGTATTGTATGGAAGCACATAGCTTAGTGGTTAGAGCATTGGCCTTGCAATCGAAAGGTTGTGAGTTCAATTCTCAGACCGGGTGATGTGTTGTTTCTTTGAGCAAGACACTTTATTTCACATTGCTCCAGTTTACTCAGCTGTAGAAATGAGATGATAGGGACTGGGGTCCATATCATTCCACTGCAAAGTGGTCGTGGAGGTGCCATGGCAAAAAAAGCACCCAGCACTCACTGTAAATGAGGTTGGTGTTAGGAAGGGCATCCAGCTGTAGAAATCAAGCCAGAATCAGTTCCCGTCCCACCCTTGCAAACAGGGAAAAGCGGACGTAAAATGATGATGATGATGATGTATGATTTTTAAACACTCAATGTCTTCATTTAAGAACATTTTTCATCAATATAGCACTGAATATTTATCTTATGGGTTTATCGCTTCTCTTCAGAGCAGTCAATTAACTATGTGCCTTATGTGCAACCAAACTTGAAGCCATGAAACCTTCACACTTAAAATATCCTTCTAAGTATGTTGACCAGACGGAAAAAGAAATTGTCCTTTGTCATATTTTTTACAACTTAAGACCTCGTTCGAAAAGCAGATAATGTTGATTTTGGAATTTCAGAAAGCATCAAGATAATGGGACGACTGCATTACTGGCAGCAATAGCCAGTAAGTCCCACACTATAAGAGAAACGTTAGTTCAACCTGTTATTGAAGAAGTTCCCTCGACTGTAATGTATTAAAAGCTAGACATAATTATCAAGAATTTCACTTAGTAAAAAGGCAATTTCTCGCTGAATTTTTATTAGTCACCAGTAGTCATCATCATCACTGTTTAACGTCTATTTTCCATGCTGGCATGGGTTAGACGAGTTATCCTGTTGTGATAGGACAGGTGACTATGTCCTGCTCATATAGAACTGCTTTGGGCTTGGTTTCTACAGCTGGATGCCCTTCTTAGTGCCAATCTCATTTACAGTGAGTGCTGGGTGCTTTTTGTTGTGACACCTACACGATCACTTTACAGTATGGACTGGGCGCTTTTTGTTGTGTCGCCAACATGATCACTTTACAGTGTGGGCTGGAGGCTTCACTGGATGTAACTTTAGTTTGTCCTTATGGGAGATGTATGGGAGTGGATGTGGTGGTGTATACTATATATAAGCTTCAGGTACGGCCTGTGCCTGTGGGAATTTGGGTCTTCTGTATTACTGCGTAATACCAGAGATCTTGGTCCTGGGTCATCACCTTTGAAAAGTGCAATTGGGTGAGATTAGCTTCATAATTATGAACAAAAATTGATGAATTTTTTTCACTACATCATAAAATGTCAGTTTATGAGCCATTAACAAACTTTTACGAAACATTTTTGATATGCTTTTGAATATTATACAAGTGCCCCAAATGCAAACAATGGGTACACAAGAGATGTAGCGGGATCTCAGGAAGCTTAATTAAGAATGTAGGCTTCACATGCAGTAGCTGTGCTGAGACAGCAAGCAGCAAACAGCCACAGGAAACAAGTACCACCAATCTCTGGGAGGGCTCTGTAGAAACAGTAGACAGCTTCTGCTACCTAGGTGACCGAATTAGCAGCGGAGGTGGGTGTTCAGAAAGTACAATAACTAGGGTAAGAACGGGATGGAAGAAGTTTAGGGAACTACTACCACTGCTAGCTGCAAAAGGCTTCTCTCTCAGAATGAAAGGCAGACTGTATGATGCGTGTATCCGAACAGCAATGTTGCATGGTAGTGAGACCTGGGCGCTGAAGGTGGAAGACTTACATAGATTAGAGAGAAACGAAGCCTGCATGCTCCGATGGATGTGTAACAGTAATATACGTGAACGGCAAAGCATAAATGAATTGAGAGAGAGACTGAGCATAAGAGGAATCAAATGCTGTGTGCAGGAGAGGCGGTTTCGCTGGTATGGACATGTGATGCGTATGAAGGATGACAGCTGCATAAAAAGGTGCAGAGCACTAGAAGTTGATGGAAACCGCGGAGTGGGGAGACCCAAGATGACCTGGGATGAGGTGATAAAAGCCGACCTTACCCAATTACACCTCTCAAAGGCAATCACACACGACCGTGACTTCTGGCGTCACGCAGTAATACAGAGTACCCGACCTCCCATGGGTACAAGCTGAAGCATATAGACAATATGCCCCCACACCCCCCACCGCAAGGTGGTCGTGGAGGTGCCACGGCAAAAAAGCACCCAGCCCATACTGTAAAGTGGACGTGTCGGCGCCACGAAAAAGCACTCAGCACTCACTGTAAATGAGGTTGGTGTTAGGAAGGGCATCCAGCTGTAGAAATCAAGCCAGAATCAGTTCCTGTATGAGCAAGGCATGGTCAACCGACCAGACACTGCCCACAACAGGACAACCCGTCTAACCCATGCTAGCGTGGAAGAACGGACGTAAAACGTGAAAGTGGGCAATGACGCAAAACCCTGCTCTAGATACGGTCATAGAGTCTGATCCATGCTCTCTATTCAACATGTCTCCAAGGTAACAAAACGTGTTCACACTCTTTCCAAGAGCCAGCTCAACAATTTACACTGAAACCTGTATATACCATATTTCTTTGTGTATAATATGACTTGAATATAAACCAATGTCTCTAAAAAATGGGAATATATTACGACCTTGTGTATAAGATGACTTCTATTTATGAAGTTAAAATCATGGGAATAAATTACATTCTTGTGTACAATACAACCCCAGAATATAGTCATGTCTATGAAATTTATTTTGTAAACTTGATCTCAATCTCACACATATTTCACTATAATAATACATTTTTCATTATGTAAAAGAATGTAAACCAACATGATATTTAGCAAATATTACCAGTATATCAAATGCCATTTATAAATAATTGTTATGAACATGTATTTGCATTCTTGTCATTTGATACAAATATTTTTAAGCCCAGTAAAGTTTTTTTTAAAATGTTTACTCATGTATTATGCCCTACCACCCAATACACTTTTGTTAACCTTAACTTTAAACATTTTTTATATTATCATCATCATCATCACCGTTTTACGTCCGTTCTTCCACGCTAGCATGGGTTAGACGGGTTGTCCTGTTGTGGGCAGTGTCTGGTCGGCTGACCATGCCTTGCTCATACAGGAACTGATCTGGCTTGATTTCTACAGCTGGATGCCCTTCCTAACACCAACCTCATTTACAGTGAGTGCTGGGTGCTTTTTCGTGGCGCCTACACGTCCACTTTACAGTGTGGGCTGGGTGCTTTTTTGCCGTGGCACCTCCACGACCACCTTGCGGTGGGGGGGGGGGGGCATATTGTTTATATGCTTCAGCATGTACCCATGGGAGGTCGGGTACCCTGTATTACTGCGTGACGCCAGAAGTCACGGTCGTGTGTCATTGACTTTGCGAGGTGTAGTTGGGTAAGGTCGGCTTTTATCACCTCATCCCAAGTCATCTTGGGTCTCCCCACTCCGCGGTTTCCATCAACTTCTAGTGCTCTGCACCTTTTTATGCAGCTGTCATCCTTCATACGCATCACATGCCCATACCAGCGTAACCGCCTCTCCTGCACGCAGCATTTGATTCCTCTTATGCTCAGTCTCTCTCTCAATTCATTTATGCTTTGTCGTTCACGTATATTACTGTTACACATCCATCGGAGCATGCAGGCTTCGTTTCTCTCTAATCTACGTAGGTCTTCCACCTTCAGCGCCCAGGTCTCACTACCATGCAACATCGCTGTTCGGATACACGCATCATACAGTCTGCCTTTCATTCTGAGGGAGAAGCCTTTTGCAGCTAGCAGTGGTAGTAGTTCCCTAAACTTCTTCCATCCCGTTCTTACCCTAGTTATTGTACTTTCTGAGCACCCACCTCCGTTGCTAATTCGGTCACCTAGGTAGCAGAAGCTGTCTACTGTTTCTACAGGGCCCTCCCAGAGATTGGTGGTACTTGTTTCCTGTGGCTGTTTGCTTGCTGTTTCAGCACAGCTGCTGCATGTGAATCCTACATTCTTAATTAAGCTTCCTGAGATCCCGCTACATCTCTTGTGTACCCATTGTTTGCATTTGGGGCAAAGAATGGAGTTCCTACCTACACCTTTCCTACATACTGAGCAAGGCCATTTCCCTGAGGGGATCTGGGTTCTGTTTTCTCGTCTACTTATAAGGACCTTAGTCTTTGTCATGTTGACTTTGAGGCCCTTTCTCTCTAGTCCCTGCTTCCAGGTTTGGAATTTATTCTCTAGTTCTACCATAGATTCAGCTATGAGTGCGAGGTCATCAGCATACAGGAGTTCCCATGGGCATCCGGTCTTAAACTCCTCCGTTATTGCCTGCAGGACTATGATGAACAGGAGAGGGCTAAGAACAGAGCCCTGGTGGACCCCAACCTGTACGCTAAATTCCTCGCTATACTCATTGCCAATCCTAACTTTGCTGACTGCTCCCCTATACATGGCTTGTACCGCTTTCACAAGCCATTCATCTACTCCTAGTTTTCTAAGAGCCCACCAGATTACTGCACGTGGAACTCTGTCAAAGGCTTTCTCAAGGTCGACAAATGCCAAGTAGAGTGGCTTACTTTTAGCTAGGTACTTTTCCTGTAATTGCCTCACAAGGAAGAGCGCATCAGTGGTGCCTTTCCCTGGAACAAACCCAAATTGCATCTCGTCTATATTCACCCGGTCCCTAATCAGCTGTGCTATAACTCTTTCTGTTACTTTCATGACCTGGTCCATCAACTTTATACCTCTATAGTTTCCTCTATCTAGTGCATCGCCTTTACCTTTGTAGCAGTTGACAATGATGCTACTGCACCAATCTTTTGGTATGGCCCCCTCTAGTATTACCTGGTTAACGATACGTGTGGTTATAGTGTGACCTACAGACCCAGATGCCTTCAGCATCTCGGCAGCTATACCCGATGGACCGGTTGCCTTCCCTATCTTCATATCTCTGATTGCCTTACTTACTACGCTGCCGCTGACTTGTACTGCTGGTCCCTCTATAGGGTCTACGTGGGGTAGGGTCTCTTCTTCCCATGCATTCTCCTCATTTAGTAATCTATCATAATGACTCTTCCATGCATCTTTCTTCTCAGCACTTGTGAGGGCAAGCTCACCTTTATCATTCCGGATACACTTCTCTCCAATGACATCACAACTATCTCTGACACACTGCCTCGCAATCTTGAATACCTCCTGTTTCTGGTCCTCACGTTGTAAAACATGCTTGAATTTTCTATCCTCTGCTTCCCTCCTAGCTAAGTATACTTGTCGCCTAGCTTCCCTCTTGGTCTCTATGTAATGTACCCTGCTCCCCCCGTTCTTCCATTCTTTCCATGCCTGTCTCTTGGCCTTGACTGCTTCATCTACCTTATTGTTCCACCACCAAGTCACTCTCCTCCTGCTTGAGGTCTTACTCCAGCCACAAACCTCATCCGTCGCCTCTAGTAAGTTATTTTTTAGGAACTCCCAGTTCTCTTCTACGTTAAATGTCTCTATCTGTTCTTCTTTACTGTCGTAGGCGTTGAGTAAAATATCTTTAAATCTGTTACTGGTTGAGGGGACTTTCAGCTTCCAGATCTTTCTTCTCCAGGTTGGCCTCTGTTTCAGGGCTCGTCTAGTTCTGACCGTGAGGTCGCTGACAACTAAGCTATGTTGGGATGTACATTCCTCACTAGGGAAGGCTTTTGTGTTTACGACCGTCCATCTGTCACGTCCTCTGATGAGGATAAAATCTAACTGATTAGAGTGCTCCCCTGATCTATAGGTGATCAGGTGGTTGTCGGGTTTTTTAAAGTTTGTGTTACATATCGACATGTCATTGGCGTCGCAGAATTCTAGAAGTCTGAATCCTTCCTCATTCCTTGTGCCAACTCCATGGCCTCCATGTACTCTATTGAAGCCGTCGCAGTGTTTACCTACGTGTCCGTTAAAATCTCCTGCAATGATTAGGAAGTCCTTGTCGTCTGTTAGAGCAGTAGTGTGTATTAGGGACTCGTAAAACCTATCCTTAAGTTCGTCTGGCAGCCCCGATTGGGGTGCGTAAGCTGATATTATTGTGGTAATTGTCTTATTCAGGACTAGTCTGAGTTTAATGATTCTTGCATTTACCCTGTACACTGAGATTACTTTATCTACCCACTTGTCAGCTAATAGTATACCTACACCACCCATCCCATCGTCATTTCCCACCCAGAAAAATTTGTAGCACTGGCTTTTTCCTACAAGGACTCTAGCAGACCCTCCTCTCCATCTAGTCTCTTGCACACAGCATACATCAACTTCCTTTCGCTCTAGCATTTCTACGATTTCTCCTGCTCTTCCTTTCATTGAGCCTACATTGATGGTACCAACTCGGAGTTTTGGGCATTTGTCGACACTCGTAGGGGAGGGTCTCTGGGTTGGCGCTTCACGTGGGTGCTTGGTAGCTCGCAGATTCATATTTCATCTATTGATTCAGAGTTGCTCGTGTATTCCCAGCTCATCCATCCCTAACGGTGGGAAAATTGAGGGCTAGAAGGACAGTGGTGGTGGGGTAATGGCAGGGTGTGTTGGGATGCGCCAGAGGAGGAGAGAGTTAGTTAGGCAGGTAGTAGCAGCAGCAGCAGTGGAAATGGCATGCTAGGTTTGATTGGTCGAATAGACTATGGTGGTGTGTGGGGGTGGGGGGGAGGGAAATTGTGAGGTAGGAACTGAGGGTCGCATGGTAAATATCCAAGTTAATACTACATCAGTAAAATTAACAATAATAACGTCATGAAAAAAGCTACTAAGAGAAACCCTCGAAAATTTATCGCTAATACAGCAGGGAAAATTTAACGCTAATACAGCAGGGAACATCATAATATTAACGACATGAAAAAGCTACTAAGAGAAACCCTCGAAAATTTATCGCTAATACAGCAGGGAAAATTTAACGCTAATACAGCAGGGAACATCATAATATTAACGACAATATGTAGGCTAAAATACCTTCGTAGATTAGGTGGATGGCTGGCTGGGAAAATTTGAATCAGCTCAGTGGTACATTTTAGCAGAGAAGAATGGCAAAGTGTCTTATCTCTTCAATATTTTCAGATTGAATGAATTAGGTTAAAGACAGGGTAGTAAGCCTTAAAGAAGTGCATAGAGGGGGGGGGGGGGGGTAGGAACTGAGGGTCGCATGGTAAATAACTGAGAGAGATACAATAGGATTAGAATACCGCATGGTAAATATCCAAGTTAATAAGTTAATACTACATCAGTAAAATTAACAATAATAACGTCATGAAAAAAGCTACTAAGAGAAACCCTCGAAAATTTATCGCTAATACAGCAGGGAAAATTTAACGCTAATACAGCAGGGAACATCATAATATTAACGACATGAAAAAGCTACTAAGAGAAACCCTCGAAAATTTATCGCTAATACAGCAGGGAAAATTTAACGCTAATACAGCAGGGAACATCATAATATTAACGACAATATGTAGGCTAAAATACCTTCGTAGATTAGGTGGATGGCTGGCTGGGAAAATTTGAATCAGCTCAGTGGTACATTTTAGCAGAGAAGAATGGCAAAGTGTCTTATCTCTTCAATATTTTCAGATTGAATGAATTAGGTTAAAGACAGGGTAGTAAGCCTTAAAGAAGTGCATAGAGGGGGGGGGGGGTAGGAACTGAGGGTCGCATGGTAAATAACTGAGAGAGATACAATAGGATTAGAATACCGCATGGTAAATATCCAAGTTAATAAGTTAATACTACATCAGTAAAATTAACAATAATAACGTCATGAAAAAAGCTACTAAGAGAAACCCTCGAAAATTTATCGCTAATACAGCAGGGAAAATTTAACGCTAATACAGCAGGGAACATCATAATATTAACGACATGAAAAAGCTACTAAGAGAAACCCTCGAAAATTTATCGCTAATACAGCAGGGAAAATTTAACGCTAATACAGCAGGGAACATCATAATATTAACGACAATATGTAGGCTAAAATACCTTCGTAGATTAGGTGGATGGCTGGCTGGGAAAATTTGAATCAGCTCAGTGGTACATTTTAGCAGAGAAGAATGGCAAAGTGTCTTATCTCTTCAATATTTTCAGATTGAATGAATTAGGTTAAAGACAGGGTAGTAAGCCTTAAAGAAGTGCATAGAGGGGGGGGGGGGGGGGGTAGGAACTGAGGGTCGCATGGTAAATAACTGAGAGAGATACAATAGGATTAGAATACCGCATGGTAAATATCCAAGTTAATAAGTTAATACTACATCAGTAAAATTAACAATAATAACGTCATGAAAAAAGCTACTAAGAGAAACCCTCGAAAATTTATCGCTAATACAGCAGGGAAAATTTAACGCTAATACAGCAGGGAACATCATAATATTAACGACATGAAAAAGCTACTAAGAGAAACCCTCGAAAATTTATCGCTAATACAGCAGGGAAAATTTAACGCTAATACAGCAGGGAACATCATAATATTAACGACATGAAAAAGCTACTAAGAGAAACCCTCGAAAATTTATCGCTAATACAGCAGGGAAAATTTAACGCTAATACAGCAGGGAACATCATAATATTAACGACAATATGTAGGCTAAAATACCTTCGTAGATTAGGTGGATGGCTGGCTGGGAAAATTTGAATCAGCTCAGTGGTACATTTTAGCAGAGAAGAATGGCAAAGTGTCTTATCTCTTCAATATTTTCAGATTGAATGAATTAGGTTAAAGACAGGGTAGTAAGCCTTAAAGAAGTGCATAGAGGGGGGGGGGGGTAGGAACTGAGGGTCGCATGGTAAATAACTGAGAGAGATACAATAGGATTAGAATACCGCATGGTAAATATCCAAGTTAATAAGTTAATACTACATCAGTAAAATTAACAATAATAACGTCATGAAAAAAGCTACTAAGAGAAACCCTCGAAAATTTATCGCTAATACAGCAGGGAAAATTTAACGCTAATACAGCAGGGAACATCATAATATTAACGACATGAAAAAGCTACTAAGAGAAACCCTCGAAAATTTATCGCTAATACAGCAGGGAAAATTTAACGCTAATACAGCAGGGAACATCATAATATTAACGACATGAAAAAGCTACTAAGAGAAACCCTCGAAAATTTATCGCTATTACAGCAGGGAAAATTTAACGCTAATACAGCAGGGAACATCATAATATTAACGACAATATGTAGGCTAAAATACCTTCGTAGATTAGGTGGATGGCTGGCTGGGAAAATTTGAATCAGCTCAGTGGTACATTTTAGCAGAGAAGAATGGCAAAGTGTCTTATCTCTTCAATATTTTCAGATTGAATGAATTAGGTTAAAGACAGGGTAGTAAGCCTTAAAGAAGTGCATAGAGGGGGGGGGGGGGGGTAGGAACTGAGGGTCGCATGGTAAATAACTGAGAGAGATACAATAGGATTAGAATACCGCATGGTAAATATCCAAGTTAATAAGTTAATACTACATCAGTAAAATTAACAATAATAACGTCATGAAAAAAGCTACTAAGAGAAACCCTCGAAAATTTATCGCTAATACAGCAGGGAAAATTTAACGCTAATACAGCAGGGAACATCATAATATTAACGACATGAAAAAGCTACTAAGAGAAACCCTCGAAAATTTATCGCTAATACAGCAGGGAAAATTTAACGCTAATACAGCAGGGAACATCATAATATTAACGACATGAAAAAGCTACTAAGAGAAACCCTCGAAAATTTATCGCTAATACAGCAGGGAAAATTTAACGCTAATACAGCAGGGAACATCATAATATTAACGACAATATGTAGGCTAAAATACCTTCGTAGATTAGGTGGATGGCTGGCTGGGAAAATTTGAATCAGCTCAGTGGTACATTTTAGCAGAGAAGAATGGCAAAGTGTCTTATCTCTTCAATATTTTCAGATTGTAAATTATATTCTGAAACCAGTAAAAGAATCAAAGAATAAGTGACATACTTTTGGTTTCCATCTATATAGATTCTGAAATTGGTAAAATGTTCTGGACTGAAAACATGGATGACTGTTTTCGAAATAATTTCTTGTATTTTTTGGAAATAGGTGTCAAAATTCCATGTCTTCTCGGAGTCCCGCTCAAGTAAACCAGCAAGAAAAGGTAATAAAAAGTTCTTTAGACCTCTATAACGAAAGAAAAAAAAGAAAGAAAAAATTATACATATATGGATTATATAGTGAATGAAAGTGCGGTGGATCGGCAGTATCAGTAGATAGTTAGACAACATGCTTTGTGACGTATAGTTACATCCCTTTACGTTCTGAGTTCAAATCCTGCCGAGGTTAACTTTGCCTTTCCTACTTATGGGGTCGATAAGGTAAAATACCAGTAACACACTAGGGTTGATTTAATCGATTTTATCCCCCACCCCCAAAAAATTGTTTTCCTTGTGCCTAAATCAGAAACCATTATATTGTTTTCCTTGTGCCTAAATCAGAAACAATTATATAGTGAAGGAGGTTGTTCCGAAAGCATAGAAGCTAGAATAAAAACAAGCTGGAAAAAGTTCAGAGAGCTACTACTTCTGTTGACAACAAAGGGATTTTCTTTACGACAAAAGGGTAAATTGTATGATACCTGCATAAGAGGAGCAATGTTGCATGGCAGTGAGACATGGGCAGTAAATGTAGAGGGCATATGAAGGCTGGAGAGAAATGAAGCCAGCATGTTCCATTTGATGTGTAATGTTAGTATGTATGAACAACAGAGCATGGATGAATTGAAAGAAAAGCTAGGTATAAGAGGAATCAGATGTATGTAGTAGCTACCTACACTTTTTCCAACCTTATTCTAGCTACTATGCTTTCAGAACAACCACCTCTACTGCTAATTAGATTGTCTAAGTAAGAGAAACTATCAACTACTTCTATGGTACTCTCTTGAAGCTAGAAAAGGTTTATTTCACTGCTGCTGTTACTGCCCACTACACCACATGAAAAGTCTATCTTTTCTGTTAGTCTGCCTACAACTCTATTATTTGTATACCCATACCTTACATTCTGTACATCATATAAAGTTCTTTACCTATACCTTTTCTACATATAGATGAAATCAGTATCTTGTCCTCTCTCCTACTTACTACAACTTGAGTTTTTTACCAAGTTTACTTTAAGCCCTTTCGATTCTAAGTTCTGTTTCCACAACAAGGATTTCTTCTTTAGCTCTTCCACAGATTCGGCTATAAGAAGCAGATGGTTATCAACATACAGAAGTTCCAATGAACAACCAATTTTAAATTCCACTGTTATAGCCTGGAGAACTACAATAAACAAGAGGGGTTGAGGACTGAGCCTTGATGAACATCAAGCAGCACATTGAATTCCCCACTTAACTCATTACGTACTCTCACTTTACTGACAGCACCTCTATACATAGTTTGCACTGCTCTCATGAGTCACTCATCTACATCTAGTTTCTTTAAGGACATTTTGTCCAGCTTCTCTTTTAACTATTTGGTATTGCTCTTTGCTACCCCCATTTTTCAAGTCTTTCCATGCCTCCCTGTTGCTCGAACATCAGTACCGTTCCACCAAGACATTTTTTGTCTTGCTAGTAACTTGCTCCATCGACAGTTCTCTTCAATAGCCTGAAGAATAAGAATGTCCCACAGACATTTCCAATTGTCTTCTATGTCATACATATTTATCTCTTCCCCTCAGAGAGGTCCTTTAGGTTCCATACAGTCCTTCTCTAGTAATTCTGATTCTGTTTGATTCTTATTTTGATGTGACTAATAACTAATTTGTGTTGGATGGTGCATGCTTCTTGGAAAAAAAGACTTCTAACAAGCACGAAGACAATCTGGCATGCATTCTTGCCTGATTGGTAGGTGACCAAATGGCTGGCTGGTTTCCTGTTGCAAATAATTAGGTTATTTGTATCACTGAAATATAGGAGCTTTGATCATCCCTCTTCATTTCTTGAGCCATATCAAGTCACCATGTACTCCAAAATAGCCATCCTGGTGTTGACCAACATGATTATTGAAGTCACCCACCAGAATGATGATGTTTCTGTCATATGTTATTGAAGTCATCTGTACTTACAACAATAATAACAAGCATCCTAAGATCATTTTCCCTGCTAAAGCAACCCCATGATAAGTTTCATAATAGTCATGGAGGCCCCTTCTTACTTGATGATGATCACAAGTTGTATGGGTATGGGGTACTTTTTAGTCTTGTGGAAGGTATGACCTATCTAGTGCTGGTGCCATAATAAAATGCACCCAGTACACACTATAAAGTGATTAGTGTTAAGAAGAGCCTCTAACCAGGAGAGAGAGAGTGTGTGTGTGTAAGTAAGACACATTAGGAAGGTTGGTTTCAAATAAGAATAAAGAGATGAACTTACTGGGAAAGTAAACAAGTGTTTGGAAAATCTTCACTCCATTCAATTTCTCCTCCATAACTTTTTTGTATACCAGAGAGAACACCACTTTTTTTATCAACAAGTATCTTGTGCCTAAACAAAAAAATATATATAGATGGTATTTTTAACATCAAAAGGATAAATAAAATTATGTTGGAAGATTTTAATTTAAATAGGAACCCTCTAAATGGATGGTTTCGTTCCCTAGAACCAAAGGCGGTTTGAGGTAAGTTGGTATCAAAATGGTTAATTAATAAGTCCTACATTGTTGTGCGGTTCTTCCTTCCGCCATAAGGTTGGAAAGGTAAATGTCCAGTAGCGACCTGGTATATAGTAACAGCTAAACTCCACAGATCAACAGCAGCATCAAACTTCCGCCCCATCGATTTCTTCATGACTGCAACATCATATAAGTCTGGATGCTGTAAAGAAAGAAGGGAAACTTTTAAAGAAATTTCATCATAAAACTTGGGAAGAGATATGAAAGGGAGGTTGGATTACCAACCCATACAAGTATGGAGAAACAAACAATGATACAAGCCTTCATCATTTAACTCTTTTGTAACCATATTTCTATTGAAAAACATTGCCCATGGTTTTCAAATATTCAAAATTTTGAAAATAATTAAAAATTTGGAATTTAGTAATTTAACTAACTTTCTTATTAATAAGTTGATGTTTGGAACATGATTTAACAAAGGTTCTTATGTAAAATTATGATTGGTGGTTTTTAGATAAATATCAACAGGGTTGGGAAGACCCTACAGCTGTGTCAAATACATAACAACTTCCCTAGTTCTAGTGTCATGATAAAATGCACTCAGTAGAGTGCAGGATTGGTTGTAAACGAGATGCAGGCCCCCAGGCCATTGAGAGGTCAGTTGACCCATCCAACCCTTACTAGCAGGAAAATAGATGTTAAATGATGATGATAAACACTTTAAAATAAAAAAACTTTGTATCATAAAAATAGGCAGTTTTAGGTGGTTCAGTGTCACTAGGAAATGTACCCTGCACACTCTGTCAGGTGATAATGCTGGTGTCATAAAATGTACCCAGTATACTTTGTAAAGTTGCAGTGTTGGTGTCACAAGAAAATGCACCCAGTACACTGTAAAGTGGTTGGCATTAGGAAGGACATATAGCCATAGAAACCATGCTAAAATGAAATGTGTGAGCAAGATGTGAAATTTCCGAGCTGTCTAGTTTCAGGAATAGCAAAATTAATTACTCACTAGATATTCTTCAGTTCCATACAAAGACATAAATTCTTGTGTATCATCGAGAGCACGAGCTGCACCAAAGTCTGTCAGTTTATATACATAACTGCAACATAGAAAATCAAAATTCATTTTCAAGTCAAAAACTTACAAGCATAATGTTTCCTTCAGTTTTTTAACTCTTTTGTTACCATATTTCTAATCAAAGATACTGCCTATGATTTTTCAAATATTCAAGAATTTGGAGGGTTCAGTAATATAACTAACTTTCTTATTAAGCTGGTGTTTAGAACACAACTTAACAAAGGTTCTTACATAAAATTATGATGGAAGGCTTTTAGATAAATGTAAACACTAACCTTTCGTTATCCTATTTCTAATGAAAGGTATTATGATTTTCAAATAATTTTGAAATGAAAGTAATCAAGAATTTCAAGGGATTTAGTAATATAATTAACTTTATCGTTATCAAGGTGGTGTTTGGAACACAACAAGGGCTCTTAGCAAATATAAGGAAAAAGGGTTGAGAGGACCCATCAACCACGGCACAACAACTCCTCTAGAGCTAGGACTATGAAAAGTGCACCTAGTATACCCTGTAAAGTGGTTGGTGATGTGATAACCTCCCTAGTGCTACACCCAGTACAGTCTGTAAAGTGCAGGAATATATGTAAGCGAGATGTGAGCTCCTAGACCATCTGAGAGGTTCAGTCATGACAATTATAAATACTTTAACATAAAAAGCTATGTACAATTGACACAAGAGTGGTTTCAGACAATAACAAAGATGTGAAAATCAAAGTTCAATAATAAAGGTCATAGTGGGAACTTACCGGCCACTTTCTGCTTTGTAGCAGAGAATGTTTCCTGGTTTGATGTCTCTGTGAACTATTTGGTGCTCCCGTAAATGTTTCATACCTGCAGCTGAGGATATATAATTATATATATATATATATATATATATATATATATATATATATATATATATATTGTTATACTTTGGGAGGGTCATGTTGCCAATAAGAAACACACGCACCAGTTGCTTTCACTTCAATTTATTATATATTTATAAATTTATAAATTTACAAATCTACAAATTTATAAATTTCTGGTTGGTTGGTTGGTTCCACAACCAGATAGTTGTTTATATATAGTCATAGTCCTTTCGTCACACACTCTGTGACCTCTTCAGTGACTGGGGATTCCTTTCTTTGTTTCTGTGCCTTTCCTTTCTTCTGTCCTACGCCATTTTGTTTCTGTGTGTGTGTTGTGTGCTCAGTTTGCGCATGCGCCACATCCGGGTGTCTGTGTGTGTTTGTGTTCATTTATCTATTTGTTTATTTATTTACATGTTATTGGTTGATTGTTTGTTCTATGTGTGTGTGTGTGTTTTCATTTTGTCCTTAATTGTAAGTTGTGATGTTGCTGTTCCACTCATATTTTCTATTTAATTTTGGTTGTAATTCTTTTATGTTTATTGCCTCTGTAATTTGTCTAAACATTGCATCTTTTCTGTGTGTAGATTCTATTTTTATTTCTATGTTCTCTAATTTACCCTTGTGTTCTATCTTAGCATGTTGGTAGAGTACGGATGATTCTTTATTATCTTGAAGGTCTCGCCAGTGTTCATTTATCCGTTCCCCTATACTACGAGCTGTCTCACCTATGTACACTATATTTTTGTTTCTACATTGTCCTTCAGTACATCTTATGCTATACACTACATTTCTAGTTTTACAGTTAATATGGGGGCTTATTTTACAGGTTATACATTTCTTATCTATACATAAGGGTCTTTGGAACGGGTATGTCTTGCTAATAAGTGTTTTTACGGAGGTACCTGGTCTTTCTACTATCTTAATATTGAGTTTATGTTTATTTAGGGCCCTTCTAAATTTGTAGGCTAGTTCGCCTCTAGGGGTTGTATCGATGAACATTACTCTGGTATTTATTGCTATCATACCATGAGTTTATTCTATTGGCCTTGTTCCTAGTTCTTTCTATTCTATTCCAAAATGTGCTCCTATACAAGGGGCAGGTCCCATTTATGTCATTATTTACCATTTTTTCCCATTTGGTTCTGGCTCCTCTATACACTCTGATTCTATCTCTCTGATTGTAGCCAGAGAACTGCATACGGTGGATGAAGTGTTGTATGTGTCTCTCTAGTTCTTCGGGGTTGCACATGCGGGACACATTTCTCATCACCCGTACCAAATCCGCAATCAGTATGTTGATTTTGGTATGGTCCGAAATGGCCGAGTTTCGGTGGATCAGATGTTTGGAAGTCATGGGTTTGGCATAATGGGAATGGAGGATTTGTTTTTGGTTGTTAATGGTATCTAACCAGAGCTCTGTGTCTAGTACAGGTAATCGATGGTTGGGGTGTCTACTTGGGTAGTCTATAGTAACTCTAATGCTCTGGTGGATGGAGTTTGCTATTTGCTGGATGCTTTCCATTGTGTTTTTCTCTAGTTCCTGACTGTTCTCTAGTGAGGGTGTCTTAACTACGATGTTTATATCATCTACGTAGCGGGAGTACATTATCAGGGTTAAGCTGTCTTCTAATTGTTCTTTAAGTTTAAATTTAAGTCTACTGTCCCACCATACCATGAATAAGTTAGCTATGTCGCCTGCAATGCTAACACCAATGGCTGCTCCTTCCTCTTGGGCATATGTTTTTCCATTAAATTTGAACATATGTTCCTTAAGGGTTAATTTTATGCTGGCCCCTACCGCATGCGCAATCATTTTCTTCAGTTCATCGTGGTTTTCGGGTGTCCGTATGGCTCTGGTCTACCCGTTCCATCTATCTGTGTGGGTTTTCTTGGCCATTGAGGTAATGGTAGGTGGTCTGCCTCTTGCTGGTCTTGTAGGGCACAGGTTGCTAAGGTCATATGTGTCTAGGTAACTATTATTATGGGTAAGTTTAAGTAGAAGTCCCAGCTCACTGGTATCAATCCCACGGAACTCAACCTTGCTCTCGCTGATCATTTCTACGCATTTCTCCACAGCAAAATCCACGTCAATAGATGGATACAGGGACACAACATCCATACTGCCTATTATGAAGTTTGTTAGGAATAGAATAGAATAGAATAGAATAGAATAGAAATTATGGAATAGAATAGAAAGAACTAGGAACAAGGCCAATAGAATAAACTCATGGTATGATAGCAATAAATACCAGAGTGTAATGTTCATCGATACAACCCCTAGAGGCGAACTAGCCTACAAATTTAGAAGGGCCGTAAATAAACATAAACTCAATATTAAGATAGTAGAAAGACCAGGTACCTCCGTAAAAACACTTATTAGCAAGACATACCCGTTCCAAAGACCCTCATGTATAGATAAGAAATGTATAACCTGTAAAATAAGCCCCCATATTAACTGTAAAACTAGAAATGTAGTGTATAGCATAAGATGTACTGAAGGACAATGTAGAAACAAAAATATAGTGTACATAGGTGAGACAGCTCGTAGTATAGGGGAACGGATAAATGAACACTGGCGAGACCTTCAAGATAATAAAGAATCATCCGTACTCTACCAACATGCTAAGATAGAACACAAGGGTAAATTAGAGAACATAGAAATAAAAATAGAATCTACACACAGAAAAGATGCAATGTTTAGACAAATTACAGAGGCAATAAACATAAAAGAATTACAACCAAAATTAAATAGAAAATATGAGTGGAACAGCAACATCACAACTTACAATTAAGGACAAAATGAAAACACACACACACACATAGAACAAACAATCAACCAATAACATGTAAATAAATAAACAAATAGATAAATGAACACAAACACACACAGACACCCGGATGTGGCGCATGCGCAAACTGAGCACACAACACACACACAGAAACAAAATGGCGTAGGACAGAAGAAAGGAAAGGCACAGAAACAAAGAAAGGAATCCCCAGTCACTGAAGAGGTCACAGAGTGTGTGACAAAAGGACTATGACTATATATAAACAACTATCTGGTTGTGGAACCAACCAACCAACCAGAAATTTATAAATTTGTAGATTTGTAAATTTATAAATTTATAAATATATAATCTAACCCAGAATTTGTCTCCTATTATTGATGGTCGCTTGTTCAGTTTTCTTCTACGAAATGTAACGTACATATCCATTTCTTCTCAACTCTCCACATTCGGTTCATTCATCTATATATCTTACAATCCCCCAGAATCAAAAAATCGTATTCAAAATTGGCTTTCTATAATTCTGTTCTTTCTCACCGTTGTTCTAAAAATAATTCTGCTCCTCGCAAACTACCCCATACTCCTCCCTCCCGCCCCCACTCTCCACCTTATTATTTGGACCAATCACAAGTAAACGACCTATGCTAGCTCTTCTGGTTGCTTTTTCGATATGATGGATGAACTAGGGAATTTCTGGAGAGTCAGAAGAATCTGGACACCCGAAGACAATGCAAAAGATAATGACAAATTCACCTCATGCTGCCGGACGAAAGGGCAAAGCCCCACCCTCTTTGTTGCGGCCGCGGATGGCCAACATAACCCCAACCCCATCAACCACACCCCTCCCTGCAACCCACCGACCAAACGCAATCCAAAACTTCAGAGTTGGTACCATGAATGTAGGGACCTTAAAAGGCCGCTCAAACGAGGTTGTAGAAATGCTTGAACGTAAGGAGGTTGATGTCTGCTGCATCCAAGAGACCAGGTGGAGGGGCGGGTCTGCTAGATTCATTGTGGGTAAAAAACGATGCTATAAGCTTTTCTGGGTGGGAAATGACAATGGGCTGGGTGGGGTAGGAATCATGTTAGCAGAAAAGTGGGCAGATAAAATAATAGACGTAAATAGAATGAACGACAGAATAATTAAAATAAGACTTGTCCTCAATAAAACTATGGTGACAGTAATATCTGCGTACGCACCCCAATCCGGACTGCCCGGCGCTATAAAAGACAGATTCTACGAGACACTGATGCTCGCTACCTCCCAAATAACCGACAGTGACTATATAGTTATTGCAGGCAACCTAAATGGTCACGTTGGACAACATTGTGACGGCTATGACGGAATCCATGGAGGCTACGGGTTCGGTACTAGAAATGAGGAAGGCTCCAGAATCCTGGAATTCTGCGACGCAAATAACTTAACTATCTGTAACACTAACTTCAAAAAACGAGACAATCACTTGATCACCTATAGATCGGGGGAACACACAAGCCAGGTAGATTATATCCTTACCAGAAGACGTGACAGAGTGTCTGTTGTTAACACTAAATCCCTCCCCCATGAAGAATTCACCTCCCAACATAGACTGATAATTAGCGACCTCATAGTCAGGACGAGACGTACTAGACAGCGGAAGAGGACTATCCTCAGGAGAAAAATATGGAAGCTAAAGGACCCCATAGCCAGAAATAAATTTCAAAGCATATTACTTGACGCTTTCGACAGTAAGGAAGAGCAATTAGAGTCGTATAATATAGAGGAACAGTGGGAATTCCTGAGAGCAAACCTGCTGACGGCGGCAGACGAAGTCTGTGGCTGGAGCAGGCCTGTAGGTAGGAGGAGAGTAACATGGTGGTGGAACAGTAAGGTGGAGGAGTCAATTAAGGCCAAAAAGCAGGCTTGGAAAGTATGGCGGGATGGGGGAAGTAGAGAAGACTATCAAGTGGCCAGGAGGGAAGCTAGGAGACAAGTGTACTTCGCAAGAAGGGAAGCAGAGGAAAGAAAGTTCAAGCATGTTCTACAACGTGAGGACCAAAAACGTGAGGTGTTCAGGATTGCCAGGCAATGTGTCAAGGAAAACCGTGATATTGTTGGGGAGAAGTGTGTACTTAACGATGATGGCATACTTGCCATCACCGACGCTGATAAGAAGGTAGCTTGGAAGTGTCACTATGAAAGGCTTCTAAATGAGGAGAACAAATGGGAGAAAGACAGTCTCCCCCACATCGACCCAATAGAGGGACCAGCAGTGTTAGTCCAGGGTAGTACAATAAGCAAGGCAATCAAAGATATGAAGACGGGTAAGGCGGCTGGTCCTTCGGAAATAGTTGCTGAGATGCTGAAGGCATCTGGTTCGGTGGGACACACCATGGTCACCCGGATAGTTAACCAAGTCGTACAGAATGGGGTTGTTCCGAAGGACTGGCGTAGCAGCATCATCGTTAACTGCTATAAGGGAAAAGGAGATGCCCTAGATAGGAGTAACTATAGAGGCATTAAATTAATCGACCAGGTCATGAAGGTCACGGAAAAAGTAATAGCGCAACAAATCAGAGAGAGAATTGATCTAGATGAAATGCAGTTCGGGTTTGTGTCAGGCAAAAGTACCACAGACGCTCTTTTCATTGTACGACAACTACAGGAGAAGTACCTAGCTAAAAGTAAACCCCTATACTTAGCTTTCGTCGACTTGGAGAAAGCCTTCGACAGAGTCCCCCGTTCCATTATCTGGTGGTCTCTTAGAAAACTAGGTGTTGACGAATGGCTTGTGAGAGCTATACAAGCCATGTATAAAGAAACAGTCAGTAAGGTTAGAATTAACAACGAATATAGTGAAGAGTTTAGCGTAAAAGTTGGTGTCCATCAGGGCTCTGTTCTCAGCCCCCTACTATTTATTATTGCCCTTCAGGCTATAACAGAGGAGTTCAAGACCGGCTGCCCATGGGAACTCCTATACGCAGATGATCTAACGCTCATAGCTGAATCAATGACCGAACTAGAGAAGAAATTCCAAACATGGAAGCACGGCCTAGAATCAAAAGGCCTTAAAATTAACCTGGCTAAGACTAAAGTTCTAGTTTGTAGGAAAGAAAATAAGGCGGCGGTCCCATCTGGGAAATGGCCATGCTCAGTGTGTAGGAAAGGCGTAGGTAGAAACTCCATTTTATGTCCCAAATGCAAAGTATGGGTGCATAAAAGATGTAGTGGGATCACAGGTAAGCTAACTAAGAACATAGATTTTACATGTGGCCGGTGCTCTGGTGCAATAAGTAGCAGCAAGTGCCCACAAAATACTAGCTCCTTCAACTGCGCAGAGGGTTCTATAGAAATAGTGGACAGCTTCCGTTACCTGGGTGACAAAATCAGCAGTGGGGGAGGGTGCTCTGAAAGTACAGTAGCTAAAGTCAGAACTGGATGGAAAAAGTTCAGAGAGCTTATACCACTATTAGCCGCTAGAGGGTTCTCCCTAAAAATGAAAGGCAGGTTATACGATGCCTGCATACGAACATCAATGCTGCATGGCAGTGAGACCTGGGCATTGTGTGCAGAGGATATACGCAGACTAGAGAGAAACGAAGCTTGCATGCTCCGCTGGATGTGCAATAGTAATATACGTGAACGGCAAAGCATAAATGAACTAAGGAAAAAATTAGAAATAAGAGGGATCAGATGTTGTTTACTCGAGAAGGCTACGTTGGTACGGTCACGTGATGCGCATGAAAGACGACAGCTGTATAACAAAGTGCAGGGCAATAAAGATAGACGGTAGCCACGGAGTAGGCAGACCCAGAGAAACATGGGACGAGCTGATAAATTCCGACCTCACACGCTTACACCTCTCCAAGACAATGTCACTGGACCGAGACCTTTGGCGGTACTCAGTAATAGAGAAGACCCGCCTTACCTAAATACAAAGTAAAAACCTACTACAGTCAGTAGGCATCTCTATCAAAACACACCCCGTCCCACCACCTCCACCCCATCCACACCGCCCCTTTCAATGTAAAGTTATGTTGGTCCCACAACATCCAGGCCGAAACAAATGAGATCGTGTAGGTGTCACAACAAAAAAACACACAGTCCACGCTGTAAATGTGGCCGTGTAGGCAACACGGTAAAAACCTCCCAGCCCCACACTGTAAATGTGGTTGGTGTTAGGAAGGGCATCCAGCTGTAGAAAACCCGCCAGACAGTCCACGCTGTAATGTGGCCGTGTAGGCAACACTGTAAAAACCTCCCAGCCCCACACTGTAAATGTGGTTGGTGTTAGGAAGGGCATCCAACTGTAGAAAACCCGCCAGACAGTCCTATGCGAGCAAGACAACCACTCTTGCCTCAAGTGGGAAAACCCCCGTCCAAACCCATGCAAGCATGGAACACGGACGCTAAACCTGATGATGATGATGATGATAATGATGATATAATAAATTGAAGTGAAAGCAACTGGTGCGTGTGTTTCTTATTGGCAACATGACTCTCCCAAAGTATAACAATATCGGTTTCAACACACGATTTCAGATAAAGAATCTTACTAAACAAATTCAGAAACGAAATATATATATATAATTATATATATATAAATATGAAAGGCAGGTTGTATGATGCCTGCATACGAACAGCAATGTTGCATGGCAGTGAGACCTGGGCATTGTGTGCAGAGGATAAACGCAGACTAGAGGAACGAAGCTTGCATGCTCCGCTGGATGTGTAATAGTAATATACGTGAACGGCAAAGCATAAACGAACTAAGGAAAAAATTCGAAATAAGAGGGATCAGATGTTGTTTACTCGAGAGAAGGCTACGTTGGTACGGTCACGTGATGCGCATGAAAGACGACAGCTGTATAACAAAGTGCAGGGCAATAAAGATAGACGGTAGCCACGGAGTAGGCAGACCCAGAGAAACATGGGACGAGCTGATTTATTCCGACCTCACACGCTTACACCTCTCCAAGACAATGTCACTGGACCGAGACCTTTGGCGGTACTCAGTAATAGAGAAGACCCGCCTTACCTAAATACAAAGTAAAAACCTACTGCAGTCAGTAGGCATCTCTATCAAAACACACCCCGTCCCACCACCTCCACCCCATCCACACCGCCCCTTTCAATGTAAAGTTATGTTGGTCCCACAACATCCAGGCCGAAACAAATGAGATCGTGTAGGTGTCACGACAAAAAAACACACAGTCCACGCTGTAAATGTGGCCGTGTAGGCAACACGGTAAAAACCTCCCAGCCCCACACTGTAAATGTGGTTGGTGTTAGGAAGGGCATCCAGCTGTAGAAAACCCGCCAGACAGTCCACGCTGTAATGTGGCCGTGTAGGCAACACTGTAAAAACCTCCCAGCCCCACACTGTAAATGTGGTTGGTGTTAGGAAGGGCATCCAACTGTAGAAAACCCGCCAGACAGTCTTATGCGAGCAAGACAACCACTCTTGCCTCAAGTGGGAAAACCCCCGTCCAAACCCATGCAAGCGTGGAACACGGACGCTAAACCTGATGATGATGATGATATAATAAATTGAAGTGAAAGCAACTGGTGCGTGTGTTTCTTATTGGCAACATGACCCTCCCAAAGTATAACAATATCGGTTTCAACACACGATTTCAGATAAAGAATCTTGCTAAACAAATTCAGAAACAAAATATATATATATAATTATATATATATAAATATGAAAGGCAGGTTGTATGATGCCTGCATACGAACAGCAATGTTGCATGGCAGTGAGACCTGGGCATTGTGTGCAGAGGATATACGCAGACTAGAGGAACGAAGCTTGCATGCTCCGCTGGATGTGTAATAGTAATATACGTGAACGGCAAAGCATAAACGAACTAAGGAAAAAATTCGAAATAAGAGGGATCAGATGTTGTTTACTCGAGAGAAGGCTACGTTGGTATGGTCACGTGATGCGCATGAAAGACGATAGCTGTATAAAAAAGTGCAGGGCAATAAAGATAGACGGTAGCCACGGAGTAGGCAGACCCAGAAAAACCTGGGACGAGCTGAAAAATTCCAACCTCACACACTTACACCTCTCCAAGACAATGTCACTGGACCGAGACCTTTGGCGGTACTCAGTAATAGAGAAGACCCGCCTTACCTAAATACAAAGTAAAACCTACTACAGTCAGTAGACATCTCTAACAAAATACACCCCCGTCCCACCACTTCCACCCCATCCACACCGCCCCTTTCAATGTAAAGTTATGTTGGTGCCACAACATCCAGGCCGAAACAAATGAGATCGTGTAGGTGTCACGACAAAAAAACACACAGTCCACGCTGTAATGTGGCCGTGTAGGCAACACAGTAAAAACCTCCCAGCCCCACACTGTAAATGTGGTTGGTGTTAGGAAGGGCATCCAGCTGTAGAAAACCCGCCAGACAGTCCTATGCGAGCAATGACAACCACTCTTGCCTCAAGTGGGAAAACTCCCGTCCAAACCCATGCAAGCGTGGAACATGGACGTTAAACGATGATGATGATGATGATGAAATATATATATAATTATATGTAGAAGTTCTATTTAAATTGTTGGGATACAACAAGCAAATATTTTTTATAACTGATATAAAGCACTCAACAAATTATTGGAGTAAAAATACGATATATTAACAAATGGAAACTATATTTATAAAACCATATTTATTTCATTATACATATTTCAAGGACACCAAGTTAAATTATGGTGTGCTTTCATCAGATAAAATATAATATAGATCATGGCTTAGTGGTTAGAGCATTGGCCTTGCAATCGAAAGGTTGTGAGTTCAATTCTCAGACCGGGTGATGTGTTGTTTCCTTGAGAAAGACACTTTATTTCACATTGCTCCAGTTTACTCAGATGTAGAAATGAGATGATAGCGACTGCGGTCCCTATCATTCCACTTCAAAGTGGTCGTGTAGGTGCCACAGCAAAAAAGCACCCAGCACTCACTGTAAATGAGGTTGGTGTTAGGAAGAGCATCCAGCTGTAGAAATCAAGCCAGAATCAGTTCCCGTCCCACCTTTGCAAGCAGGGAAAAGCGGACGTAAAAATGAAAATGAAATGAAAAATGAAAAATATAAATCTGTGGTTGGAGCAGGCCTCTAGGGAAGAGAGTGGGTTGGTGGAACAGTAGGGTGTGGGAGATAATTAAGGCCAAAAGACAGGCATGGAAAGAATGGCAGAATGGGGGAAGTAAAGAGCATTACCAGGATGCTAGGAGAGGAGCTAGGCAACAGGTATACTTTGCAAGAAAGAAAGCAGAAACTAAGAAATTTAAATATTTTCTGCAGCGCGAGGACCAAAGGATTGCAAGGCAGTGTGTCAGGGAATTTTGTGATGTTGACAGAGAGAAGTGTGTCCAAGATGATAATGGTGTGCTTGCACTCACAGATGCTGAAAAGAAGGTAACATGGAAGTGCCACTATGAAAGGCTACTGAACAAGGAGAATGCATGGGAAGAAGTACCTAGCCAAAAGTAAACCCCTCTCCATTCTTAGCCTTATACTGTTTATTATCGTCCTGTAGGCTATAACAGATTTCTTTAAGACTGGCTGCCCATGGGAACCCTGTATGCAGATGATCTAACCCTTATAGCTGAATCTATGGCAGAGCTAGAGAAGAAATTCCAAATCTGGAAGCAACGCCTAGAATCTAAAGGTCTTAAAATCAACTTCGCAAAGTCCAAAGTCCAAGTGTTTAGAAAGGATAACAGGGCCCAGATTCCCTCAAGAAAATTGCCTTGCTTAGTCTGCAGGAAAGGAGTAGGTAGAAATTCCATCACAAACCCCAAATTCAAACTCTGGGTACACAAGAGATGTAGTGGGATTTCAGGTAGGCTAGCAAACAATGCAGGTTTTGTATGTGGTCATTGCACAGATACAGTAAGCAGCAAGAACCCACAAGATACTAGCTCCTTTAAATGGCCAGAGGGCTCAGTAGAAGTAGTTGATAGCTTCTGTTACCTGGGTGGCCAAATTAACAAAAGAGGTGTGTTTCAAAAGTACTGTAACCAGAGTGAGAATGGGATGGAGAGAGTTCAGTGAGCTACTACTGATGCTAACTACAAAAGACTAGGATGACTTGGGATGAGGTGATAAAAGCTGACTTTGCACAATGGCATCTCTCGAAGGCAGACACAAGACCGAAATCTCTGGCATTATGCAGTAATACAGAAGACTTGCCTTCCCACATGAGGACTGGTGCATGGGTTGAAACATACATCTAGTATGCACCTTCACCTCCCATGTCCTAACACCTCACCCATACCCTAACACCCCACTTCTCACCCACAATCTACCTCCCCAATTCCCCACCAAAGTCCCAAGCCCACACTGTAAAGTGGTCGTGTTGGTGACATGACAAAAATTGCCCAGTTCACACTGTAAAATAGCCGCGTAGGCCTCAGGGCAAAAAGCGCCCAGCCTACACTCTAAATGTGGTTGGTGTTAGGAAGGATATCCAGCCATAGAAACTAAGCCATTACCAGTTCTGTATGAGCAAGACACAGTCACCTGATATGTCTCACAGCGGGACAACTTGTCTAATCCATGTTGACACACACACGTATTCATATATATGTATATATGTATATACATATATATATATATATATAGACATATATATATGTTTACACACACAAACATATATACATTCATACACACAATGAAAGACACTGTGTAAAAATTTCAAATAACCTTTTAAATAATCAAGAATTTGGAGGGATTTTGAAATATGACTAATTTTCTCATTATTAAGCTGGTGGTTAGGAACATAGCTTAAACTTTCTTACAGAACCAGGAGTGGTTTTGGTCGGGTTGGTATCAAAAGGGTTAAATACATTGTTTGAAATCAATGGCACAAATAACACTTACTGATATCATGTAAAAAGACAAGAAATTCCTCTTCATGCATTCCAAATGCAAATTCTGGCTTTTGTAACATTCGAAATAGTGTGCCTTCAGAACAAAACTGCATAACGAGGACTGGAATGTTTGAATACAGCTAGAACAAATAAACATTTAAATTTAAAAAATATTGTAGTTTGCTTGAAGCATTGTGGAACATGAAAACATGCTACAATTCAGATGGGGTGTAATTACTAAGGTTACAAAATCGAGTGAAGAATGAAAGTGGCGAGGTTGAATGGAGAAGAGGAAGAAAAATAAGAATCAGTGACGTTACCTTGGAAATATTTATTAGTCTCTCTGTGGCTGACTGAGACATGCCATCAAGGCCAACTTCTGCAGAAACGCTTGCCAACTTAAATGCTGTCCACAATCAATGCTACTGAAATTATCAACACCACAACAGCCAATTCAAAATTTCCCACCAACCCACACACATTACGAGATCACAACATGCCATTTTGAAAGACATGAAGTCAAGGAACCTAACACCATGAAATCAACACCACCAGGAACAATATCCATGACTGTCAGAAACTCCTAAAGCGGTTCAAGAACAACTTTTTAATGAACAGCAAGCTAAACTTTTTACTACCTCATCATGATTCATAAGTAAGGACCAGACTTTAAAATTGGGGCCATTGTATCCAGCATGATTTCATGGCACCTATCCAGGATCATAAAACCAATACTAGCCACTATTCTTGGCCACATCAACAGTTCAAAAGAAGTCATTAAATGACTCCACCAACTGGGCCCTGGTTTCTGCAAGAAAAATAGGTATGCTTTCAACCTCGACATAGTAACCTTACACACTTATCAGTACCCACACTCCTGGCTGTAGACATCCTGACAGAATGCATCCAATCCACAAATTTGCAATGCTTTGGCCTCACCCCAACCGATATCCATCAGTTTCTATTCATTGTCATCAACATGCTCTTCCTTGGCCTAACTTACAAATAAACTTTGGGACTACCTATGGGATCCAGCCAGTCGGGTATACTGTCCATATACATGGACCAACTTGAACACAGAGCCCTCAACATGAGCCATGCCTGTGCCTTCTTCACCCTTCTTGATTTCTGATTGGACATCAAGGCAGGCAATGAAATCAACACCAACTTCTACTGCAATGTAGCTTGCAGGGACCTGTTCATCCATTACAAATCTGCCCTTTCCAACAGTGGAAAAAGAGGATACATCAAAAACAAACTCACATGAATACAAAACAGTTGTAGTGACACTGCAAGTAGAATCACTCACAAAAGTCAGTTCCACAAGATGTTGGGGGCCAATGATTATCCAACACCTTCCACCAATAAAATGTGGGACCCCAAGCCCAGAAAATGGAACAGCTTGCCCAACAGTTGCTTCATTAAAACCCTGTACCTCAGTGAGGAAACCACCAGTGCTACCCAGAGGGCCATCCAGAGAGAGGGTCTCGATATTCAACTGGCCCTCTCAAGACCCTAACCATAAAACAACCCTGCAACAAGGAGAACACATGCTCTCTTAGCAACTGCCCAATATGCAACACAAGCTACATAGTATATAGACAAGAATGTGATAAGTGCAACAATTACTACACCCGTGGCATATTTTGACACTTGCACATCAGAATTAAAAAAACACAACACCACTAATTCCTCATCGTTCCAAAAACACATGCTTGAATGTGGAAACAAAGACAAGAGCCTCACTCTCACGAAACTAGCCACAGAATGCAACATAGGCACCTTGCAGATCAATGAAGCACCTTTGATAAAATAACAGAAACTGCCCATCAATAACAGATGGGAAAGAAACAAGACACAATGGTTAATATGACCTGGCCACCAAAACCAAAATAAATAAGTAAATGAGTGAATAAATAAACTACACAACAACGATAAAATGCACCCAACACACCCTATGAATTGGTGTGGCACGTAGTGGAACAGACTAAAGTCAGTTCTAACTCCAATATGTGTCACACATTTTGGAGTAGAAAGGATGAAAGACAAAGTTAACTTTGGTGAGAGTTGGAATGAGAGCACTGTGAGCTGTAACAAATATAAAACTACAATTTGCAGCTATAAAATGAAATGCTTATACTATTCATAAGAGGTTTCTCAGGTATTTCAATAATACAGGCCCTAGCCCTATCACGAAAAGCAATGTAAAATGAAGTGCCTTATTCAAAAAAGCAACATGTTGCCCAGACCAGGAATTGAACCCACAACCATATGATTGTGAGTCCAACACCCTTACATCTAGGCCATTTCAACACTATGTGACATAAAAAAAAGCCAAAGGCAATGCGTTTTACTTACATCAGGCTCCATAGCATATAACTGAACAACATTATTGTGACACAGCATTTTAAGAACAGCAAATTCTCGTCTCTGAATCAACATTGTTCTGGAGTCTGAAGGCTGGGAAAATACTTTCACTGCTACTTCTTCCCCATTGCACTGTAAAATATAGAAATAAATATATATATAATATATATACACACACAGTTACTTAAACTGTTGACTGTTGCATATATTTTACACAGCTACAATTGTTGTGCCGCTTTTCTTTTTAGTAAAATGACTATTTCTTTAAACAAACATTTATTAACAACACATATCTAAATGATTGACAAATGTCACATCAATAAATTAGTAACCCCCATCTAGCTTTGAAGTTATGAATTGTTGGAAAAGAGTTCAAACATGTTAGGATGAGTTAGCTCGTCTACGGCACTGAAGAGGTTAATATTACACAATAAAAGGAGATGAAAAACTCCATACGTTTGACTTAATGGTATATCTCAGCAGCACCCACAGACAAGTTGACGAAAGCATATGTCATCATCATCATCATTATTTTATGTCCACTTTTCCCTGCTTGCAAGAGTGGGATGAGTCCTATTCAGCATCTTTCCACTTGTCACGGTCCTTCGTCATCTCCTCTGTGAGCTTCAGCAATCTGAGGTCTGCTCTTACCACCTCCACCCAAGTTTGTCATAGTGGACAATTGGAATTTTCTATGGGACAACCTGATTTGGGCTACTGAGGAGATTTGTGGCTGAAGCAATGTACCAGTCAGACAAAAGTTGACTTAGTGGTGGAACAGTATGTAGATAGAGCCATTACAGCTAAGAGATAGACAAGGAAAGACTGGAAAATGGGGCATATAGGGTATTTTAAAGGTGGGTTTTGTACATTTAGCTATGTAAACTATATGCCCAGGTGGTGGTGTTTCTACAAAGTTTGGAAAATCTACTTTTGGAGTTGAGATATTCATTGGAAGATTTTAAAACCTGGAGTATTCTGCTTTTTTGCTGGGTCAAAGCTCACATTTCAATAATCCATTGGTGTATGGACTGAGTTTTTCTAGTATCCTCCATTTTAGTTTATGGGGTATACCTTTATCCTTTAGTTCCCCATACATCGGCAGTAGCTATCTTTATTTCAGGGTACCTGAATATCCAAACATGAGTAAAATCTTTGCTTAAGTAAGAAGTCATCTTCCATATGCATCACATGACTATACCAATGCAGTCTTTCCTCTTGCACACTACATGCTATTCTTCTTATGCCAAGTTTTTTTTCTCGGCTCACTTACACTACATCATGGACACTGACACTAAACATCCATCTGAGCATACTTGCTTCATTTCCTTCTGGCTTTAGTAGGTTTTCTGCAGTGAAGACCTGATGTTTCACTGCATTGCAACCTTGCAGTTTGAAGGCTGGCATCATACAGTCTACTCTTCACTACGAGAAAAAAGTACTTTGTTGTCAGCAGAAGTACCAACTCTCTAAACTTCTTCCAGCCTGTTCTACTATATTTTCAGAGCACCCTACTCCACTGCTGATTAGATCTAGGTAATGAAAACTGTCAACAATTTCTAGGGAGCCTCCTTGGCAACTAAGGAAATCTATTTCATGTGTGCTCTTATTGCTTATTTTTCCTGTGCATCTGCCACATACAAAGTCTATCTTTTCTGTTAACTTGGCTCTAATCCCACTACATCTTTTCTGTGTGTCCGTAGATTACACTGTATGCACCTTATGGAATTTCTGCCCATCCCTTTTCCAGATATCGATCAAGGCCACTTCCCTAAAGATATCAGCTTCTCTTTCTTACTTATTAAGACTTTAATTTGCACTATGTTTATTTTTTAGGCTTTATAAATCTAGGTTTTTCTTCCATGCTTGAAATGTTGCCTCTAACTCTCCTAAGGATTCAGCTATGAAGACTAGGTCATCAGCATATAAGAGCTCCCATGGATTGCAAGTTTTAAACTCCTCGGTGATGGCCTGAAGGACAATGATGAACAGGATTCGACAGGACTGAGCTCTGGTGGATGCTCACCTGCACTTCAAATTCATCACTGTACTCATTGCAAACTCACACTCAGCTGGTTGCTCCTCTCTATATGGCCTGTACATCTCTCACAAGCCATTCATCTACACCTAGCTTCCAAGGTGCCCACCAGATTACAAATATATATTGAAAACAGGAAATTGCTTTGGTTTCATAATTTATATTAAAAAAATGTGTATATGTACAGCTATTTGTTTCACTAGGAATATTGAAACATGTTAACATTTACATTACCACATTTCTAATGAAAGACAGTCTATGACTTTTAAATAATTTTATAAATTATCATGAATTTTGAGGCATTAGCAATATGATTAACTTTCTTATTATGTGGAAGGATTTCAGACAGATATATACACCAACCCTTTTCTTACAGTGGTTAGTCTTGCAAGCACCATTAATAGGCATTATTGTTTTCTATAAGGAGCGGTGGATTGGCAGTATTGGTAGAGGGTCGGATGCCATGCTTTCCAGCATAGTTACGTCCCTTTACGATCTGAGTTCAAATCCCGCCGAGGTTGACTTTGCCTTTCATCCTTACGGGGTCGATAAAATAAAGTACCAGTAATGCACTGGGTAATTGCTGGCCTTGTGCCTAAAGTAGAAACAATTATTGTTTTCTAATATAGATACCAGAGTTAGTCTTGCAAGTACCATGACAAGCTTCTCTATTTTTGCCTATCATCTGCATACCCCTCACCAACCCCCAGCTTTCATTTCCTCTTCCATCATTTTCCTGTCTTTCTTGGTTTTCCCCTTCCTCTACTTTCTTTCACATTTAGTTATATCACTCCTATCACCTAGTCACTTTACCCTTCCTCAACACATGACCCCACTATCTCATTCCATTTCTCTTTATAATGTTCATCACTGGTTATATTCCCATCACCTTCTCACTTACTCACTTCACCCTTCCTCAACACATGACCCAACCATCTCATTCCATTTCTTCTCACATCATTAAACTCTATTTCCATCATCCCTTTCATCCAACTCTTGTTTGCAGGGAAAACAAAAGCTAAACGATAATGATGTTATACACAAACAGAGGGTAGGTTTTTTTTAAAAGATTCCATTTATAATTTGAAAAAATAAAATAATAATTTCTTTATTGGCCACAATAATATTATTACCTTTTTGCGCCCCATGTAAACAGTACTTGTGGCCCCACGCCCTATTATATTGTTTACATTCCAAATATAATTTTGGGTTTCTCGTAATTGTCCGGATGACATTATCTGTTTCTGTTGTTGATGTTGTCGATGCCACTGCTGCTGCTGTTGTTGTTTTAATGTAAACACAATAAATGAAGAAAGTGAATGCCATATGCATCACCATTGAAACAATTGATGGACGTTTCCTTTTTGAGTAATCAGGGCTTTTATCCCCTTGTTCTTACATTAACCTGAAACAAAATGAAAAAAATAATTAAATTTACAGCTCACACGTATGTCATTGTTGTTTCAGCTCATACCTATGTATATGTAGCTGGCCTTCTATGAGGTGGCATCTCATATAAGGTTTATTGGATGCTTTAATGATAGGAGTCTCAGTCCTATCATGAAAAGCAACACAAAATAAAGCATCTTGTTCAAGAACAAGTGCTTCCCAGTACAGGAAACTAAACTAAGGTCTTATGATTGTGAGTCCAATACACTAACCACTATGATTATTAATCAAAGCAATTATAATCTTCTGCAGCAGAAACAGATCAAATCACAACGAAGAGATAAATAAACATCTAGAAATAAATTTTCCCTTAATCTGGTCACTAATCATGCATAAAGTTTTACACATTCGGACACACACACATTAAGACATTTTATTTGAGCTATAATTACCCTACAATATTAAAATGAAAATGAAAGGTACTTCAATGTTCTGTATATGTAAATTCAGAATAATTTTTTCCTAAAAGAAAAATAAATATTACAATATGCATGGGGTATCACTTTTCCACATATTTGCAGGAAAGCCATCTGCTTAAATCAAAAGAACCCATATTTTACATTGTAGGAGGCCTAACTACAGTCAAAGGAAAGCATAGGAGGAAATTAATAGATATTATTGTTTTCAAATGAATCCAAAGACTCAGTCTTCATTACAATAACAATGTTAATAAATAACAATAATAAGCATTTTAAGGTCATTTTTCATGTTAACCTTTTAGCATTCACATTACTCTATATTTACTATTGTATTTTCATGGTAAACACTTTATCTCACAAAATATCGAATCGACAAAATTTTGATATCATTTATTTTGAGAACAATACCTTAACAAAAGTATGAGCAGCCGGTTAAGGCTGGTTTGAACAGAAAGAGGTGAGAGAATTCTGACTGGATATGGCCGGTTTAAAAGCTAAAGCGTTAAAGCAGGCCTCATTACAAACTTCTCCATTTTGCCTTATCATCCATATCCTCTCTCCCCTTGCATGTTAAATTATGATGATAATGATTAAGATATATGTGTGTGTATTGTTGCAGTTCACATCTATGTAGCTTAAGCAGGTCTTTTATGTTGCATCTCATTTGAGGTTTCTGAGGTGTTTTAATGGCCTTAAAATGATTATCATATTTATTGGGCGGTGAATTGACAGTATTGGTAGAGCATTCAACAACATGCTTCACGGCATGTAGTTATGGTTCTTTACATTCTGATTTCAAGTCCTGCCAAAGTTAGCTTAACCTTTCATTTTTATGGGGTCAATAAAATAAAATTCCAGTAATGCATTGGGTCAATTTAATCAATTTTCACCGCCTCCCCAAATTGCTGGACTTCTGCCTAAATTAAAACCGTTATTATATTAACATTGTTATTGTACTGAACACAGAATCTTTGGATTCCTTTGTTTCTATATTAGAAAACAATAATGCTTGTTCTATCATGTTGTCGTTACAACTCACACCTATGTAAGTTTAGCTGGCCTCATACAAGGTAGTATCTCACAGGAGATTTTTCAAGTGTTTTAATGACGGAGCCCTAGTCCTATCATTATATATCAACATTATCATTGTTTAATATTCATTTTCCACACTTGCATGGATTAGATGGGTTGTCATGTTATGAGAAATGTCAGGTCAGGTGACCACATCATGTTCATATAGGTCTGTTTTTCGGTTTGGTTTCTACAGCTGGATGCCCTTCTTAATGCCAACCACATTAAAGAGTGGACTTCATGCTTTTTATTGTGATGCCAAATCGACCATCTAACAGACTAGACTGGGTGCTTTTTTATCACCAGTATGACCGTCTTACAGGGAGCCATTTGTCATGAACCAGCACAACTAATTTACAGAGTGGATTGGATGCTGCAACTTATCAAGTTACCAGTACAACCACCCTACAGGGTGGACTGGGTGCTTTTGTTGTCGTGGCGCCAGATCACCATACAGGGTAGACCAAGTGCATTTTTTGTCGTGGTAGCAGCATTGTGGAAGAGCAGATGTGGAGTGCGTCTAGTTTTCTATGCTTCATGCATGAATTAGACAGAACGGGAGAGGTCTATCAGGAGGGTGGAAGGTGGGGTGAGGAACGAGTATGCAAGCTGGTCATGGACGAGGTGAGAGTAATTGTAGCTAACAGCAGTAATAGCACCCTGAACTTTTTCCATCTTGTTCTTACTCTGGTGACTCTACTTTCAGAACACCCATTTTAACTGATAATTTGGTCACCAAGGTAACAGAATCAAACTACTTCTACAGAGCCCACTGAGCATTTAATAGAGCTTGCTTCCTGTGAGCTCTTGCTACTTATTGTTCCAACCCATCAACCACATATGAAGCCTACGTTCTTTGCTAGTCTACCTGAGATCCTGCTACATCTATTGCGTACCCATACTTTACATTTGGGACACAGGATGGAATTTCTACCTACTCCTTTCTTGCACAGAGCAAGGCCATTTTCCTGAAGAAATCAATGCCTTTTTTCCTTTCAATATACTAGGATTTTAGTCTTTGCCAAGTCAACTTTAAGACCATATATATATATGGCAGGATGGGGAAAGTAGAGAACACTATCAGATGGCTAGGAGAGAGCTAAGCGACAAGTGTACGTTGTAAGAAGGGAAGTAGAGGATAGAAAGTTCAAGCATGTTCTACAATGGCGGGATGGGGGAAGTAGAGAACACTATTAGGTGGTTAGGAGAGAAGCTAGGCGACAAGTGTACTTTGCAAGTGACTTGGAAAAAGCCTTTGACAGTGTCCTCCGCTCCATTATCTGGTGGGCCCTTAGAAAACTAGGAGTAGATGAATAGCTTGTGAGAGCTATACAAGCCATGTATAGAGGAACAGTCAGCAAGGTTAGAATTAACAATGAATATATTGATGCATTTAGTGTAAAAGTAGGTGTTTATCAAGGCTGTGTCCTTAGCCCCCTCCTGTTTATTATTGCCTTACAGGCTATTACAGAAGAGTTTAAGACCAGCTGCCCATGTGAACTTCTATATGTCAATGATCTAACTCTCATAGCTGAATCTATGGTTGAACTAGAGAAGAAATTCCAAACATGGAAGAATGGCCTAGAATCAAAAGGGCATCTAGCCGTAAAAAACCTGCCAGATACAGTCCTATACCAGCAAGACACAGTCACCCGATCAATCTTGCCTCAAGTGGGACAATTCCCATCTAACCTATGCTAGTGTGGAAGATAGACATTAAACGATGATAATGATGATGATATATATATATATATATATATATATATATATATATATATATATATAATATAAGCAAGTGTAGCACCAAAAAAAGTATATGCATGTAGCAATACCTGTGGGTGTGAAAAGGAAAAAGGAAAACAGTGTTCAATCAGGAAGAGAACAGAAATATTATATTCTTTATTCATGTTGATACATGGAACAAAAGTGCTCAAATTTGACCATACTTCCAGAATACAAGAGACATCAAATTAGTGACCTTTCTTCAGGCACTTATATGAGTTTATCTTGTATAAGAGCCTGAAGAAAGGTCACTAATTTGATGCCTCTTGTATTCTGGAGGTATGGTCAAATTTGGACCTTGAAACCTTGGGTAGAGCTTTTGTTTTGTGTATGAACATAAATAATATAATATAATATAATATAATATATATATATCTATATATATAAACACACACACATATATATGAAGGATTAGGAGGTCATGCGTCACTACAAGCCTGAAACTGCTACAATTAAATAATATCTTTAATATTTTAACAAAATTTAGTAGACAAAAATACCGCCACTTTCTTACTTGGAAAAAATTACATCTATGGTGCAAATTTAGTGCCGTTTGGTTCAGCCGTTTGGCGAAAAGTTTGTTACATACATACGGCCGTCAGCTTTATTAGTATAGATAGATATGTTTCTTTATTAGCCACAGGGGCACAAAAGAAGGGGAAAAATTCAAAGGGGGAAGTTTACATACAATAAAAACGTGTAAAATATTATCACAAATGTAATTTAAAAGTTAATTGATTTTCCCCAATAGGGGAGACATTTCATATGTTTAACACATACCCCCCAAAAATGTGCAACCCTCATCTCCAGGAGTATGAAGAGTTTGTACCCCTTTCCTCTCTTCCTCTTTTTCCTCAAACTACAGGCTGATATAGAGAGAAGGCCCATTCACTCGGGCCATTCTCGCCACTTTCACCCACCTTTCATAAAACTTGCTGGGGTACAGCACCTCTCTCTCCATCCTGATTCTTCTTCCAAAGTGGTGTTTGAAAAAAAGAATCAGTTGTTGGCCGGAGAGAAAGGTGTCTGACCTCAGCCCTTTTAACATCGTCCACCAAACAAACTCTTTTGCCATAGCTATCACACAAAGGAAAACCACCTCTCCTTCGTTTTTGAAGGAGGGTGGCGGTTTGATTATGACAATGGATTCGGTGGTCAACTGGATTGGTCCCACCCGCGATAATAGTCGTTCTACATAGCCCCACAGGTCGGTAACGCCCGGGCAGTGTACAAATGCGTGCGCGACGGTTTCCTCGTTGCGCACGCATCTCGGACAGATCTTTTTCGAAGGGTCCCTGCCTGGGCGCCCGGTCTGTAGAGCTTGTCTCGAACTGGTAGAGCTTCTCGGTAGCACTGCCAGGCCAGAGACTTTTGGAAGTTGTCCATCGGTCCCGGGTGGAAGGTTCTACCGAACAGACTGGCCAGTTCATCTTCTTCTATGCCTAGAGTTTCTCCGAGTACGTCGTCGCACTTGCTGCAGACCAACCCTCTATAGAATGACAAAGTGGAGTCTCCACTGATCGCTGGGTCCGCCTGCCAGAGGGCTGTGAGCGCCTGAGCACATTCGATGTGCCAGTCACCCATTTTCTTCGGTCTTTGCTTGACCCAGGACTGCAGCTTGGTCAGCGAGACGAGTCGTGGGAATGCTCGCCTCACGAACAGGGCCCACACTGGTTGTCCGGTGAGGAATACGTGGAGGTGCCGCAGCCTGAGCGCGTGTTTGCGCATCGTCAGCCACGGCATCCCCAGCCCTCCATTTGAAGGGTGTTGGCAGCAGATGGATCTTCTCACTAAAGGAGCCCGCTTCTTCCAAAGGAATTGGAAGAGTGCACGCTCCATTTTGGTGAGCGTTTTGGCTGGACAAGGAACGACAGTCAAGCGGACCAAACCAGACCCCGAGCAGCTTTACCGGTCCTTCCGGCCAGCGTCCGACGATGCCATTGGAAGGCATCGGTTTGCCTTTCCACGATCCGAGTTGCAAACCGATGGACTTGTCCCGGTTCAGCTTCGCTCCTGTGAACCTTTCGTATTCCTTCAGTAAGGTGCCAACTTCCTCGATTTGTGAGGTGCTCGACATAGATATACTGCTACTACTAAAACTCTGTGATTATGTGCTTGTCTGTAATTTAATACAGCCTAAACGGCGCATAATGGGAAAATATTTTGAAAGGAAGTTGCCTCTGAAATGGGAATACAAATGGAATAAAACAAGTTTTGAGTAAATCAGAGCATGGATTGCCAAGATAAGGGGTTTTTCTGGGTATCTTCATAAATAGAGAGAGAGAAAGATAGAGAGAAAGAGATAGTGGTTGTGAGAGAGTAGATTGAAAGAGAGACAATATTGGCAAAATTTGACCAATGTAAAACAAAAATTTTGACCTCGCTCTCCACATGTTAAAACAACAAGAGGAAATTAACATTCTCAATACGATTCTATGTTAATTTGAGGCTCAAGAAGATTTATCGTAGCTCAATTTAGTGCATTTTTTCATAGAAATATGTTTACTTAATTTGTCCATTTCTTAAAATTCTGACTCAAACTTGATATTTGAAGCCTTGGATTCGTGCTCCGTTTCCCCTCTCACCCCATGGGAATACACCATTTCAACAAGTAGCTTCAATATGTTATGAACAGCCATGGTATTCCACTTTTTATTGACTTTGCACTTTTGTGCCATCTTGTGGCCAGAATTGGCAATGGTCGTATTGAATTAGGAGAAATTTTTCTTTCTTATGGATAAAAACCTTGAAGAAAATATGTCCTTTTCTAAGTGAAAATTAATGATAAAATTTTCACTTTTATATTTCATAATGACCTTCATCAATTTTTATATCAAAATAAAGCCAAAATAGTCCTCTTAATGACTGTATCATTTTCAACACAAATCAAGTTATAAGTCTCCAGTGCCTTGAACTAGAACTATCATTACTGTTCAGCAGTCATAAATGAAAGTTGTCCATGGAAAAAAATGTATTTTAACATGAAAATGATCAAGCAAAAAATGAATTTTTGCATGGTCAAACTCTGTTTGTCGCCCCTTCTCAGAGCTCTAATGTGATACCTAGTGATACATAGGGCTGGCAGATTGTTTCAGCAGTATTTAGTGGATGTCTATGTGAAAGTAGAGGGATGCAGGCTTTAATATATGAGGAACAATCAAGCCCAATTGCAAGTGGGTGAGTATAATGGATTATCTAAATAGAGGAGCAGATGATATCACTGAGCCTGGGGTGCCTTTATTTTGCCATCTTCATTCACTAGCAGTCCAAGAAACATGCATCAGTACTTTCAGGATGCTATGACAATTGTTGCAAAATATGGCAAGCCAGATCTTTTTATAACTTATACATGCAACTCTAAATGCTCTGATATTCAAAATAATCTAAATCAAAATGAAGCATCAGAAAACAACCAGATTTAGTTGCCAGAAATTTTTATGGCTCAGCTTTCTGAAATGATGAAAGATATCAAAGAAAGACATGTTCTTAGCATGCCAGTGGCTCATGTTCACATCATTGAGTTCCAAAAAAGATGACTTCCTCATTGCCATATGTTGGTCATTTTAAGAAATGAAGACAAGTTTTGAAATAGAGAAGACATTGACAGAATCGTGTCTGTGTATCGGAAGACAATCTGGTACTATATGAGTAGGTTAAAACGTTTATGATCCATGGGCCATGTGGTTCTGGAAATCCTTCTTTCCAATGCATGCAAAATGGATTTTGCCAAAAGAATTATCCAAAAACCTACAAAGAGTTTTAGAGGAGATGGTCACCATTTTAGAAGATGCGTTGTTCAACAATTTAGAGGGGTAGTTCATTTCCCTAGCTTGGTTGAATGAACATCTCTTCTATAGGTTGTTGTAGGTGTATGTGTAACAAACGATTAAAAAAGGGACATACCTCGATGATTATATATACATAAGCATTTTTAATCAGTGAAATAAACAAGGCAGGTTATTATATCTGTTGCTCCTTGATTTTGTGTCAGATATTATCATGAAGTGGATGTGTTTAAATGTCTCGTTGACCGCATGGTGCAATATAGATGTTACGTGCCAGTAAATACGTCTGGTCTTGTCAAGGGCCAAAGTCGAAGAGAGGAAGTCTTTAGCTAATGACGTAAGAACGTGATGTCAGAACTAAGGGCAGTTAATAGACTGTTTCTAAAGTCAAAAACCAGGTGGCGTCATCTTGCTACATGGCCTCCCACCAGATTTTTAAAAAGGAAATAAAAATCGGTTCATCGGACCATGTATGTAGAAAGATGATGAGCAACTAGCAAAAAAATTTAAACCAAGGAGCAATCAGCCCAACTGAGCATGAAGGGTACAACAAATTCAAAAAACATATGAAAGAAGCATACAAGAACGGAAAAAAAAAAAAAATTTTTTTAAATAAAATGTAAATACAATTTTTAAAAGTTCAATGTTGAAGATTGCTCTTCTGTAAAAGCGTCAAGTACTTCTTTAAATATGTTTACAAGGGGCATGATTGTGTGTCTATAGAAGTACCCATAATGCATTACCTAATGATGATCAGAACCAACACAACCATGATGAAATAAGAAACTATCTTGATTACAAGTATGTATCTCTGCCTGAAGCAGTGTGGCGTCTCTCTGAATTTAAGCTTCAGGGTATGTCACATACAGTGTACATGTTAGCTAAACACCTGGAGAACTAACAGAGAGTTTACTTTCAAAGAGGCAATGCTCAGATCACAGTAGAAACACAAGGACACCAAGACATGGCCCTTACTATCTGGTGCGAGCTTAATGAAGAGGACGAAAATGCAAGCAGCTACCTATATCCAGAAATTCCTGAACACCATGTGTTCAGTGAAACCAACAGGAAACGAATACCAAGAAGACAGAAGAATAACTAATTTCATTTAAGAATATTGTTACTTCACTTGCCAGTCTAAGAGTTTTGAAGAATTATGAACAGTGGAGGGAGAAATATTTCTAACCTTCAAAGAGGCATGTTTGATACTTGGTCTTATTGAAAATGATGACTATTTCAGCCAAGCTCTGCAAGAAGCTGTTAACCACCACATACCAACACAACTTTGCATGATGTTTGCTGCTGTGTGTTTCTTTTGTGCCAGCCAATGTACTGCAACTATGGAACAGCCATAAGAGTCAATGATTGAGGACTATTTGCATGAAGGGATAGATGGCCAGCAAGCTGAAAGTATGGCACTTAATTACATTAACACAATATTGATTGAAAATGATAGCAACTGTGCAAGACTGGGCTTACCTCAGCCCATTGAGATGCTTGAATCTGAACCCCAAGCTGACATAAACCACACTGGTATTTATTCTCTTACTGAAAAGCAATGAGTAATTGCTGATACTGTAATTGATGCCATTCAAGAGAGTAGAAAAGGTGAAAGGCCTGCACATACCTGTTCAGTACACTGATTTCTCACCTCTAGATGAATAACTATGTGTGTTGAAGTGCAGCATCTACACTGCTGGGAAGTAGAACAGAGACCAATGTGCATAATGTGACTGACTCATCTGACCATGCCAATAGCTTATGGAACCCTGGATCTCATAATACTGGATGAGGCTTCTATAATTCCTTCCTATGCAGTTCATGCCACTGACAAGTACTTTCAAGACATCACTGGTGTCAATGAAGTGTTTGAAGGAAAGGTTTTGTTTCTGGGAAGGTGACTTCAAGCAAGTGCTGCCAATATTAGAAAGGGGTACCCATGAAGCCACATTAGAAATATGCATTAAAAACTCCCATCTGTGGCACTTCTTTCAACATTTTACATTAAACAATGTTAGAGTGAGAGAAGATCAGAGAGAGATCAGAAGTGGCTACTACATCTTGGCAAAGGAACAACACCTCAAATTGAAGAACTGAGTATGAATGAAGATGAAGTTGAAGTGACTTCATTTTCACATGTAAATGACTCTTTAGTGAAATAGACTTCCAGCAATACAACACAACAAGAGAAAAGAACACAAATAATTTTATCTGCCAAAAATGCTGATTGTTTTGTGTAAATTAATTGTATATAATGTAAAGTAATTATGATAAAATACTGCGTAATATGGAATATGCAATTATATATTGATCTTCCAGCTTCAATAGAATTAAATACTAATGAATGATATGTATAAGTATAGTATAGATTGTTAATGCATATTTTTGTATCATTCATTGCACAGGCAATAATAAGATATATATGCAATATAAATACAAATCATACTTTCTTTCTTAAATAGATCTCTTAATTTTTTTTTATTCCATGGAATTTCCACAGGTCCTGCTAGTATATTATATGTTTATAGATATAATGAATAAGATTTATGAAAGAAATGAATCAATAGAAATTTATCAGAGAAAAAAGAGAGCTGAGAATGAGAGAGATGGAGAGTGACGTGTGAAAAAGTTTTGACAAAAGAAATTTGCTCATCCAGGGGATGAAAATATACTATATTAATATATATGAATATATAGATGTATGTATGTGTGTGTATATATATATGTATGAAAAGCGGACATAAAATGATGATAATAATTGTTTCTACTTTTGGCACAAGGCCAGCAATTATCCAGTGTATTACCGGTACTTTATTTTATCGACCCCGTAAGGATGAAAGGCAAAGTTAACCTCGGCGGGGATGATAATAATGATATATATATATATATATAATAATAATTGTTTCTACTTTAGGCACAAGGCCAGCAATTACCCAGTGCATTACTGGTACTTTATTTTATCGACCCCGTAAGGATGAAAGGCAAAGTCAACCTCTATATATATATAATAATAATTGTTTCTACGTTAGGCACAAGGCCAGCAATTACCCAGTGTATTACTGGTACTTTATTTTATCGACCCCGTAAGGATGAAAGGCAAAGTTAACCTCGGCGGGATTTGAACTCAGAATGGCAAGGGCCGTAACTCTATGCGCTAAAGCATGGCATCCGACACTCTACCAATACTGTCAATCCAAATAATAATGTGTGAAAATAGCATTACAAATTGTTCATAATTTTTTCAGAATGAAAATATAAATACAAATATAAACATGTGTAATAAATACAATTAATTATTGCTTGGAACCTCACAAGTATGATGCACAAAAGATATGATCAAAGTGAAAAATAAAAAAAAATAAAAATAAACAAAAACAACCATTAATTCATCACCAAGTGAGACAATTGGCTGCTCGACAGAAGTCAACAGAAATGTTTGAGGCAAGCTAACACACTCGCAGAATTACCGCGGATGATGGCGAGGCTATGGCACTGAAACAACCAGGCACCCTCACAGGCATCCCCTGCCACCTCAGTAAGGCGAGTCGCAAACAATGACAAGAAATTCACTGTCAGCGGCCCAACTCCACTAATCATCTTAAACGCCACAGGCTAGAAAAAATAGTAGTTTGATAGTTCCGGCTATTTTTGGATTTTATTCCATTCAGCAATGGAAGTAGTAACCCTCTTATTTGCCGCAGCATCCATGATGTAGGAGGGAGCAAAAGAGTCACTGATCGAGGCATCCCAGATAAGATATCTGCCTCTTATCCAGAGAAAAAGGGTAAGACCATATAGTCTCTTCCTATCACTTCTGGATAATCCAGCCGGCTTGAGAACTGAGAGGATATTTACCTGAGCTAGAGCCCACTTAATGATCAGGTTTAGCTTGGAGTGGTGGGCAAGGTGACAAACATTCATGCAGCAGGACAAACCATGGCAGCCTGTGGAGTCAAGGAACCTACCACAGTGACATCTCAAACCTCACAGACGTCAGCTCCAACATAAGAGTTCAATGGAGATGTGGAGCTCGTCCAGACTGAGAAGACCACCAATCTTGGCCACAGGCACTCCTCCAAGAACTATGCACTTGCAGAAAGTAAGTGGCACATAGAAAATTGATTAAATTGAAAAAAGGGACAGTTAAAAGCATCATCCAGACACCAGACATTCAAATCCAGGTCAGCTCCCATCTTGGTGACGTCATCAATACCCAGTGTAAAAAGAACAGGTCTGAGCGGTTCACCCTGTTGCACCCCTGAGGCAGATAGGATGAAATGGTCACCGGAGAGGTAGGAGTGCTCCCAATAGGCTTTCGAAGCAAATTGGTAAAGCTGTGAGGCCCTCGCCTTTACTGAATGGAGGATTACATCCCAACAGATGGAATTGAAAGCGTTCCTGAGATCTAGCTTGAGGAGAACTAAGGGTCTCAGAAGGCAAGTTGGTAAATGCTTTGGTGGCGTGAGCGGCAGCCACACAGCCAAGTTTGGTGTCCACCTCTAGCTGAATAGAGGAAAATTCGGCAGACAGGCAGTCTGAACTCAAGGACAGACACACTTTCACAATGTGCTCTCAACTGCTATGGGGCGGTGGTCACCATTGGGCTTTGTGAGGCCAAACAGTTTAGCCCCAAAGAACAGGGTGTGAATATAATGGAGGACACTCTCGGACGAGAATAGGCTAACATACAGGGTGAGGTTATCCAGCTAACAAGGAGACACTGTCCTTGAGGTGCTGAGGTTGTAGATCATCAATCCCTGCACTAGAACCCACAGGAATGGATATAATTGCCTTCCTGACATTATCTGGGGTGAAGATAGGTGGAAATAACCTGGTGGATTGGGCCAGTGCAAGTGGTCATCCAGAGGGGCCAGAGGATGTTTCTCCCTCAGTCAATTGTGTGAATCAGTAGTGCACTAGGCAAGAGGAGACAGAGAATGTGAACAGTTCCTTTAATGTCAAATTCATTGAATTTGGCATTGATGGCCTTCTTTCAGTTTGGTGATCACCCATTGTTTGGAACTGAGTTGATCACCAACCTGAGTTAAGCAATAGTTGAGACTAGCAGTTTAGCCCGGCGTTGCTTGGGTTTGTTCATTTGCTATGAAAAGTTACGTACAGGTAAACATGGCTTGAAAGCGAATAAGCTTATCAATTAAGTGCATAAAGCAGTTGAACCGGTTATTAAATGTTACGAACCAATTAGCATTTTCGACAATTGATGATGGGTTAATAATCTTCCAATAGCGAATTTAGTAGACCAAAGTTGCAAGATGGTGGCCCTGATACCACTGGGTGTCAGATCTTTCCGCCATGGGTGACCTTACCAGGAAATAGTTTTCCAGACGGCATAGCTCCAACACCTCCACCAACATCTATAGCACCTCTTTGTAGACGATATTGCGTGTCATCCCTTGAGGAGTGTAAGCAAAATGTCCATTCCTGCTCCCTACGCGGGAACAGGCAACATAAAGTTGGCCATGGGAGAAGCATGGCTCCCCCAAATGGATGCCTGCCACCGACAATGTTTGCCCTTGTGACTTGTTAATGGACATGGCAAAACCTGGTCTCACCGGGAATTGGGATCGCCTGAAATCGAACGGGGTATCTGACGCCGAGAGGAAAAGGTTCATCCTTGGAATGAAAACATTCTCCCCTCTCCTGCACCCCGTTACAATGATGGCCTCAATCAAGTGTGGCGTCAGTGACTTGACGACCATGCGAGTACCGTTGCACTGCGGTGGACGCAAGTTCCTTATTAGCATAATGGGACAGCCAACCCTAAGCTTAAGAATGTGAGGTGGGAGCCCTGGGGGCTCAAGGGAATTTAATAACTCAACTGGATAATTAACGATATCGTCTGAGTCTGACGTCCGGTCGATAGATTTGAAGATGTGCTCTTTACCGGGAATCTTCTCAATCAGCTGCTCGTTAATAAAATTAACTATGGTATTTTTCGGAGCAAGAATGGCTCTTTCGCTGAGCCAATTGAGGTTTTTAAAGTTAGATGAGACATTAGGAAAAACTGCTTCCCAAAGGTCAGAAGGGCTGCTCACAATGTTGCACAGGGAGTCAATTGCTATGCCGCCCTTGTCATCCGCAGGGACCTTGCCCTCACCAAGTGCTAAAATGTTCTGAGCAAATGCTGCAGACATGTCACCATGCAAATGAATACGCATATTTATGCTCAGGTACAAACTCTTCACCTGGAGCCAAAACATGGATGACTTAAGGCAGGCATGCACTTCATCAGCTCTTGTCCCTTTGGGGATGACAGGCAGCATTTGCCGAAAATCCCCTGATAGCAGAAGGGTTACGCCACCCATAGGAGCCGTAGAATCCCTAATGTCTTTCAGGGTCCTGTCCAATGCCTCAAGGGCACCCTTGTGTGCCATTGTGCACTCATCCCAAACAATGAGGCAACATTTTTTGAGAACCAGAGCTTCGTGTGAACTCATGCTGATATTGCATGTTGGTGTCTCAGTTTTTACTAAATCCAAGGGGAGTTTAAAGGTTGAATGTGCTGTCCTGCCTCCCGGCAGCAAAGTAGCAGCGATCCCGGACGATGCAACAGCCAACGCAATTTTTTTCTCCTGACGAATCTTAGCGAGAATCAATTTCATTACAAAAGTTTTTCCGGTACCCCCAGGAGCATCGAGAAAGTAAGTACCCCCAGTCTGATTTTGGACCGCGTCAATGATAGTTAAATAGGCCAACCTTTGGTCCAACAGAAGTTTGGGCTCATTTTCCTCTAAGTATTGGGAAAGAGATTCAATGTCATATGCTGTTTCTCACAATAAATCCGGGGCCAACGTGTTAGCTTCCTCTCTGACAGTTGACGGCAAGCCATATGTCGCCAACTCACTCCCACCCATGTCGAGGAGGGCATCCTCGATATCAATGAGTGCCCTGTTGTAGATAATGTCACTGTAACCAACTTCCACTGAAGGATACTGCAGATGAGCCAGGCGTAGGAAGTCCTCAGACATGAAGTCTCTGTACTTGACCCATAAAGATTTGCGATCACCCACATCACACTTTTGAAGCAAAATGGCAAAGAGTTCCCGTAGACCTTTAGGTGATTTCAACAAAGCACCCTCTGCTAAAGTGGAATCCCATTGTGAATCATCTTCCAAAAGACCACGCTTAAAGCAGGCTTCCGGTACGTATCACATATTTCTCCATCAACAGTTTTGAGGTCCTGAAAACTTTGTGGGCCTACAACTTCATGCAGAAGAAGGCGGAGATGAAAGCACTCATGCTGACTTGGGGGCACAGTGTAAACCCTTCCAAAACAGCTGTCAAATTTTAAACCAGGATGTCTTTCAATAGCCTGACCTGACTTTCTTCGCACCCAAGTGTTTTTCGACCATATAAAGTAGGATGGAACCTGGGAGTACACAATTGTTTGCGCAAATGTATCAAACTGGCAAAGTTTGAAGAAACCCGTCAGAGTGGTCTCTTTCGGATCAGCGGCCAGCTTGGTGGCGGTTTGGTCCGTAAAGTAAACCCTTTGCCCATTTTCCAAATGTACTGCAAGCTGTACGATGGCGGGGTGACGTTGGTGTAGGGATAAACCAAATAGGCACCAAAAAGCTTCATTGCTACTGATGTACCGCCCCGCCAGGTATTCTGTGACCTCGTCCCTGCTATTTTCAGCTTGAAATGCGAACATTGCGGCATCAGAGCCCTTATTTACATATTTGCATATGTATTTTATCGACCTGACGGAGTTGCAAAACTCAACGTTGATGTGGGCGTTGAACATCTTCAAGACAAGCAGGCAGTAAGGGACCACCCATCTATTGTCGACTTGACCTCCCTTTACTGTTGTGGTGAAGCCACCGTTCTCGGGCCATCTCCGCCATCACCAGTCTGAGTCTGGTCAACAAATAATTTTTTGGGGTATCCCTTACTGCACGACCCCCCCCCCCTTCAGACACGTGTGATGCTCATTAGGACCCGATGCACATGGACCATGTTAGCTTTGACGATGTCATGTAATTCCTGGTCAGTTGCTGGGTTAGGGATTTCAGCCGAAATGAAGCTGTCTATGGCATTTGAATTGATTTTATCAGCTAACCAAATCAAAATGTGAGCATGTGGCAGCCCTCGTTTTTGCCATTCGACGGTGAACATGTCACATTTTACAGCCCCAAATACCTGACCCTTTTTGATTAAAGCCATGAGTTTAGCCAGTTTCAGTCTGAACACTCTGGCAATGAGGTCATGTCTGTTCGAATAATTTTGCCCAGGAAAAAGTTCACGGGTTACATTCCGCTTCATATGTCTATAGCATTAATCTGTTATATGAAGTGTTATTTTGCGGGTTGTTATTTGCAATAAGCCGATTGAAAATGCCCCAGATAAGCCGTATGTCAATATGGAACGCTCCACTGCAGTGTTGTCATATAGGGAGTGAAGAGCGACAGAGAGAGTAAAGCAGTTAAATTATAGAGAGGGGGAATGATCATGATCGATTTTTGCCCTTATTGTTGATGGATTTGAATTTTTCTTTCTTCATGACCTTTTCCTGACCAAAAGCATTAATTGTCCCAACTTTGAATAGAATCCGTTGGAAATTGTGGACGTGAATCCGTTACAAACCTTAACACACACATCCTCAGATTTATATATATAGATAGACTCAAACAGCTCCAACTGCCATTTTATGGAAGATGAGAAGGATCTGGATTTCACATTGGACACGTGGAGAGAAACTAAAGGAAACAATTAGTTTCTGCCAATTCAAGATGTTGTTTGATAGGAAGATGTTCTTCAGCAGCTTGGAGAGAGCATGGCAAAACAGGTCCAAGCTTTCTTTGCCCAGAGGCCAGTGGCAAAATCCTCAACAGGGATTTGAACGTCAAAGCTAAGTTCTGACCTGCGAAGTAAGTCAGAGTTGAGATGGCATTGGTTACACGTCTAGTTTGAGAAACCTTAGTAATGCCAAAGCAGTTCCTGTGATAGCTTAGGCTACAAGAGTGACATTTAATGATCTTTAAATATCGACTTGTATGAGTCAAAGAACAGTTTGGTGGTGACTAGGTGGCATCAGAGGGGTCAGCATTATAAGTAGGATTCAAACAGGGAGAAGATTGGGTTAATGCTTGGATGGTGGGTAGGTGGCGTTTGAGGCTAGCTAGCTGTCATGGGAGTGGTAGAGAGGAGAGATAGGGGATACAAGATAGCTCCCCTAGAATGAGACGGGGCTGGTGAGGAACATGAAGACAAAGGCAAATAAGGTGTTACCAAATCCTTGAACCATGTAGGTCTTCTGGTCATTTGACGAATGACCTTAAAATAAGTTAGATTTAAATGGTGAAATTTGTTTAACTGACCATCAATGTTAAATCTACCATTGGATGGGCATGTAAAAGGGATGTGTGAACCATGGGAATAGGAAGTTGGGAGCAAGCTAAAACAAAGAAATGAATTCTGTGTTTGTAGGGAAATGTGTGTAAGGTGTTGAAATGAATGTTGTGTATATGTAAACTTTTAAAACAGTGAATTCGATAAGTGTAAAAACAGTGCAAAAATAGAACAGTGAGATATTAAAACATTGAAGAGAAAAAGTTAAAACTGAAAAGGAATTTTGAGATGTACCAAAAATGAGGAAATGTGAGTGAGATGTTGTGTGTGTGTAAATATTTAAAACAGTACCAAAAAGAGTGGAGGAAAATATATACATAATTGTTTCTACTTTTGGCACAGGGCCAGCAATAACCCAGTGCATTACTGGTACTTTATTTTAGCGACCCCGTAAGGATGAAAGGCAAAGTCAATGAAACACGTGTCACGCATGATTACGAATAAAATGTTAAACTGAAATTTCGATCTCTCATTCTTTATATATATATATATATATATATATACAGGATGTCCCCAAAAATGTATACACACTTCAACAGCATTCTAATAAATATTGCTTGTACAAGTAATCAAAGTATGTATCCATTTTTGGGGGACAATGTGTGTGTGTGTATATATATATATATATCTCTAAGGCGGGTAAAACTCCTGAGATCCATGGACGAGTTCTCTCCAGCGGTCTCTGTCCCTCATTATCGCTGCCATGTCCTGCGTCTCCAACAGACCAGTGTCTGTCCTTAGGGCATCAACATACGTTAACCTTGGTCTTCTTCTTCTAGTGTGTCCATGAAGGGGCTCCCAAAGGAGCACTGAGTGCAATGTCAACTCTGGATGTCGGTGAGCATGTCCAGCTAACCTCAGTCTCCTCTGTGTCACTTTTGAGCTGACTTTTGGGATGCTCCCATACAGCTCTGAGTTTTTCATCCTCAGTGTATACTGATTAATGTTCAGAGCCATCTTCAGCATTCTCGTGTAGCACCCATCCACCATCTGAGTGAGTTTCTTGGTCAGTGTCCAAGTCTCAGACCCATACAGCAGCACAGACTCCACTACAGCAATGAAGAGGCGGATTTTCAGGTCTCTGCATATATATATATATATAACGAAGGAAGTGTTGTAAGGAACCAGATGGACCATAACGCACCAGAGTACTGTGGTTGTTATTGGTTTTAACCAAAATGTTCTTATTGAAATTGGTAATTTTTACAAGATAGACGTGATTCATAATATAAATACGTAAATAAATACACGCGTAAATATATGAAATGGCTAAATATAAGAGAGAGAGAGTGTATGTGAGAGAGACAGACTCTAATAACAATATGAACATAACTGAATGAATAACCTTTTACATGGTCGCTCAATCTGCTAGATATAGCAGCAAAATCTCACTCAAATAACACCCTACTGTCTTATAGAGGGACGAGATACATTGGATAATAAACTTAGGGTAGTAGAGTGGGTAATAGGAAAATGTTTAACCCCGACGGCAGAGCTCAAGCCATTAGTCCAGAAATAGCCGTCGAAATGGCTTGAGCTCTGCCGTTGGGGTTAAACATTTTCCCATATAAACGGAAAAAATGAAACGAAATTTCATTTCCCACTCTTAGTACGGCTGTTACTTAAATATAAGTATGTACGCGTACATACATATATGCATACAGACGTACAGTAGTATGTATATATATAAACATACCTGCACACATATATATATGTACGTATGGATTCACCAAACATTTATTATAATGCTCGGTGTGTTTGTAAACAAACATCCCGTATTAAGCCGTAGTGTCTAGCAACCATCGTTGCTCGTTTGTTCAACACTGACAAAGGAACGCTGTACTAGTTTCAAGCTTATTAGCTATCGTCAGCAACGTATACCTTCCTGCCAGATTGTTGAACGTATATACTTACCTTATGCATATTAACGGCTGAGTAGCTCAATCGTTCAACAATCTGGCAGGAAGGTATACGTTGCTGACGATAGCTAATAAGCTTGAAACTAGTACAGCGTTCCTTTGTCAGTGTTGAACAAACGAGCAACGATGGTTGCTAGACACTACGGCTTAATACGGGATGTTTGTTTACAAACACACCAAGCATTATAATAAATGTTCGGTGAATCCATACGTACATATATATATGTATGCATGTATGTATATATATATACATACTACTGTACGTCTGTATACATATATGTATGTACGTGTACATACTTATATATATATTTTTTTTACCCGGGTTCAATCGAGGATAACCACAGTAAGTAAGGTACTCAATACATAGCAGAGTATAAATATTTAATATAGAAATGGCTTCTACAGGACTAGAACTGTTTCATTCGGGAGAAATCATCAGGAAGCACTTCGGAATTTGCCCCAGTTCGGTTCCGGATTCGCATTAAACTGGAGCTTGAAGCAGTCGTCCAAAGAGTCCTTTCTTAATCTATGATGGTATGAGACTTGAAAGAAATTTGGCTATTTCTAACTAGTCAAGCAACCGCATGGAGGTTTTAATTCCTTCACTCGAAGTAAACATATTTGTGGTTGTTATTGGTTTTACCCAAAATGTTCTTGTTGAAATTGGTAATTTTTACAAGATAGACGTGATTCATAATAATAAACACGTAAATAAATACACGCGTAATATATGAAATGGCTAAATATAAGAGAGAGAGAGAGTGTATGTGAGAGAGACAGACTCTAATAACAATATGAACATAACTGAATGAATAACCTTTTACATGGTCGCTCAATCTGCTAGATATAGCAGCGAAATCTCACTCAAATAACACCCTACTGTCTTATAGAGGGACGAGATACATTGGATAATAAACGTTCTACAGGCATTGCTTAGATTAAAATTTTAGCTAATTCATATTTTCCACGCCGTTATACATCCCTAACCCATTCATTCATTCGTTACACATATTCGCCATCAAGTTAGAACAAAGACAAAACGTTTATTGCCCCACACACGCACAAATACAATTTTTTTCTTGTTTTTATCACTGCAAATTAAACTGAAATCTATGATGTATAAATATAATTATGATAATGATGCACTTATTTAGTACCATAGATCCATCAGAACGAAACATCTCCATGAAGTTATAATGAATTTTGAAATTGAATAAAATACGAGAACTTTCCAGAAGAAAAGAAAAAAAAGGATAATTAAAACAACAGCATCTAAAATGTTTCTGAAAATGAAACACTACCATATTAATGCGTTCATTATTGAATACATTTTACTTTCATTGAAAGCATTATTTTGTTCTACAATAGAGCTGAATATATGTAGTCCTACTTTGTGCCTGAAGAAAATTATAAAACAGACAGGGTGGTCACTTCTAGAAGAGTTTCTTAGATATGTTCACTTGTAGAAGGTTGACCGCAATGGCAGCGAAGTGAGTTATGAATGAAACGCAATGACTTTATAAAGAAAAAATCCTACATTATATGTGCGAGGAAATAACATAAGCAGGGTGATCACCTCTAGAGGACCTTCTTAGATCATATATTCACCCTATTAAGATTAAATAACTGTTTCTACGTTAGGCACAAGGCCAGCAATTGCACAGTGTATTACAAATAACGCCGTAACGACAGAAATGAGTTATGTATGATGCGAAATAATTTTATAAACATACACACATTATATCTAATATATAAAACGAAAGCCATGTATTTACATATGTAACTGTGCTGGTGTTTATAGTTTTTAAAGAGCTGCAATAAATAAAGCCAATGGTGGCTTTTTTTCAATTTACAAAGACCAAAGCTTTCTACACACACATATGCCGTGTGTAAATATATATATACCGTTATTTGATGGAATCGGACCCTGACACAACAGGAAGTTACTTGGATCCATGTTGGAATAAGACGAAATGTAATTTCACTACATCGAAGATCGATGCAATTAGCTTGTAACTCCGAGGGTACACAACCTCCGTTTTTCAGAAAATGAAGTCATTTGCGAGTAAGCCGGAATGTCAGATCCAATGAAAACAAGAAAAAAACCTAGAGAAGAGAAAAATTCTCATCGAGGGTAACTCTGAAGGTCCCCTCGCCCATTCGGCTTTTGGAAAGAAAAATGATTGCGAGCATGATTAATTGAAAACACGAAAAAAAAAATGTCTTAGCGTACCCCAGCAGGTACTTTTCTATAAATTTACACACACGCACGCACACACACACACCTAACTTTTCACCCTCAGTTCTTTCTTTCCTGTTAAAGGACTAACATCGATACATCTTTTTTCATTTCATAATGCAAAACTAATAGCACTTTTGTAATTTTTTACATATTTGTTTTTTTGTTTTTATTTTTGACTTTGCATCTGACAGAAAGGAGTGATTGGAAGGAACAGCGATCCCGATCTAAATACGAATGGAAAGGTCTTCTCAGACTTATGGTCTAGTTATGATCACATTTCCAGCACAAAGACATCCATACACATGGTATTAAGGAAATCAGGGACAGAGGTCAGTTTTGATGTTGTTATTGTCTCTGATCTCTTCGATTTTGTGCTGAATGTTCGTTTTAAGAGAAGGGTTGAGTTACAGGATAGAGTGGGAAACGCTGGCTAATAAGGTAGTCAGGACCAGGTATGCAGATACTATTCTATCTAAATTCAGAGAAATCCCTGAGCAACCTGAGGACGTTGAAACGGAGTGGGGACTGCTCAGCTTAAATGATGCAAGTGAAAGTGACATGGTACTCGGTGACATGAGGAATCCTTGGTTCAATCAAGAGCTCAAAGATGTTATCTGAATAGAGAATGAGGCTTACAAAGCTTGGCTTGAAAATAAGTCGTTGCAGACACAAAAAGGAGAACTTGCAGATGCAAAAAGTTGCAGCAGAGACAGTTAAGATGTGGGAAGATTTTAGATAAGCTGGAATCTGACTTTAGATCAGCAAATAAAGTATTCTAGCAGACCATCCACTGACTTTGTAATAAGAAGTTGCCCTCCACGCCTGCTGTCAGGAATGCATCTGAAGTTCTTCTCTCTTTAAAGAGGTGTATCCGTGCGAGGTGGAGAGAATATTTTTCTAATCTCCTATATATATATATATATATATGAAAAAATGGGGAGAAGAATACTGCAGGTTGCACATGGATAACATGTAATAAAATAAGTCCCTCATCAGTGATTTGCCCACGATCATAGATATTTCATTGCATTAAAAATCATATACCTCACGTCGGTGCAATAATAACTAAATTAAGTTATTAGGACAATTAAAACGCATAAAGCGAGTGAGACAAGATAACAACAAAGAGGAGAGCTAACTGTAGAAGGAAGGGAACAAGCTTCATAGTTATTCTGTTAGCATAAGCTAGGAGAATATATGAGCGCTTAGAAAAAAGACCTTTCGGGAACGAATTCAAATGTGAGAAAGAGAGAAAATGTTTTCGTCGTGAACGGGGTGAAGTGAGAAGAGGAGAAACAGTGAGTGAGTGAGTGAGTGGAAGTGTGAGGAAGAGTTAACTGACATGACAGAGGGGGCGAAAGAAAGTAGGAGAAACAGAGAGAACGAGGGAGCAGTAAGAGAGAGAGAGAAAAAAACAGAATCGCAGTTTAGGTAAATATATGTGAAAAAATGGGGAGAAGAATACTGCAGGTCGCACATGGATAACATGTAATAAAATAAGTCCCTCATCAGTGATTTGCCGACGATCATAGATATTTCATTGCATTAAAAATCATTTACTTCACGTCGGTGCAATAATAACTAAATTAAGTTATTAGGACAATTAAAACGCGTAAAGCGAGTGAGACAAGATAACAACAAAGAGGAGAGCTAACCGTAGAAGGAAGGGAACAAGCTTCATAGTTATTCTGTTAGCATAAGCTAGGTGAATATATGAGCGCTTAGAAAAAAGACCTTTCGGGAACGAATTCAAATGTGAGAAAGAGAGAAAATGTTTTCGTCGCGAACGGGGTGAAGTGAGAAGAGGAGAAACAGATATATATATATATATATCATCATCATCATTACCATTTACGTCTATTTTCCATGCCTGATAAGTTAGACAGGTTGTCAATTTCTAAGACTAGACAGGTCAGATGACCACGTCTGAGTGCCTTTTTCGTGGCACCAGCACTTCCACTTTCCAGTGTGGGCTGAGTGTATTGTGGAACCAGGACTACCACATTTCAACTCTATGGTGCTTGTATCCTTCACTATGATGGGAGGGGAGTGATGGATGAGAGTTGGGTGTAGGCTACCTGCAGCTAGAACATGGAGTGAGGGGTGGTGTTAATGGAAGTGAGTGAAGTCTGGCAGTATAGTTGGGTGTGCCCAGCTTTCCATGACAAAGTAAGGATAAATTTGGCAGTATGAATCTGGGAAAAGGACGAGTAAGTGTTGAGTTGGGTGGTCATGGAGAAAGAAAGGGTGAGAAGTGGCATCTGGCAGCACAGTGATAATGCACCCATCTTTATATTGCAGCATGAGAGAGGAGGAATAAGGGATGTAATTGAGGGGAAGACAAAGATGATGTAAGATGAAGTATGTGGTGGGAGTGGGGAAAGCAAGTGTGCAAGAGGAAAGACTAGGTAGGGAGAATAGATAGTGAGGAAGGGTTATGGAACGGGACAGCTTAAGTATTGTTACATCTTTCTGCCTTTTATAACCATCCTCCCCATACTCATTTTGTGAGGATGCAAGTCTTCTGTAGTACAGCATATCACCTGTCAACTCAATCCTGTGTCATCTCAGTGAGGTCCAACATTTTTAAGCTACTCTTTATCACTTCATGTCATGTTTAGCTAGGACCTCCTTTTCTATAAGTTCCCTTGACTAAGGGCCTTGTGCTGCTCTCATTCTTCATATGCATCACATAGCCATACCAACAGAGTCTTCTTTCTTGTACACTGACTCCAATCTCACTTATGCCCAGTTTTTCTCTCAGCACATTAATGTTTTATTGTTCTTGCATATTACTATTACACATCCATTGGAACATGTTTGCCTCATTTCTTTCCAGTTTTCGCAAAACCTCTGTGCTCAATGTCTAACTCTTGCTTCCATAGATCATTGCAGTTCCCATACAGTCATCATACAATCTGCCTTTCACTCTGCAAGAAAACTCTTTTATATTATATGTAGATATAGATAATTAATATAAAAGATGTCCGTCAATGTAAAAAAGGTCCCTATTTACTTGAAATGGTTTATACAAATGCCAAATTAATATGGATATGGATAACATGCTTATCTATAAGTGGTCAGCTATAATAATAAAACAACAAATTATATGACACAAAAATTTATTCAGTAATTTCCAGGCTCTTAGCACTGTATAATAGACAGTCAATGTTGCCCAGAGTTCAACTCGGGGAGGTGGCCTGGTTTGAACTCCAAATGGCGGGTCCTTCTACTTCGAAAATAGAATGTTTTCAATATTACTCTAGCCCTGGCTGGCCATAGGATCCAACCTTTTTGCCAGACTCAGCATATGATGAGGTTTTATTACCATCGCAATCAGAAGCGACGCACGCAAACTTACACATGCACACTCACATATCTTGATAGTTTTTACTTTTTGTGGAACACTGCATGCGCGCGCACACATATAAACATACGCGCACGTACATACACACACACACATGTTAATAGTTATTGCTTTCCTTCCCCTCTTATTTCCACACACGTCTCTACACTGACACATATACATAGTGTATCCAAACACAGCGTTCACTTTGCCTCTCTGTTTCTTACTCTCCCCTGTCACTCCCTCATTGGCATTATGCATATTAATTTAAGTTTGCCGTCGTTGAGGTGGGCAGAGTTGTTTGAAACCTATGAACCAATGATAATCGAGAATTATGACACACGGAATACTGACATTGTTGAAATTAATATATAGATAGACTAGCTGACGTACCCAGCTTCACCTGGGTAAACAGATAAGAGAAAACAGGTAAAAGAGAAAATGATTGTATTGGATGTTTGTCTGGTTACAGTATGAGGCGAGTCCGTGGTGTCTGTGTGATACAAAAAACAGTAAAAAAAAATCTTCCAGATATACCAGATTCTTCGTTGTACCGTTTGTGCATAGTATATGAACAATTCTAGGTGCTCCCACTCAAAAAATCAGCTAATTTAATATCCTGATCACAGACTTGGTAAGAGTGAATGTGTCCCGCATGTGCGATCCGACTGAACTGGAGAGACGCATACAACACTTCATCAATTGCAAGCAATTCTCTGGCTACAACCAAAGAGACAGAATCAGGGTGTACAAATGAATCATAGAGAAATATAAGACCCTCATAGAGATGGACATGTAATAGCATGGATAGGACTAAACAAAAGATAGGGAAAGCCACTTCATGGTACAACAACCAGAGATACCAGAGTATCATGTTCATGGATGCAACCCCTGGAGGGAAATTAGCTAACCAATTTAGAACGGCCCTAAGAAAGACCCATTTAAAAATTAAAGTGGTAGAAAAGCCAGGAACTACCATCAAATCCCTGATCAGCAAAACTTATTCGTTTAAGAAAACCCAGTGTACTAATAAGAAATGTGTTATATGTAGAATAAATCCACAAATAAATTATAAAACTAGAAATGTAGTCTATAGCATAAGATGTACAGAGGGTACATGCAGAAACATGACAACGACATACATAGGAGAGACAACCCGGAGCATAGGGTAGAAGATAGACCAACACTGGGATGAACTAAAAGGACAAAAAGACAGTTCAGTACTATATGAACACGCCAGACTAAGACATGATGGTAATCTAGACAACATAGAAATTAAAATAATATCTAAACATAGAAATGACTCATCAGGTAGACAAATCAGAGAAGCAACTGAAATAGAACTAAGAAAACCGAAATTGAACAGAAGACATGAATGGAATAACAACAACCATACACAAACACACAATAGTGACCTAAGATAAATATAAATAAATATACACAGGTACAATAACAACAACCACACATAAACAGAAAATATGCACACAAACAGAGACGACAATAAATAAATAAATAATACAATAAGTAAACATTACAACGGGAGGAAACATAATAGTATCATTGATGATGTCACAGGTGTGTGACAAAAGAACTCTGAGAGACTATATATTTATATCTATATTTTTAAACTGTTGGTCAATCAATGATAAACATTGATTGTCAGCTAAATTAACTATAGGGATATAAAATATACGGAAACAAAAACCAATCCAAACCAAACAGTGAGTGTGTTTTATATATTTTTGGCAATATTATAACAATATGACCCTTCCCAAATATAACAATATTTGTTTCAACACGATTTCATATCAAAAACCTTGTAAAACAAATTCATCGCCGTATATATATATATGTATACACACACACACACGGTTACATGTTACCAGTAGCACTCAAGAGTGACCCTACATACATCCCCACTAACATACTAACATCCCTCCCTTCTTCTCCTCCTCCACCCTCCTTATCACACGCACACACCCACCGGCACATATATACACGCGCTCACACTAAACACACACCCTACTACCACCACTAACCCTCACCCCCACCCCACAACTAACCTCACTAACACCCCCTGACCCCAAACACACGCACCCACCCCCCAACTCTACACACCCTACCACCACTCACACCTGCATTCAACCCTTCCCCACCTCCCGTATACTAACACCCCTTCATCAAACTACACACACACCAGTACACCACACTCCCTCCATAGAACTACACACACCCTTCTCTCCCCGCTCCACACTCACTCATCCCACTAACACCTCTACTAATACACACACACACACCCTCCTCACTCCAACTTTCACACCTACCCATCCTCGCCCCTTTACCATTCCACTGACTGCTGCTATGCCCTCTGACCACCTCCCAGCACAAACAGACACACAGCACTCCCACTGCTTGACCACTTCCTGTTGCGTGCGCACCCCACATCTCTCCTCTTCTGACCATCGCTTCATGGAATACTCGTATGTGTAACTTGACCACCACAGAATCCACTAAACATCATAGGATTTTACCAACTTTTCAGCCATCCTCTTACGTAATCACCTATATAACTCACCCACACCCCCCAAAAAATTTTTTCTCCACACGCCACCTACACCCACAACACGCTTAAACCCCACACACGTGCTTTCCACCACATATTTACACCCTCAGCCTCCTGATTCCTCTCCCCCCACCCCTCTATCCACACACGCACAGACACTCCGACCTACAACCCCCCCCCCCCCCCCACACACACACCTCTTCCTGAACATGCAACCCTGTTCTTCCCCCAACCCTTACTTTCACATACACACACACACACACACGTACACCTACACACACACCACCTTCAGCCCTCCCCGCTCGGACACCCCATCTCCCTCTCCCCACTCCACCCGCCCACACCCCACACCCTTCCACCACCTGTTTTACCCCCCTTTTAATTTCAGTTTATTTTGATCATGCTTTTATATTTAAATTTATTTCATTCCTTGTATTTTGATCATGCTTTATTTTTATTTTTAATTTCATTCGCACTGTTTCCTTTCGCTATATGTCTCTCCACCACTCCCCCACACACCCTTTGAACTCTGTTCCCACACACTTCTCACCTGAGGAAGGGCTTATGCCCGAAACGTCGTTCCCACCAACACCCCACTCTCCAGTGCGTGAAATTAATAAACATTCGTTGTACTGCGTCTCTGTTTTGTTCCTGTTCAAATTTTTCCATTATATATATATATATATATATATATATATACATATATATAGAGAGAAAAGGTGGAATTGGAAAGCACGGAATATTATTTAAGGATCTGTTTTTCTTTTTTTCTTTTTTGATTCATCAAAGTAAGATTATTGAAAAAATGAGAGGAACAATCTTTTTAAAAAAAAGGAGTTTTATAATGTATATAAAATATAACCGGGTTTGATGTATCAGTGTGAACCATCTTATCAAATGTTGAATATTACAATTGAAAAGAATTAAAAAGAATAAAAAAATTCAAAATTCAAAATTAAGTGTTGAAAAGGTCTGTTCATCTTTCTTGTGAAGACTGGGTCTAAAATGGACCCTTATATATAGAGAGAGAGGTAGTCATAGTAGTAGTAGTAGAGGTAGTGTTGGTAGTTGTGTTTTTTCACAGAACAAAATTATTTTTAGGACTAGTCTCAATTGTATTAAAGGATTGGTCAAGAGTTCAGAAGGGGGTGGCGAAGGGGGGAAATGTAAGCTAGGGAGAATTGCTATAGGGAAGAGAGGTAAATGGGATTGTCAAAAGAAATTCTATTTTAGGAATATGGTTTTAGAGAGTATGAGTGTGTTTGTGTGAGTGTGTATATAAACATGTGTGTATGTGTGTGTCTTATTGTAAGTGTGAAGGAATCAAAGCTAAGAGGAATATTTTTTGGGACACATGTATATACATATCGACAGTCGATCGACTTTCGTCAAATTAAATGTGAATTTTTGTCCTTCAATTAAGTATAGGCATGAGCCACAGTTTGTTCTTCTGCATTTTGCTACCGTAAGGTTGGAGATTGGTTTGTGTATATTTGTTCCAGTGAGAATGTGTTTTAGTGATTTGGGTTGCTTTTTACTTTTGATCTTGTCTGTTTCTAGGATTTTTTTTCCTTTTTTCATCTTTAAATAGAATGGAGAGGTTTTTATGTAGGTGGTCAAACATTTCGGTGTTTCGGTGTTTCTCTATAACCCGTTTTGTATAAAACCTTACTCCCTTTTCAAATACACCCACATATATATATATATATATATATATATATATCTATACTATAAAGCTGACGGCCGTATGTAAGTAACAAACTTTCTGCCAAGCGGCTGAACCAAACGGCACCAAATTTGCACCATAGATGTAACTTTTTCCAAGAAAGTGAGGGTACTTTTGTTTGCTGAATTTTGTTAAAAGATTAAAGACATTATTTAAATATTCACTTCTTTAAAATTTTCAAATGTCAGCACTTCCAGTTATACAACATTCCTAACGTCTTGACGAACCAAAATATCATCTTCCTGTTTTCTTTCAGTTGCAACGTTTTTCGAAATATTTACTTCTGCGCTCACAGATTGATTTTTTTAGTTTCAGAGATATATATTTGTGTACAGATATTTTTGCATACACAAAAACAAAATATAAACAAACGTATTTATTTCACGAAAGCATAGACGGCTTATCGTCATTGTTACTGCCGAGATGCCACCCAAAACGTCCCAGCCTGGTCGCAAGATCAGATTTTCCAGAAGAAAAAAATGTTATAACAAACGTATTTATTTTACAAAAGCACAGACGGCTTATCGTCATTGTTACTGCCGATATGCCACCCAAAAAGACCTAGCCTGGCTGCAAGATCAGATTTTACAGAAGAAAAAATGTAACTAGAGCAACAGAGAGACTAAGCTTCGCGCTTACCATCAACAAAGCTCAGGGTCAAACCCTAAAAGTGGCTGGCCTTCATCTGGGAAAACCATGGTCAATTGTATGTAGGATGCTCTAGGTTGAGCTCGCCAAACAATCTCTTCATCTTTGCTCCCGAGGGCCGAACAAAAAATATTGTATACTCTGAGGCTCTAACAATGTAATTTATGTATTTTCTGTTACTTGGAATTTCCATTATGGTTGTACAAATTATTGTAAAGTTTGTTAAAAAATTTGTTCTCTGTTCAACCTTTATTATTGTAACTATCAATTTTCTTTAACGTACTGGCTAAGAAAAGAAACCTACAATGAAAGTTTACCCAAGCCAAATGTTGTATTTATTAACATTTCTATCTGCAGGTTCTTAGCAAGCTTACTGGCGCTTTAGTATGGTATTCAATTCTCATATCGTTTTTGATTGATATGGTACATATATCGCAGCTATTCATATGTTTGAAACATTAGATAACGATTGCTGATGTATATTGTACGACAGAATTAGCTGAAAAATATTTTGAATGAACAAATAAAAGAGATATAAAAGAGAGATGTTTGTTGGTTGGTTCCTTCGCGTATCACACAAAAAAAACGGAAAGTGACAATCGAAAAGTATGTACAGGATTGGGATAAGAGTATATCTAGGAAATTTTATTAATACTAATTTTATAACACCAAAGAAGAAAGACATACCACGTATGCTAACCAACCTGACTGCTATTTCTAGCAGGTTGGGAATCAACCAAGGGATTCTCTCTGTGAGTTCATTGTCAGTGATGATCGTGTTTCGCGGCTTGTCTCCGATTCCAATGGTGGTTTACACACACACACATATATATATACACAAACACACACACACACACAATACACACACACACTGTAAACAAGACAATGCATTCAATACAGACGTTGTCTCTTCTGCCGGTCTTCTCTTATCATTTGTTAACCTTGGCGAAGCTGGGTACCTCAGCTAGTATATATATATTGTTTAGAAAATAAAACATAAGCATAAGGACAATTCCCGCTCTTTGGCGGTCTGCTGTGGGTCATATATATCATCATTATCGTCATCGTAGGGTAGTAGGGGCGGGGTGTATTTTTGTTAGAGGTGCCTACTGACTGTAGGTTTCGCTTTGTACTTAGGCAAGGCGGGTCTTCTGTATTACTGTGTATCGCCAAAGATCTCGGTCCAGTGACATTGTCTTGGAGAGGTGTAAGTGTGTGAGGTCGGAGTTTAGCAAGTCGTCCCAGGTTTTTCTGGGTCTGCCTACTCCGTGGCTACCGTCTATTTTTATTGCCCTGCACTTTTTTATACAGCTGTCGTCTTTCATGCGCATCACGTGACCGTACCAACGTAGTCTTCTCTCGAGTAAACAGCATCTGATCCCTCTTATTCCTAATTTCTCCCTTAGTTCGTTTATGCTTTGCCGTTCACGTATATTACTATTACACATCCAGCGGAGCATGCAAGCTTCGTTCCTCTCCAGTCTGCGTATATCCTCTGCACACAATGCCCAGGTCTCACTGCCTTGCAACATTGCTGTTCGTATGCAGGCATCATACAGCCTGCCTTTCATTTTTAGTGAGAACCATTTAGCGGCCAATAGTGGTATAAGCTCTCTGAACTTTTTCCATCCTGTTCTGACTCTAGCTACTGTACTTTCGGAGCACCCTCCACCACTGCTGATTTTGTCACCCAGGTAACGGAAGGTGTCCACTATTTCTATAGAACCATCTGTGCAATGGAATGAGCTAGTATTCTGTGGGCACTTGCTGCTACTTATTGCACCAGAGCACCGGCCACATATAAAATCTATATTCTTAATTAGCTTACCTGTGATCCCACTACATTTTTTCAAGCACCCATACATTGCATTTGGGACATAAAATTGAGTTTCTGCCTACTCCTTTCCTACACACTGAGCATGGCCATTTCCCAGATGGGACTGGTGCCCTATTTTCCTTCCTACATACTAGAACTTTAGTCTTAGACAGGTTAATTTTAAGGCCTTTTGATTCTAGGCCATGCTTCTATATTTGGAATTTCTTCTCTAGTTCGGCCATTGATTCAGCTATGAGTGTTAGATCATCTGCATATAGGAGTTCCCATGGGCAGCCAGTCTTGAACTCCACCGTTATAGCCTGAAGGGCAATAGTAAATAGGAGGGGGCTAAGAACAGAGCCCTGATGAACACCAACCTTTACGCTAAACTCTTCACTATATTCGTTGTTAATTCTAACCTTGCTGACTGTTTCTTTATACATGGCTTGTATAGCTCTCACAAGCCATTCATCAATACCTAGTTTTCTAAAAGCCCACCAGATAATGGAGCGGGGTCTCTGTCAAAGCTTTCTCCAAGTCAACAAAAGCTAAGTATAGGGGTTTACTTTTAGCTAGGTACTTCTCCTGTAGTTGTCGTACAATGAAAAGAGCGTCTGTGGTACTTTTACCTGACACAAACCCGAACTGCATTTCATCTAGATCAATTCGCTCTCTGATTAGTTGCGCTATTACTTTTTCTGTGACCTTCATGACCTGGTCGATTAATTTAATGCCTCTATAGTTACCCCTATCTAGGGCATCTCCTTTACCCTTGTAGCAGTTAATGATGATGCTGCTACGCCAGTCCTTCGGAACAACCCCATTCTGTATGACTTGGCTTACTATCCGGGTGACCATAGTGTGTCCCACCGTTCCAGATGTTTTCAGCATTTCAGCAACTATTTCCGAAGGCCCAGCCGCCTTACCCGGCCGCCTTACCCGTCTTCATATCTTTGATTGCCTTACTTATTATACTACCTTCAACTAGCACTGCTGGTCCCTCTATTGGATCGATGTGGGGGAGACTGTCTTTCTCCCATTTATTCTCCTCATTTAGTAGCCTTTCGTAGTGACACTTCCAAGCTACCTTCTTATCAGCGTCAGTGATGGCAAGTACACCATCATCATTAAGGACAGAGTGGGCGATCCAGTTGGTATATCGGGAATCTGGGTTTGATAGATTCCGTGGTGTTGTTGCCGAGAGTCGATATCCATTTTAGTTGGTAGGCAGATTACGACAAATTATGGCTCGACATAGAAACGAATTTCTGTCGGGCTGCCTACCAACTAAAATGGATATCGACTCTCGGCAACAACACCACGGAATCTATCAAACCCAGATTCCCGATATACCAACTGGATCGCCCACTCTGTCCACCGCCTGCCAACCGCGAGCTTGAAGAAAAACTCTCGAGGCTAAAACATTCCGTATTTAACATCTTACGGAAACAGAAGAAGATAGCCCCAAACCTCTCCAGGACACAACAACTCGCCCTGAAGAACCTACGGAATAGGGAACTTATATACTTACCATCCGACAAAGGTAAAGAGTTTTGCGTCATCTCTCAAGCCACATACAACAACCTAGCCTTTGAACACCTAAGCAACAATGAATTATACACAGAGATCCCGGACATGACTGCAGCCCAGATCGAATTACAGACCAACTCCATCTGGTTCGATATCTGTAGGAGAAGACAACTCCCAAATAAAGTTCTACCACCTTTCTACCCACAAGAATAGTACTAAGACGCAAATAAGACCCATCGTCTCTAGCATAGAAGGACCCCTATACAAAATTTCCTGGCTCCTCTCCCAGGTCCTCAAGCCTCTACTCTCCACCTTTCCCGGGCATGTCAGTAGCTCCGATGAAGTCATACGTAGACTACACCAACTCCAGCCAGAACAAATTAAACGAAATAAATACGCCTTTAGCCTAGACGTTGTCTCCCTCTACACTACAGTCCCCGCTCATCCAGCTGTCGATTTATTGACGGACTGCGTGGTCGCAGAGGACATCCACTGCTACGGCCTCCACCCGACGGACACACACCAGCTTTTGTCCTTCACAGTAGACAACACTTACTTCACCTTCCACCACCACACATACAGCCAGACAACAGGATTACCCATGGGATCCAGCCTATCGGGCCTGCTGGCCATCACCTACATGAACCAGCTAGAATGCCGAGCCCTCAACACCTGCCATTCCCATACCTTCTTCACCCGATATGTAGATGACATACTCATCCTCACATCATCCCGTGGGGAGGCAGATAAAATATACACAACATTCTCCATCATGGACGCCAGTATAAAGTTCAGCATGGAACACCCCGATGACCGCGGATCCCTATCCCTACTGGACTTCCAACTCAGGGTAACAGAGGAAGGCAACATCCACACCTGCTTCTATAAAAAAGCCGCCAGCAGGGACCTGTTCGTACATTTCAGATCGGCCCTCCCACTCGGTGCCAAGTTCGGATACATAAGGAACGAACTGGCACGTATCCGGAACAAATGCACCAACGCTAGAGACCGAGACACACACACCACACATTTCCTGGAAGTACTCAAACTGAACGGATACACGACATCCACCACAAACCGTGCCAGAAAGAACAGAGGACATCACACCCGAGGCACTAACACTTGCTTCCTGAAGCTCCCACACTTCAGTGAAGAAACAACAACAGCCATCCGCAGAGCTATCAGACGAGAGGGACTAGATATCCAACTGGCCCACTCAGGTCCTTCTCTACGCGGACAGCTAACCAAAAGACACTCCACCAGACATGACAACTGCTGCAGACTAGCCAACTGCCTCATCAACGACACAGACCTATGCCACCAGGCTTACGTCGTATACAGACTAGAGTGTGACAAATGCAACAACTTCTACGTAGGTAGCACCACCAGACCACTCCACATAAGAATAAAAGAACACCTCAATACTAACGCTTCCTCATTTAAGAAACACCTAGTTAAATGCAAAAACACCGACAAAACCATAACAGTTAGGATAGAAACTAAGGAAAGAAACCTCGGCAATCTTAGAATTAAGGAAGTACTAATTATAGATAAAACACAACCACCAATCAATAATAGACTAGAACTCAACACCCAATTTATAACCTGATAGAGCTCCTAGCCCCATATTTACACACACCCCACACACACGCTTACACCTCCACTTATTCTCTCTCACACATACACACACAAAACCAGTTCTAACACCAAATAACACCTATCCCCTACATTTACGAATAGACATATCTTCTCACACTCACACACACACACTCACAAACTTACACCTTCATACACACTTAAACAGGCATGTATAAAAAAAAAAAAAAAACCCTTTTAAAGGGAGACTACTCTTTATCCACCTAATTTTAACTCTTTGACATTAGAGATAGAACAGATACTCTATACCATTTCCTGTCAGCATGACTTGGCAAGCTATTTAGAACACTGGTTTGAGAGCTCTACTTCCCTCTGAAGAAGAGATATTATTTCGAAAATTAAGGACATTTAAATAAATCTAAGGTAAAAGACTAATTGTCAACAATATCTTTTGCACTTGCATTCTTTATTCTATGTCCATACCTGCATTGTTTTGGCTTTATTATACATATACAAACGTTTATATATATATATATATATATATATATATATATATATATACACACACACACGTCTACAAATCAAGAAGGTATTTGGTTTACCTCTATGAATCTGTAAAGCTTTCAACTTATCCCAGCTATCCATAGGATTTTTCGTTTCTTTCAGGTAATTCTGTGCACACTTTGAAAATGCTTTGTATACATTATTTCCTTATTTTCCCCAATGTATATTTTGTCTATTTTTGAAATAAACCACATTGGTATATTCTGCCCCGATCTCTCTCCATATTCTAACTCATCTCAATCAATCCATCATTTAGTCGGTGGATGTCTTTAAAATTCTCGCACATACGCCTTGTCAAATATGCTTGTTTGTATCTGCTCATTTCCCCCCGAATCTTCAGCAATGATATACGCCATGATGGTCAACAGTCAACGGTCAACAGTTGACATGATAGTGATTTTGACGATTTTGATTTTGATTTTGATTTTGACTTTGATTTTGATTTTGTATCAGTACTGTCGGTAATATATGTATATATATATATGTTTGTGAGTGGTGTGCGTGATTGTATGCATGAATGAGTGTTGGTATGTGTGGTTGTGGTTTGTATGCATGAGTATTAGTGTGTGAGTCGTGTCAATAAGTTTCCTTTTTTTTTTTTTTTTTTTTTTAATGACCATGCTGTAAAATGGAGGGGTAGAGAGGGCCCTTGAGTCTAGTAAGACATCCTCTCTAGTGCTGGTGGCACAAATAAAAGCACCCAGTCCATGCTGTAAAGTGGCGCTGGTGTTAGGAAGGGCATCCAACCAGTGTATCAATGCCAAAAAGCTTATCAGCACAGCAACAAAACAGCATAGAAAAATATGAAGACGTCGCATCTCAGAGTTGCAACACTTAATGTTGGCACTCTCAGAGGTAGGTCTGCTGAAATAGCGGAGATGCTGGAGAGAAGGCAGGTGGATGTGTGCTGCGTGCAAGAGGTGAGATGGAGGGGTGCCTCTGCGAGACTAGTCGTAGGCAAGCGTCTTAGCTATAAGCTATTCTGGGTAGGTAAGGATGATGGGTTAGGGGGAGTAGGCATTTTCCTGGCTGAGAAATGGATCAATAAGACAATAGAGGTAGTTCGAGTTAGTAATCGAATAATTAAGCTTAGATTAGTTGTAGGTAGGAGACTACTGACAATCATCTCGGTCTATGCTCCCCAAGCAGGCCTAGGCAAAGATGAGAAAGACTGCTTTTATGAGCAACTTTTGCAAACAACCACAATGACAGAGGACGGAGACATCGTTATGCTAGCAGGAGACTTCAATGGTCATGTTGGACAGCTCCAGGATGGTTACACTGGGGTACATGGTGGGCACGGTTACGGTTCAAGAAATGAAGAAGGAGTGAGACTTCTTGAATTTTGTGATGCAAGTACATTGACTATTTGCAACACAAACTTCCAGAAACCTGCCAATCACCTAATAACCTACAAATCTGGTGAGCACATAAGCCAGATTGACTTCCTGCTAGTTAGGCAGCGGGACAGGCAGATAGTGTCTAATACCAAGGCATACCCTGGGGAAGAATGTACCCCACAGCATAGGTTAGTTGTTAGTGATATCTCAGTAAGCAAGAGATGGAATGAGACATATAGGAAGGTGTGGAGAAGAAAGGTCTGGAAGCTAAAAGACCTTTCACTAAAATTCAAATTTAGGAAAGCCCTTCAAGATGTATATGACGAAAAAGAAGACGATTTAGAGACGTATGACATAGATAATAACTGGAAGTTCTTACGTGACAACTTGCTGAAGGCTACTGATGAAACCTGTGGCTGGAGCAGAGCTCCAACCAGACAGAGAGTGACCTGGTGGTGGAACAGCAGTGTAGATAAGGCTATTAGAGACAAAAGACTAGCATGGAAGGCTTGGAATAAGGGTGGGAGTAGGGAAGAATATACAGCCACTAAGAGAGAAGCTAGACGTCAGGTGTACTTAGCACGCAGGGAGGCAGAGAGTAGGAGGTTTGCCAATGTTCTGCGACGGGAAGATCAGAGGCGTGCGGTGTTCCACATTGCAAGGCAGTGTGTCAATGCAAATCAGGATGTTGTTGGTGATAAATGTGTCCGGGATGATGCCGGTGTACTTAGTGTCACGAATGACCAGAAAAAGGAGGCCTGGAAATGTCATTATGAGAGACTGATGAATGTGGAGAACGAATGGGAGAGAGAGAAATTACCCTTGGTAGATCCGACAGAGGGACCAGCTATTGAGATTGACGAATATAGGGTCCAAGAGGCGATTAGGGAAATGAAAAATGGTAAGGCGGCTGGACCATCGGGAATAGTTGCTGAGATGCTGAAGGCATCAGGGGACGTAGGCACTAAACTGGTTGCACGCATAATCAATCAGGCTATATATGGTGGTGTCATACCCAAAGACTGGTGCAGCAGTATTCTCATAAATTGCTACAAAGGTAAAGGGGATGCTTTGGAGAGGAGCAATTATAGGGGTATAAAACTGATAGATCAGGTTATGAAAGTGGCAGAAAGGATTCTAGCACAACTAATTAGAGAAAGGGTCAAACTAGATGAGATGCAGTTTGGTTTTGTGCCTGGGAAGAGTACAACAGATGCCCTCTTCTTGGTGAGACAAATGCAAGAGAGGTTCTTAGAGAAGAATAAGCCACTATACTTAGCCTTTGTTGACCTAGAGAAGGCCTTTGATAGGGTACCCCGATCTGTCATCTGGTGGTCCCTAAGGAAGCTGGGTGTTGAGGAATGGCTTGTAAGGACAGTGCAAACTTTGTACAGAGGTACTCTCAGTAAAGTCAGGGTAGGAATGGAGTTTAGTGAGGAATTCCAGATACAAGTAGGAGTACATCAGGGTTCGGTCCTCAGCCCGCTCTTGTTCATTATAGTCCTCCAAGCCATAACAGAGGAGTTTAAGACTGGCTGTCCATGGGAACTTCTCTATGCTGACGATCTGGCTCTTATGGCAGAATCAGTAGAGGAGCTAGAGAATAAATTCCGGCTATGGAAACAGCAGTTGGAAGCAAGAGGACTGAGAGTAAATCTAGCTAAGACAAAAGTGTTGATGAGTAGAAAAGAGGACAAAACCCTGATTCCGTCAGGGAAATGGCCATGTTCGATATGCAGAAAAGGAACTGGCATAAATTCTATAAAATGCACACAATGTAGGTCCTGGGTACACAAGAGATGTAGCGGGATAGCAGGCAAACTAACAGGTAGGGAGAAATATGTATGCAGTAGATGTACAGGGAAATTAGACAGTCGAAGTCGCACTGATAGACACATTTTTCAAATGCGAGAGGGCGCTATAGAAGTGGTGGATAGCTTCCGGTACCTAGGAGATCAGATTAGCATGGGAGGAGGGTGTTCCGAGGCCATAGTATCTAGAATAAGGACGGGTTGGAAGAAGTTTAGGGAGCTGCTTCCTCTGTTGACGAAGAAGGGTTTCTCCCTGCGTACGAAAGGCCGGTTGTATGATGCCTGTGTGAGGAGCGCGATGCTGCATGGTAGTGAGACATGGGCAGCTACCGCAGAAGATATGCGACGGCTGGAGAGAAATGAGGCAAGCATGCTCCGTTGGATGTGCAGTGTAAATGTGCGTGAACGACCCAGCATAAATGTGTTGAGAGAGAAACTGTGTCTGAGAGGGATAGAATGTAGTGTACGGGAGAGGAGACTGAGGTGGTATGGACATGTGATGCGCATGGAGGATGACCGATGGGTGAAGAAGTGCCAGGAAATGCCAGTTGAAGGAAGACGTGGTAGAGGTAGACCACGAAAAACATGGGCGGAGGTGGTGAGAACAGACCTCAGATCATTGAAGCTCACGGTGGAGATGACGAGGGACCGTGACGAGTGGAGAGATGCTGTGCTGAATAAGACCCGTCCCACCCTTGCAAGCAGGGAAAAGCGGACGTAAAATGATGATGATGATGATGATGATGATGATGGCTACCTATCTCACAATTTCGCTCCCATCACCCTCACTAACCAGCATAGACTCGGTGACCTATCAAACCACAGCAACATATCCTCACCCATTACCTGCACCAACAAATTCTGCCATTACTACTACCGTCTTCCTATCCCCGCCCCTGAAGAAATTCTTGTTTATTGTTGTTATCTATGGATGAGCTGAGGATGATGGAACAACCCAAAATAAATAAATATGAATCCACGAGTTACCAGCGTCCATGTGAAGCTTTAATTCAGAGGCAGAAACCATACACACACAGCCTGCAAAAATTCACCCTCCCCCACCAGTGACAGCAAATGCCCAAAACTCTAAATTGGCACCATCAACGTGAGCACAATGAAAGGAAGAGAGAAAGAAATCGTAGAGATGTTAGAATGAAAGGAAATTGATATATGTTGTGTGCAAGAGACTAGAGGGAGAGGAGAGCCTGCTAGAGATCCTTGTAGGCAAAAATCAGTGCTACAAATTTTTCTGGGTGGGAAATGACAATGAACTGGGGGAAGTATGTATCTTATTAGCTGACAAATGGGTAGATAAGATAATCTCAGTGAACAGGGTGAATGCAAGAATCATTTAACTCAGAGTAGTCCTGAATAAAACAATAATTACAATTATATCCACTTACATACCCCAGTCTGGGTTGCCAAATGAACTTACGGATAGGTTTTATGAGTCCCTAATGCACACTGCTGCCTTAACAAATGACAATGACTTCCTAATCATTGCAAGAGACTTTAACGGACACGTTGGGAAACACCGTGATGGCTTCTATAGAGTCCATGGAGGCTACGGGTTTGGGACAAGAAACTAAGAGGTCTTCAGGCTTTTAGAATTCTGCAACGCTGAAAGACCCCTCAGCCGGTAACAGATTTAAAGATATCTTTCGCGACGCCTATGACAGTATAGAAGAACTGATAGAGACATTCAAAATAGGAGAACACTGGGAGTTCCTAAAAAATAACTTACTAAAGGCGACAGACAAGATTTGTGGTTGGAGCAAGACTACAGGGAGGAGAGTGGCTTAGTGGTGGAAAAATAAGGTACATGAGACAATTAAGGCCAAGAGACAGGCATGGAAAGAATGGAAGAACGGGGGAAGCAGGTACATTACATAGAGACCAGAAGGGAAGTTATGTGACAAGTATACTTAGTTAGAAGGGAAGAAAAGGATAAAAAATTCAAGCATGCTTTGCAGCGTGAAGACCAGAAACATGAGGTGTTCAGGATTGCGAGGCAGGGTGTGAGAGAACATTTTGACGTCATTGGTGAGAAGTGTGTCTGGGATGATAAAGGTGCACTTGCCCTCACAACTGTCGAGAAGAAAGTTATGTGGAAGAGCCATTATGAAAGACTAGCAGAAAAACCACACTTAGGGTGGTTTTATGCTAGCATGTGTAGTGTGTATATTGATATTATACGCAAGTATATATACATGTAGATATGATACATCAAGTAAAATCATAATTGACAATATACAGAAATTGAATGAAGACTGCGTTACACTGTCTTACGTAATCAGTAACGTAATCCATGATACATTAGGTTGGCACTAGGAAGGGCATCCAGCTGTAGAAACCAAGCCCCAAATCGGTTCTGTATGAGCATGACATGGCCACCTGACCCAGCACTACTCACAACAGGATAACTTGTCTAACCCATGCCAGCGTGGAAAAATGGACGTGAAACGGTGATGATATATATATATATATATATGGAATACTGTTGGCTTCTTGCTACAATAATTTCTATACTTTTCATTTATATATATGAAGCAAAGGTTTTGTTTGTTGTGGAAGAGGATGATAAACACGACAAATTACAATAATTTTGGTTACATTACTTTACTTCACTTCAGCAGAAAGGAAAAAAATATGATTACTTCAAATGGCAAATATAAAGTTTGATGGTAGTATTTACAAATGAAAAAGTGTTCAAAAGGGCTTCTGTGTTGTGCAGCAGTCTTCTTGTTTAATATGCGATGTCCAATGATAAAGTGACAAATTGTAGTCAGACACTATGTGCCAGCATAGGTAGTAGTAAACTCGCAGTGGCAAGGAGGCTATGTTGTCTACTAAAAGAGACAGCTGACTGAGTGTAGTTGAAGTGCCAATGGAAGAATTGCTGTCTGGCCCTTGTCAAGGGGGCAACATTTTTTTGATAAGTGCTACATCTCGATACTTGCTTGAGCAACTCAAAGTGATCCTTCTCTTCCGACGAACTAGAGTGGATTGACCCAAAGAAAAACTTGTTTCACTTCACCCCAAGCTGGCCAGCCTCTCCAGACCAGTGACGCCAATCTCAGGATAAAGAGAAATGGCAGCCAGATGTCATTCGGGACGGGGGCAGTATGTGTAAAGAGATTTCGCTACATATGTATATATACTCACACATACTTACATATATACACACTTATACAAACAAATACATTCATACCAACATAGCTATATGAATCAACACCCACATAGAAGAAACACTCATAAACATATATACATACAAACATATATATATATATACACACACATATAGAAACACCAACAAGTATACCTAGATATAATTATAGGTATAAATACACACATATAAATACAAGAACATATATCCATATAGACACACACTGTATAAAATCTGATTGATATTATTTATTAATATATAACGGCGGCGAGATTCGAAACCGAATCTGAGCTTTCCCGCCTCTGGGACAAGCCGTGGTAACTTGTTTACACTCAAGAGACTAACCCCTTGGGAGAGGCTAAACACAGGTCAGAGGTGTTTACACCTGACAGAAAATAGGTCAGAGGATATATCCATCTTTCTGATTTGTTTACGCTTGGCAAACTAATCCCTTGGGGGACTCAAACCGAAGTTCAGAGGATATATCTATCCTTCTAACTTCAACCCTTATAAATACAGGGATTGTTTACGCCCCGACAGAAAAGAAGTGATATGTAGACAAGACGAGTCATTTACAAGCTCTCGTCACGAAAAACCAGTCTGCCACTTATTCTCATCTTCCTGGCTGATCGCTGACTCCTGCAATACAAATAAGTAAATATATTTACGCACACACGCATTCATAGTGAGTTCAGTATTTTTACATGCACCATTTCTGTTTACACATATTGTACCTTTCTGATACAGTACAAATTATATTATAATCGTATTCTGTGATACTTGAATTTACGTGGCTCGAAGACCCACCAAATTATTGTATGAATATTTTGTGTTATTGATTTTATCATTCAATATTCAAATTGAATATAGTTATAATAAAATAAACTTTGTAACAACACAATCCTGGTATTTTTCTTTACATCGAAACCACCATACCAACAGTTACATCCATCCACTTATCGTTACAACCACACATAATATTCCGTTACAAATATGAAATCAGAAGATATGTTTAACCTACTACAAACATAAATCGAAAGTATTCAGTAAATAAAAAAAATCAACGAACGTAATTATATACGATTATGAAAATATTGTTTTTTATAATAAAATAAACTTTGTAACAACACAATCCTGGTATTTTTCTTTACATCGAAACCACCATACCAACAGTTACATCCATCCACTTATCGTTACAACCACACATAATATTCCGTTACAAATATGAAATCAGAAGATATGTTTAACCTACTACAAACACAAATCGAAAGTATTCAGTAAATAAAAAAAACCAACGAACGTAATTATATACGATTATTAAAATATTGTTTTTTATTATCGCCATAATCTTTATATATATCTACAAAACTTCATATAAAATTATTTACCATTAAGGAAGTTATGCAGGAACAAAATCTGTCGGGCGAGGCACTAAATTTAGGACACTACATTAGCTGTCAGTCGTGAAAGCAGGCGAAGATGACGTCATTCGTCAACCTTCTCAATCGTAAAACATCGTTTATTTCTGTATTACCACGCGTTTTTTTTTATTTTTTCTTAAAGCATATAGATGTAAGTGGAGTTACTTAAATGAAAATATGTGGCCCAAATTAGAAAACATCAATATGCTTTAATAAAAAAAAATTTTTTAATTTCATTTAAGTAACTCCACTTAATCTATATGCTTTAATAAAAAAAAAAGAATATAAAAAAAAACGCGTCACCTTCGCCTGTTTCACGGTAATAGCATGGTAGTGTCAATTTAAGTTATTCCGGAATCAACTACGTCATACATTTTCTACGAAACTAACTAGATTTCAACTAGGTTTCCTTCATGCTGTCTAGTCGAGATGTTAAGCAGTTCATTTAGCCATCAGAGCCACTGTTAAATCCTACCGTGTTGCATCCTGGACAAGCGCCATTTACTATAGAATTATTTGAAAACAATAAGCAGTGTCTTTCATAAAAAATATGGTAATATAGGGGCAAACGTGAACTGGGTATTTAGTGCGTAATATATTTTGTCTATTTAGTGTGTAGATATATCTTATATAGCTCTTTTGATACTAAACTGACTGAAATTTCCCCCTTTTCAAAATAATTTAAAAACTATTGACTGTCTTTTATATGAAATGTAACGGAAGGTTCTAACATCGAAGTTAACTTAATTTTTTTTGTTAGTTTGTAAATTTCTAAACTTTATTTCACTTAAACTAAATGGAAATGTGATCAAAACTGTACAATATACATGGCAATAGGGCAACAAAAGAAGTAAAAGAAAAAAAACTTAAGCAACGGAAGAAAGGGAGATGGAGAGGGAACGACAGACTGTAAACCCCAATTTGAGGGTGTTTCACCTGCGCTTCGATGACAGCCACCCCATCTATTGCGGGCTACTATCTTTCCGATTTTACGGAGGAAATAGGTAGGACGGGAGGCGATGACACGGCGATCGGAACCGAAGTACAGAAAATAACGAATTAAGTTTCTGTTTGCTTTGTGTAATAGTTCAGCATGTTCGGTGGATAGATTAGTTGATAGCATACGAAAAAAATGGAGGAAAAATAATTATTTCCTTCTGAAATGGAACAATCATCGTTGTTTCCGACGGGGGTCATACAGCAGTATGTTGTATTCGGCTGATTAGCACCACCGATTCTTTTTTTTTGTTTTGTTTTTGTTAATATAATCCTAATTTCCAATAGTTTTTATTTGTACCAAAAACCACCCGTTTTTACAATACAAATCTGTTTTTTTATTTATCAAAAATCTTTCATCACATTCTCTCTCTATATAAAATTCTTTGTCGTTCATCTTCACGTAAATACTTAATCAGAAACAGAATTAAACACGATTCGGGCGGTGGTTTACACACACACATTTATATACAATTATCTATATCTACATATAATATAAAATAATGGAACTTCCGTCATCCTTTTGAAAAACGTGGACACACTACTTCTATGCAATGGTACACATATCACAGCCAGGATGATGATGAACCATTTCATAGAGGTCACTATTCTTGGAGGCAATCATCAAAGAGAAAATGCATTTATTCCAAAGATTCCTCTTACCCCTTCCTCTACCGAGCTGCCATTCAAATTCTCCAGACTCCAGTTCCTTGTTAGAGCCAGTTTTGCTATGACCGTAAATAAAGCTAAGTCTCGGGGTTTCAAAGTTGTAGAATTGAATACAAGAGAAGCGCTTTTTACCCATGGACAGTTATATTTAGGTTGTTCACGAATAGGAACACCTAAAAATCTTCTACTATGCACGAACGGTAAAACGAAGAATCTGGTGTATCTGGAAGATATTTTACTGTTTATTTTTTTTGTAACACACGCACACCACGGTCTCGCCTCATACTGTAAACCAGGCATTTTATCTTGTACGTGTTTTCTTTTCAGCCTATGACGTTCGGTGGAGTTGAGCCGAACTGTCAAATAAACTTTGCTTTTTATAGGTGCAGGTTGTATATAGGCACAGGAGTAATAAAAATAAGTGTGGAAGGAAGTAGAAGCAGAGGAAAACAAAGAAAAACAGAGCTAAGACTTCACCGACAGCTCACTGTAGTGTGAGACGAGGCCCGTGAGGGTGCCTGGTTAATTCAGCGCCCTAGTAACCAGTGGTAATGCTGCGAGCATGGCTTGCTTGAAAATGTGCAGTTAACCTCTTAAGGTGTGAGGTGCGACCGATTATCACATTTATATTATTGTTATTATTCACTGTTAAGACATTATATTTGTCCTTCTGAACGAATTGCGAGCAATTTGTTATGTTACTTATGTCTATATTTGCAACGTTATTCTACTGTAAATTTATACAACTGGTAAATAAAATAACTCTTCTCTTATCATATTTACCCAGACAGAAAATTAGTTATATAAATAAAACCTTTCAAATTCTTGATTATTTTCAAAATTATTTGAAAACCATATAAATATTGTTCAGATGTGTTGATAATGCTTTTGTTTGTATCTTCTTTCATTTTCATATTTCTTCCGGGTAACCGTTTACGCGCAACTGACTCAAGAAACTCTAATTATATCTTCCTACCTATATCCAAACCGACTGTTGTCTCGTTCTAGTGATACCGTCATTAAATTTGGTATTTTTCCTACTATTTGACAACATGAAATAAAGAAAGAAACAAATAGATTATTTATATTTACTAACCCGAAGTGATCTTTGTTATTTTTCATCAGAGAACAGTTTATTTCAGTTTCAAAATGCAGTTACGTACTTTTTTTTAAACAAATCACATAATAAATAATTATATATAATAAATAATATTAAATAATGATTTCATTTATTGGCCACAAATAATAAATAATAAATACATATACGTTTGAAATTTCGAAGGAAGAAAAAATGTTAAATTCGTCGTATTGTGTTTATTTTTTATTTTATTGTCACTACAACGCTATTAGCTGTCAGTCGATGAAAGCAAAACATCGTTTATTTTCGTATTACTACCACCAAATGAACAATTTTTTAATCGTTTATTTGCGTATTACTACCACTTAAATGAAAAAAAATTTATCGTTTATTTCCGTATTACTTACTACCACTTAAATGAAACATTTTTTTTTTCACGCGTTTTTTTTTATTTTTTTATTTTTTATTAATGCATATAGATGTAAGTGGAGTTACTTAAATGGTGAAAATGACTTGTTTTCTACATTGATAACCATGACTGAAAATATAAATGATTAAATCCAATTTATTTGATAACCATGACTTGTTTTCTAATTTGGCCCTTTTAAGGGCCACCTATATTTTCATTTAAGTAAGTCCACTTACATCGATATGCTTTAATAAAAAAAACTATTGATGAAATAACTACGTCATTCTTTTTAAACCCGCTAGAACTAACAAATCTACTCCTAGCTCAAAATTTCATCACGGCCCATTAATTCCAATATATTATCCGTAGCCGAACGGAATAAAATTCTAAAAATACCATGATTATGTGGGCATTCTCCCCCACTTAAAAAAATGTCCTCTTTATATATATATATATTACTTTATAACTCTGTACGTATTCCAATCGCAATGCTTGGGTACTGTTATTTAAATATATATATTTTAAAAAAAATATAAATTGCGTTTATATAACGATTATAAAAAAAATAAAACTTTCCAACATTATTAAAGTCTATCACAGGAACCCTAAAGCCTCTACTTTAACAAGGAAAATCGCCATAAAAATTAAAAAATAAAAACTTGTATACAATCATGTTAGTAAACATCGTATACTAGACATGAAAAATGCGCAAGCTCAAAAGTGCCACAGAATGTTATAATAAACCTTCAAAAGTGTGGGACTAGAGTTGTTGCTAAAAAATATTGTAATCATTATATATCGTACATTCTGTGGCATCCTTTATAAAAATAGCTTAAACCAACGAAGCCTTTATTTTTACGCTATTTCACTTAGTTAATTCTTAGAGTGTAACATATAAAAATATGATTTACAACTATAAAATAAATTAATTAATATAATAACAGAGCTGCGGAGCTGAAATTTAGGAAATAAGGGAATATCGGATCCTGAGTTGGAGCCAGTCAATTTTTGGCCGACTCCGCAGCCCTGTATAATACATTTCATATTAAAGTTATTAATAAACCTATTTTACACTGCATGCAAATTACCATGAGATATTGATATTAGATATAAGATACAGCGCAATATCTACAGCTGTAAAAGTACGAAAGCGAAGTAATAATAAGTGGCTTAAGGTAATTCCAATATGAAAGTTTGTAGTGATAAAAATTTGATAATGCAATACGATTGTTAATATTATAGTTCTATGAAAATGTAACAATAGATAACTAAATTATTTTACTATTAGTATATTTAAGAAATTATCATTATAGATTTGATCGTTCATATAAGCATCATATTAATTTTCAACACAATTATTTTGTTACTATGAGTATATGATAATAATATTACGTAATTATTTATAGCTGTTATTACATTAAACATAGATGTATTTATTTTTATATGTTACACTCTAAGAATTAACTAAGTGAAATAGCGTAAAAATAAAGGCTTCGTTGGTTTAAGCTATTTTTATAAAGGATGCCACAGAATGTACGATATATAATGATTACAATATTTTTTAGCAACAACTCTAGTCCCACACTTTTGAAGGTTTATTATAACATTCTGTGGCACTTTTGAGCTTGCGCATTTTTCATGTCTAGTTTAATATTTTTTTAAGGCAACGCTTGTAATAACTCTAGTTAAAGAGGATATATATTAATAATAAATTATCGTTGTAATGTAATTAGATTATGTAATTGTTATTATAAATTATCTTATAAATATTAGTGTAAGATGTATAAAAATATTTTCAGACTTTTAATATAAACAACTACAAAAAACAATCAATATTAAATCAATATATTATACATAATAGAAAACATAAAATAAACAATACAAAAACAAAATATTTACATACAATTGCAATTATCAGTGTATATACATTTTCTTTATATTCCCTGAGCAAATTAATAAGATTTGTTTTTATTGTACATAATTTGATGACTTGTTGGAGTGTATTAAAAGATAGCAACAATTTGTGATTAAATTGTTATCTTAAGCAACTCACTTTTTAATAGTTGTTGGCTGAGCGAAATTGTAAAAGCCTATGAGCAAATATAAAAAAAAATACACAAACAACATTTCCTTGTGTTATTACAACATTAGATAAAATAATTGAGCAATGTCGTTATATTTTGCTCTTATTGCACATTAATAGTGTTTCTATTTTTCGGCACAAATCCATTACGGCAGTCCATTACTGGTACTTTATTTTATCGAATTAGTAAGTATGAAAGTCGAAGTTAACCTCGGCAGGATTTGAACTTAGAATGCAAAGGACCATAACAATACTGCAAAGCATGGTGTCTGACGCTCTACCAATACTTGTGTTGAGCTGGTCATTAATTTATGGTGGTCGTGCGTGGAGTAGAGCAATCGCTAGTTGAAATATTATGAACAAAACATTTTTATTTGCCGAAGAACATATTTTCAATACTGTTTGTGAATGTGACGAAGGAAATACATTCTGATATGGAACAGTGTACAAAGTGTGTCTGTGAATAACATAATGTTACCTCATGTTGTTGTCAAGACATAATGGATTTCGTATATCCAGTTAGAAGATGAAACCTAGCCATCTCGGATTAGTTATATTTCATGCCATGTGTAAACGTGTTTGAGGATAGCAAAATATGCGTGTTTCTTGTCTGGAAACTTTCTGCTAAACTGATTGGTTTCGTTTTTGGCACTATACAATACTCATCCAACAGATAGCTGTATTGGATCCTTGATTGGTTAATATTTAGGTGAGGGTGCTTGATGCAGAGTTAGTGCAAAATGGATCAATGAGTGTAATAATAATAATGATAATAATAATGAAAATATTGTGTACAATGCTGAGGTGCACTACAACTCATCAAAAGTGCATATATAATACATAGGGTAATATAAAAACGTCAGGAAAAAAGAACAGTGCATGAGTCATGATATACACATATGTGCATGTGTATGGAAGGGGGACATCAGGTGTAGTTTTGGTGTATTTCGGAATGTATGATGGTTTTAAAGGATGCAGTGTGTCATCAGCTAACAACTGATGCAGGAAGTTTGTTCCACCCTTCAGCAACTCTGAGCATGAAGAAATATTTCCTAAAGTCATGGGAGCTGTGTTGTTTTCTGACTTTGTAGGCATGTCCACGTGTTAGACACATGGAGATCAAAAAGGTGTTCGGGGTTGTTGTTGGTCGGATGGTTAATAACTTTGTGGGTGTTTACCAAGTCCATTGCCAGAGGGAAGCAAAATATTCAGGGTATGGTAGGTGTCTGATGGAGGGTATGCGCTTGGTTGCATGTCTCTGAACAGTTTCCAGGAGGTCAATGTTCTGAGCAAGATAGGGGTTCCAGACTGATGACGCGAACTCCAAGTGTATTCGTACCATAGATGTATACAGCTTTAAATAGATGGCTGGAGAGCAGCTAATGAAGGTCTTGCTGATTGATGCCAAGTCAATCTTAATAAATTGACTGATTTATCTGTTCACTACTGCTAATCCACCGCTGTTTGTACAATTTTTTAGATAATGTCAATTTGAGCTTGAATCATTGGCGTAATGAAATTTGAAAAGATTATAAGCAAATCTTTTTTAAAATACACAGACAACATTTAACTGTATCGTTGCAACATTAGATCTAATAATTGTTTCTACTTTAGGCACAAGGCCAGCAATTACCCAGTGCATTACTGGTACTTTATTTTATCTACCCCGTAAGGATGAAAGGCAAAGTCAACCTCGGCAGGATTTGAACTCAGATCGTAAAGGGACGTAACTATGCTGGAAAGCATGGCATCCGACCCTCTACCAATACTGCCAAAATAATGGAGCAACATTTGTGCAGAATTATTGTTTGTGCAATAAGATATTTGCAGATCTGTACTTGGTCTGCTCTTTAGCCAACTCGGTACGTTTAGAAGCTCTACGCTCGGCTTGCTTTTGAGATATAATAGCTGAATTTGCAGATCTATACTTGGCCTGCTTGTTTGCCAACTCATACCGTTTTGAACATCTATACTTGGCCTGTTTTTGTGTTAATTTAGCAAAATTCACAGCTCTATAATCGGCCTGTTTTTGTCTCAACTTCTCCCGATTCCGCATCCGGTAAGCTGCTTTCACATCCAATTTAATACGCCCATCTAGATTATTAGCACAGGAATGTGAACAAGCTTGTGGGACCGCATCATTGTAAGTATATGAACTGCCTGCAACATCAAGACCCAATTCACAAGTGCAGCGTTGCTCATTCACATCGGCAGTGGGGACACCAAAATCAGTGACAGGTCTCGATTCACTCGCGAGATACATCACAGCTACACTATATATTTAAACATATATACAGTGATACCTCGCTACTTGGCGGTTCAACTATCGCGGATTCACGATTTCGCGCAGTTTTAGAATATATATATGAACACCTAAAATTTTTCATTAAATCCATTAAAATATTAATAATAAACACAGTTCTAATCATACGCTATATATATATATATATATATATATATATATATAAATATAAGTAATTAATACCGTATAAATGGTACAAAGACTGTTTATGTAAAATGTATTTCTCAACAGAGTATTGAATACTTAGGAGAAATTCAAAACGAAGAGTGATAAAATTTCAAGCAAAGAGTTTAATTAGGTAATGACTTACAAATTTGTTTCAGTATATAGACAAAGCCTGAAGCGCTAATTATAATAATTAGTTAATAATATTACAAAATATATTAATATTATATTAAATATATACTGAAACAAATTTGTAAGTCATTACCTAATTAAACTCTTTGCTTGAAATGTTATCATTCTTCGTTTATATATATATATATATATATATATATATATATATATATATATATATATATATATATATACATATATATATATAGAGAGAGAGATTTATCTAGTCCTTCGCTCAAGATTAATCTATAAGTTTAGATGTCTGCCTTCGTTTAAGTAAATATTACAGTAAGATTTTTAATATAAACAACTACAAAAAACAATTAATATTAAAACGAAAAAATTATCAATGATAAAAGAAGCGGATGCAACTTTTTTTTTTATAAAGTTATATTCCTGTTTCTTTAAAGAACATTTCATTTTTGTTCTATTGTAGGCGAAATAATGCAATGGTTTAATAGGGAAGATATAACTTACCAATTATGTCTCTAACCGTGTAACGCTTTTTAAGTAGATAACTACAATTGAAAATACTAAAGAAATGGAACCAACAATTCAATTTGAAAGTCGTCTACTTATAGTGACAGTGTATTACTGGTACTTTATTTTATCGACCCCGTAACGATGAAATGCAAATGCTTAAAATTTAAATTGCCTTAATTCTATCGTCTGCTGTTTCATTAAAGGGAGATTCTCGTCTGTATTTAATTCTATCGTCTACTGTTCCACTAAACAGATATACCTCCACTATCGTCTCTATTTATACATTTTAACTTATAACTTATACACATTTGATTTGAAATATTTTATCTAGTCCCCCCTCTCAATATTATGATGATTTCTTTCGAATGAAACAGTTCTAGTCCTGTAGAAGCCATTTATATATATAATTGAACTGAGTTAAAATTCACAATATTTATAATTAAATAAGCTCATATATATATGTGTGTATTTATCTGTTTATTGTATTATATATAATGTGTGTATATACAGGATGTCCCCCAAAAATATATACACACTTCAACAGCATTCTAATAACTATTGCCTGTACAGGTAATCAAAGTGTCAATCGAATGTTAGTTTCGTGTTTTAACAGTACAAATTTACAATACACACATAAAACCAGTGTATATACATACATGAGTGTGTATACACATACATGAATGTGTATATACAATATATATGTATATATATATAGACACATATATTCACGGTGCAACGGAACATTAAAATATAGATGCGGGAGAGGGGGTGTATATATAGGGGCGCTGGGGATAAAGGAGTGTAAAGCGTGTGTAATTGATATATTGAAGGAGAGGAGCGTGCAGCGATAGAGTAACAAATATATAGAGAGGGGGAAAGATGGTATTGAAGGGGAGGAGTGCAAAGCGAAAGAGTAAGAGATATATATATAGAGAGACGGAACAGATAGAGAGAAACAGGCGTAAGTAACAGTGGAAGAGATATATAGAGAGGGGGAAATGTGTTATTGAAGGGGAGGAGTGTAAAGCGAAAGCGTAAGATATATATAGAGAGAGGGGGAATAGTATATATATATATATATATATATACGTTATTCCGGGTTGAATCGGAGGTAACCACAACCAATCAGAGTAAGTGTTGATATATATATATATATATATATGTAGATAAATCTACCAAGAGTTTACGGTAGTGTCCAATCCGTATGAAGAACTCAATGTATTCCGGATATCATGGAAAGAAGAAATGTAATGAAAAATCACTTTCGGTGAAAGATAAACGGTATACAGAGTCAAGATAAAATATTTTATATATATATATATATATATATATCAACACTTACTCTGATTGGTTGAAAATTAGCCAATGACATACGATCACCACCACCACGGCTATCCCCGAAACATTTATGAAGATGTTAGGCATATATGTTAGAACACGAAAAGTGAACATTCTGTTGTTTCACACTTTTCGTGTTCTAACAGATACATAGCAGGTGTCTCGGACTTTTGGGACGCGCTGAGGGGATAATTTTGAAGTAAATTTTTTCCTCCTTTTTTGGCGGGGGTGTGTGTGTGTGCTATCAACTAATCTAACAACCAAAATATTTGGAATCGACTTTTGGCGATATCCAATTTTACGGGACTATTTGCTGCCCACGTGCTGTAGTTGCTGCTTACTTGGTGGCTTACTGCTTGTTGCTAGCTGCTGACTTGCTGCTATTGTTGCTTAACCTGCGTCACTGTTTGAGGCTATTCCAACAAATTTACATTCCCTTTTTTTTAGCCGTTAAAAGAAATATAGATTTATTTATTTGCAACGTTTTTGTTAGTTTCTTGGGAGTTTTTTTTTGCGATTTATTTGCCACTGGGGCATAGATTTCTTTATTTGCCACGTTTTTGTTTGTTTGTTTTTTGGTTGTTTTTTTTTTTGCGATTTATTTGCCACTGGGGCATAGATTTCTTTATTTGCCACGTTTTTGGTTGGTTTTTTTTTTGGCGATTTATTTGCCACTGGGGCATAGATTTCTTTATTTGCCACGTTTTTGTTTGTTTTTTTTTGCGATTTATTTGCCACTGGGGCATAGATTTCTTTATTTGCCACGTTTTTGTTTGTTTGTTTGTTTGTTTTTTTGCGATTTTGCCACTGGGGCATAGATTTCTTTATTTGCCACGTTTTTGTTTGTTTGTTTTTTGGTTGTTTTTTTTTTTGCGATTTATTTGCCACTGGGGCATAGATTTCTTTATTTGCCACGTTTTTGTTTGTTTGTTTGGTTTTTTTTTGCGATTTATTTGCCACTGGGGCATAGATTTCTTTATTTGCCACGTTTTTGTTTGTTTGTTTGGGTTTTTTTTTGCGATTTATTTGCCACTGGGGCATAGATTTCTTTATTTGCCACGTTTTTGTTTGTTTGTTTTTTGGTTGTTTTTTTTTTTGCGATTTATTTGCCACTGGGGCATAGATTTCTTTATTTGCCACGTTTTTGTTTGTTTGTTTGGTTTTTTTTTTTTGCGATTTATTTGCCACTGGGGCATAGATTTCTTTATTTGCCACGTTTTTGTTTGTTTGTTTGTTTTTTTTTTTTTTACGATTTATTTGCCACTGGGGCATAGATTTCTTTATTTGCCACGTTTTTGTTTGTGGCAAATAAATAAATCTATGCCCCAGTGGCAAATAAATCGCAAAAAAACCCAAGAAACTAACAAAAACGTTGCAAATAAATAAATCTATATTTCTTTTAACGGCTAAAAAAAAGGGAATGTAAATTTGTTGGAATAGCCTCATACAGTGAAGCAGGTAAGCAGCATCAGCAGCAAATAGTCCCGTAAAATTGGATATCGTCCGACTTTTTTTTCCAGTTATTTTTATGATCCTTAAGGATGTAAGGTTCAGTGCACTTATCAAGATCTTATTGTTCAACCAGATTTTTACCCTGTCTATTGAGTCTATTAAATTCTCCTGGGTTGTTTTTCTATAAATTTTACTTAACTCTCTATTTATGAAGGATTTGTAAGCTTCAAAGCTCATGCTATAAATATTTTTATTTTTGTCGGCTAGGACTTGTATCATTTTATGATTTTTTTTAAAATTAATATTAGAGTTCATTTTTTTCAAGAGAGGATTGTTATAAGATGTTTTCCTGAAATTGATGTTTTTTATCAAGTCAAACAATTCATTTCCAAATCTATCTAGACTGGGGTTATGAAGTGAGTTTTTGAAGGTGTGAAATCCAAATCTGTGTACTTGTGAATTGCTGCTATCATGGTTACATGGTTTCCTATCGTAGTGAAAAATTTTCCATCTGACTTTCCTTATGAAAGAGTTAATATTGCTAATCAGGTGTTTCAGATAAAGTTTTCTGTCCAGCACTGGTGCACTTCAGTGACAATTGAAGATGGTCTCTGGTCAACATCTTTGCCAAATTCGATAATGAATCTTGACACAGGGAACAGTTATATAAAAGTTGAGAAAACAACTGTACATTTGGTAAAGTGAGGTTTAAGCTCAATGCGAGTTGGTAATGTATATAGTGTAAAGTTTTGTAGCAAGAGTTGCCTCCCTTGTTGTGATGATCACATCACCAATAGATTAACGCTGTCTAGACAGGAAGTAGCTGGAATTACTTCCCGTTGGGGTGGCAGAACCCTTTTTGTCACTTCCGTCTTGAGACCCTATAAAAGGAATACTCAGAATGATCTCTCTCTCATTTGCCCTTTCGGCCAGGCGCGTTCGCGAAGTCTCTACTCTCTGGCAACCCTAACATGGTCTCTTGCGAGCTAACTTCAAAATGGTAACAAATAACTTTACTTCATATTTCATCTACTCTTGACATATCAACAATTCTATACTACATAACTTCAACTTGTTAATAAAACTTTATATACACAACTGAGTCTCTTGTTATATTCATACACACCAGTATTTTGTTATAAGTGGTGACCCCGAAAAAATAAAAAAAATGATAGGATCTGGTGTTGTGTGAATATATATAAAAAAATTAATTAGCAGTACCCCATTTTCGTTGGAATGTGTCGACCAACATTTCGAATACGCAGCAAACTTTATTAACAAAGACACACTTAACATGTATGTGCTACCAATGGTAGCACAATCTTCTTTGCCTGCTGATTCCAGAGAGGGTCATGGGGACAGAGTCCTCAAACACTCTTTCCAGCAGGTCCTTCCAATTGATTTGGCTGGATCCCCATGAATGAGCAGCCAAGCTCACAGATGTTATCCAACTATCTTGCTCTGGGTCTCCTGCTGGTTGGTTTTGTAGTGGTGGAGGGTGCTCTGAAAGTACAGTATCCAGAGTCAGAACGGGATGGAAAAAGTTTGCCCACTAAACGTTTCTCTCTAAAAATGAAAGGTAGATTGTATGATGCTTGTATACGAACACCAATGTTACATGGCAGTGAGACAAGGGCTTTGTGTGCAGAGGATCTGCACAGACTGGAGAGGAACGAAGCATCCATGCTCCGTTGGATGAGTAATAGTAATATACACGAACAGCAAAGCATAAATGAACTAAGTGAGAAATTAGGAATAAGAGGAATCAGATGCTGTTTACTCGAAAGAAGACTACGTTGGTATGGTCACGTGATGCGCATGAAAGACGACAGTTGTATAAAAAAGTGCAAGGCGATCAAAATTGATGGAAGTTACGGAATGGGTAGACCCAGAAAAACCTGGGACGATTTGATAAATTCCAACCTCACACACTTACACCTCTCTAAGACAATGTTACTGGACAGAGAGCTTTGGCGCTATGCAGTAATACAGAAGACTCGCCTTGCCTATGTACAAAGCGAAACCTACAATCAATAGGCACCTCTTAACCAAATATATACCCCATCCCACTTCCCCTACTCCACCCATCCCGCACTCCCACCAACACCACCCTTTCTTTGTAAAGATATGTTGGTACCACAACATCCAGTCCAAAACAAAATAAATGAGGTCGTGTAGGTGTCACGACAAAAAAACACACAGTCCACGCTGTAATGTGGCTGTGTAGGTAACACGGTTAAAACCTCCTAGTTCCACACTGTAAACATGATTGGTGTTAGGAAGGGCATCCAGCCATAGAAAACCTGCCAGTCAGCCTTATACGAGCGAGACATGGTCACCCGACCAATCTTGCTTCAAGTAGGACAATTCCCGTCTAAACCCATGCTAGCGTGGAAGATAGACGTTAAACGTTGTTGATGATGATGATGATGATGATGAGTTTGGCTTTTACACCTCCCTCCCATCTTCTGATTATCAAATACTGAAGCTGGTGCATTACTGCACCAACTCCTGCAATTCTTGCACTTAATTCAGCCTTCTGCATTCCATCACTCATGAACACGTCCTTGAGATACTTGAACTTCTCTACCTACTTCAGTGGAACTCCATTAACAGGTAGAGTGCACTGCGCAGGCTTCCTTGAGAAGATGAGTGTCTCAGTTTTCGCAGCACTGATTTTCATTCCAGCCATGCAGCACTCAACATCAAACCTATCAAGTGCAAGTCGGAGATCACTTTCTTGATTATTTTCAAAGTTATTTGAACAGTTTTGTCAGTCTTTCATTAGAAGTATGGTAACAAAATGGTTAAACTTTACAATGTGATTCTAATAAGCAGATTATTTTTAAAATATATTTTTATTTCGAAATATATATTAAGTTCCATATTTTTACACCAAAATATATAACCGTCAACAAATGGAGTGTATGACTCTGAAACACACCTATACACACATACATACCCAGAGTACTTCTTTTATCACAAGATTCCAGTCTTAAACATAAAAAACACAGGGATTCTGACTGAATCCAGGATTTATATATAATAGATCATGTTCTATACATTGTAGTCTATGGACTATACATTCTAGACCAGGTGTAGTGAATCTATTGGCAATAATCTTGTAGAAAAATTCCTTGGTATATCCATGGGGATTTTTGAGCAGCAAAATATAATGTTTATTATGTTAATATTTAATGAATTACTTTATGGAGAAAGAGAACAAAATTATTTAAAAGCATTCTTAACCATTTTGATAACAAACTACCTGAAACTGACCCTGGTTCTATGATACAAAATTCTTCATTTTAAAGTGTGTATATTTATCTAAAAACCATCCATCATAATTTTATGTATGAACCTTTATGTCATGTTCCAAACACCAACTTTAGTGATGAGAATATTACTAAGGCTCTCCAAATTCTTGATTATTTTCAAAATTATTTGAAAATCATTGACTGTCTTCCATTAGAAATATGGTAATGAAAGGGTTAGAAAAGTTTGTTTAGAATCTTTGATGACAAGGTTAATGACATGTAATACTAGTAAACTGAAAAATCAAAGTAATACACATTGTTACCACCCTGACCACCAGTAAACTGAGACATATTGTCACCACCTTGACCACCAGGTGGTAACTCTTTGATGACACAATATTAATGATAGGTAATACCAGTAAACTGAGACATCAAAGAAATAAATATATTATGGCTACCCTGGAGGCTCAAGGGACTGGAGTTTATCCTAGTTTCATTGGCATTGAGCAACCAAAAGTTCAATTCTCTACTCTGAACAGGATGCCAGTCCATCACAGTGTTAACCTCCAGCTGCAGCTGGAAAAAATAAAATGAAATTTACAACTTACACTTATGAGAGTGTATTTCATAGGAAATTTGTTGAGTGTTTTAATGATAGAGGGGATCAATCCTATCAGGTTGTTGTTACAGCTCACACATATGATTTAGCTGGCTTCCTACAAAGCCGTGTTTCATAGGAAGTTTCTTAGGAATTTAATGATAGGGGATCCAGTCCTATCATGAAAAGCAATGTGAAATGAAGTATCTTACTCAAGAACATAACATTTGATCCAGGAATTAACCCCACAGTCTTATGATCATGAGTCTAACACCTTAACCAATAGGCCACACACCTTCATATGATACTCATTTTCAGTTGAGTAGACAGTAGCAATGTGAAGTGAAGTGTTTTGTTCAACAACACAATGTACCATCCAGTACTGAAATTGAACTCATGACATTGCAACTGAGCCCAACCACTAAACCATACATCTTAACTACTAAACCATGCATCTTGACAAGATGATCTTTGTTTACTAACAAACATTTATTTAACCATTTCATAACCACATTTCTATTGAAATATACTGTACTTCAATTAATTAATAAAGAATTTGGAGGGACTTACTAACATTATAATTTCATTAATAGGTGTTTGTAAGATAAGTTAATAACAGGTTCTAATATCAAATTATTTAGATTTTAATTTAAATAGAAATCCTTTGAAATGCATGGTTTTGTTTCATAAAATTAGAGATGGTTTTGGATGGGTTGGTACCATAAGTATTAAGCAGTATGTCACAGCCTGTGTAGCTTCTTATGGAGTGATAACTGGTGAATTAATGATTGCTGAGATTTTTTTCTTCTTTTTTTTTTGTAAATTTTAAATAAATCTCTAACAAAAAAATGATTAAATACAAAAATCTTAAAACAAAGTTTTCTTTTAATTTGTGTCTGTATATCACAAAACATACCAGCACAAGCAACTTAACGAGGCAAATGCAGCTGGTCACAATTTGTTACAATGTTTTAAAAATCTGACACAAGGTTACTGGTAGAAATTCTCAACACTGCATGCAGGTTTGTGTCTGGAATCATGGATCTGTTCTTGGACTTGTTTATTTTAAGACAGGAAAAACTCTGTTCACAGATGTAAGTTGACCCCAAAATAGAAAACAATCTGGCAGCAAAGCTTCTCAAACATGGAAATTTTTCATCTGAAAGTGACTTGAAATACTCTATTAATGGCACAGAATGAAACATTTCTTTCAACGGGTGATCTGCTTGCATGTCAATTAGTTCAAGCTGTATTTCTTCAGGTGCTGCATCAACATCAATCTTTTTGAAATCTGTAAAACTTCTTTCAAACTCATCAACTGATGCATGATCTTTGAGGACATATTTGCAGGCACTTTCTCCTTCCCTAATAAAGAATAATGGCAGAACTTGCCTTTGCCTGGAGAACAAAGCAAGTTTTGCCTGAAAAGACTTGATATGCAAATAGATCCTTTCGCTGCAATATCACATTCAGGACATTAAGTTTTTCAAAAATGTCAACTGCAAACATTAGTTCATATCTCCCGTCTTCATAGGACATTTTTGTTACAAAGTCACAAGAAACCCCCTTCATGTCCAGAAAGAGAAGGATTTCTTCTCGCAACTCCCATACTGTCTTCAGCATTTTGCCCAGGCTCATCCACCGCACTTTATTGTCTTTCAGCAGAAATTTGATCTGTTGGTGATTCAATGCCCTTGCTCTACAAATGTTTTATCAACACAAATGACCACACATTCAAACAAATCCTGACCTGTTGTTGTGCTTTTCATGGGCTTTAGTAAAAGGACTCTTCTGTGACATGAAAATTCTCATTCACTCCACGAATGAAGATGAGTACCTGAGCAGTGTCTTGGATGTCAGTACTTTCATCTAGGGCTTCAGAGTACCACAAAAAATCTTTGGTAGCAGCCCCCAGCTGTTGAGTCAACTCATTACTTATTACATCAATGCGTTGTACAATAGTCCGTTTTGATAATGAAATACTTTCAAATTTACCTTTCACTTCAGGGAACACAATGTTTGTGCAATCCATCATGCATTGTTTTAGAAACTCTCCATCCAAGAATGGTTTGTTGTTTTTTGCAAGATTGTATGCTACAATTAAACCTGCTTCTACGGCACTCTCATAATGTGATGATAGTTTTGTGAACATAGATTTTTGTTTGATCAATTTTTCTCACAAAATCCATTGCCTTTCTCTTCTCTTCTTCATCGGACAAGGTAAGACCAAAACCCTTGTGTTTTGTTTGGTGATGTCGCTTTAAATTATACTCTTTGAACACAGCGATTGTCTCTTGACACAGCAAACATGCCGCTTTATTCTCAACATTAGCAAAGAAATACTTGTGTAGCCAATCTTCTTGGAATACACAATATTCTTGGTTAATTTTGCGCTTTTTAGCAGAAGTCATTATTATGGTCAGAAGAAATGTCACAGCGTTGTTGTGGAAACAAAATGCAGATGTCAACAGCATATGCACAGTTGTTATGTTGTGATTGTTATCTATATACTACTAAAACTGAGTGATTGTTTGCTTGTCCGTAATGTAATACAGCCAAAAGAGCGCATAATGGGAAAATACTTTGAAAGGAAGTGGTCCCTAAAATGAGAATAAAACAAGTTTTGCGTAAATCGCATCACAGGTTCCCGAGATACGGGGTTTTTTGGGTACTTTTATAAATAGACAGAGAGAGAAGGATAGAGAGAAAGAGATAGTGGTTGTGAGAGAGTAGATTGAAAGAGAGAGAGAGAGAAAAGGAGACAGAGAAGGATAATGAAAAAGAGAGCTGGTGGTGTTGTTGAATGAAATTATAACCGGTAACTTCAAAGAATCGAATACCACATTACTGTATCCTACTAAATAGGAAGGATTTCTAAATGTGTGTGTCTGTGACTGGTGTATATAGGTCACAGACACCCAGGTGTATATATATGTATACACACACACACACATATATATATATGGGCCTTCCAATTTCATTTTACATTATATACATGTCTGTGTATATTTTAATTATTTAAAAACTATTTTTAAGTGAACATGATTTAAAAAAATACTTTTAAGTGAACGTTACCCAAAGGGTCACGGGTGGTCTAGTTTGAAATAAAGTGACCCTCTTTCTCACTGGTACAAAAACGTAACAAGATCTAGTCTCGGCTTAAGTATTATATGCGAAAATTTGTTAATTTTTATTTTCTTATTAATTCGCCGAATGCTTCCACGGGCCGCACAAAACTCTATGGTGGGCCGTAGTTTGCCCCGCCCCCTGATCTAGACCATACAAAATTGGATCCCTCACATGTTAAGTTTACATCTGCTGTCTTTACCACCATAATTTGTTCCCTTGGTTTATTATTTAATTGGTTTCAGTCATTAGACTGTGACCATTCTAGGACATTGCCTTGATTTAGTATCATATTGACTCCAGTACTCATTTCTTCAAATCTGATACATTTGTCAAACCAGTAAGTTATGGGGCATAAACACAACCATAGACACACACATAAATATATACAATGGGCTTCTATAGTTTCTGTCTACCAAATTCCACCTACAAAGCAATAGGTGAAATGAAGGCTATAGTAGAAGACACTTACCCAAAGTGGCATGCAATGGGATTGAAACCAGAACCACATAGTTGCGTGACATAAATGTAAGCATAGACACACACACACACTCATATATATGATGAGCTTCTGCAGTTCCCATCTCACAAATTTCACTTGACCCAAGGTCAAACTAGAAGACATTTATCCAAAGTGCCACCTAGTAGGATTGAACCTAGAACCATCTGATTGTGAAGCTAACTTTTTATCCACACAACCATGCCTGTGTCTATTGTGAAATAAAGTTGAATAGCAATAGCAATAATTTAGAAAATATATTTTTCTCTCTAAATATCTAGCAAATGCATATGAATGAATAAATAAATTAATTAAAAGTAATAAGCAAAATGCAGGGTTTGTTATTTAACTGACAGGTGAGGTAAACATGAAGTACAAGTACAACACTGATTTTTCTGCAACTGATAGTTTAATTTTTCAATTAATCTGGACATAATTCTGTACAGATACTTGAATTTCCTGTGATCCACCAGAGTAAGTTTACTAGGTGGCAATAAGTGATACTATCTCTCATTTTTAATCATCTAAATATTGTGATATCAGCTGCCACAGCTTCAGTGAATTGAATAAATTCTTATCCTATTTTACTTACATTTATTGTTAGTTATAATTTTGAAACACAGTGGTGACATAAATTTCCTTTGACCTACCAGAGTAGTTCACTGAGTGGCCACAGGCAGCACCGAGTGTCATTTTCAATTATCTCTAAAAATCTAAATATTGGTGGCTGTTGTAGTTCCAGTGAATTGGGGAAATTCTTAGATTATTTTACTTACATTTATCCCTAGTTATGGCTTCCAAACACAGTGCATGTGTCAAAATACTAGTACCTTTACATTATTATATTTCAGGTTATGGAGTGTTTCTACCTTCATGATGAGTTTTTAAGGAATGAAAAAAGGTATGTGGTGAAGGTTTTAACCCTTTCATTACCAACCATATTTTTAAGGAAATATACTATCGGACATAAAATGATGATGATGATGATGATGATATACTAATATTACTAATTATTTCCATATTAAGGTGGTATTTGTACCATAACAAAACTTCTAATAAAAAATTATGTTAAAAATCTTTAATTCAATTGGGGACCCATTAAAATGGGTGGTTTTGTTTCATACAACCAGAGGCAGTTTAGGGTGGTTGGTTATCAAAGGGTTAAAGTCTCCTAAGATTTACCATGAATTACTATTATATGATCTTTTTTAGGTCATGCAAAATAGATAATTCAGCGTGAGTTTGGTGCCAAAAGTGTTGAAAAATCTGGTGGTGTACTGGGACAAAGAGAGAGATAGAACCTGCTCTGATGAATAATCTGGCTTAAAAATACTATATGGCATCAATTTAATCAGTTGTACAAATGTGTTCCACATTAGCATGGGTTTGATGGGTTATCATGTTCTAAGACCAGATAGGTTGAATGACCACATCTTGCTCATATGTTCCAGTTTGGCATGGTCTCCATTATTGGATCCCCTTCCAAATGCCAACCACTCTTCTTTTTAATCAGTCTATTTAATCCTCTGGTTGGGGACTGAGGAAGACCTGGCCTGGAGGTAGGGTCATGTCATGGCTTGCTACTATGTTAGATGGAGATTTACCTGATTTTTCAAAGGGAGCAAGAGGAACTAAGCTAAGCTAAGCTAACCCTTTTGGTGTCAAACCACTTGAAACTGCCACTGGTTCTATGATACAAAGGGGACTGGGCACTTTTTGTTGTGACACCCACACACCCACTTTACAGTGTGAACTGGGCACCTTTGTCATGTCACTGACATGACCACTTTACAGTGGGGACTGGGCACTTTTGTCTTGGGACTAGGGAGGTGAATAAGAGGGGATAAGGTTGAGGAAGGTGTTGTCTACTAGGTATAAGCCTCAGCCTGAGAATAATAGTGGGCAGGTCTTCTGTAAAACTGCATAGCACCAGAGGCCGCGGTCCTGTGTCATTGCTTTTGAGAGGTGAAATTGTGCAAGGTCAGCTTTTATTACCTCATCCCAAGTCTTCCTAGTCCTGCCCACACCACGGCTACCTAACCCTACAACTTTGAGTGCTCTGCACCTTATTATACAGCTGTCATCCTTCATACGCATCACATGTCCATACCAACACAATCTCATCTCCTGCATGCAACAACTGATCCCTCTTATGCCTAATTTCTCACGCAGCATATTTAAACTTTGCTGTTCACATATATTGTTATTACATATCCAGTGAAGCATAAAGGCTTCATTTCTTTCCAATCTTCGCAGGTCCCGCTGCTGTGCAACATTGTTGTTCATATACATGCATCATACAGTCAGCCTTTCATTTTGAGGGAAAATTGTAGTTAGTAATGGTAGTAGCTCCCTGAATTTTCTCCAACCTGATCTCACTCTGGTTACTGTGCTTTCAGCACACACACACACACCCACTACTGATTTGGTCACCCAGGTAACGGAAACTAGCTACTATTTCAACTGAGCCCTCTGAGCATTTGAAGGTGGTTGTATCCTGAAGGTTCTGTATTCCATTGCTTGCATTTGGTAGATAGAATGGAATTTCTACCTACTCCTTTTCTGTACACTGAGCAGTACCATTTCCCAGAGGAGATCTGGGCCCTGTTATCCCTTCTACTACCTAGGGCTTTAGTCTTTGCCAGGTTGACTTTAAGACCTTTAGATTCTAGGCCGTGCTTCCAGGTTTGGAATTTCATCTCTAGTTAAGCTATAGATTCGGTTATAAGGGTTAGGTCATAAACATACAGAAGTTCCATGGGCAGCCGGTCTTAAACTCCTCCGTTATTGCCTGCAGAATGATAATAAACAGAAGAGGGCTAAGAACAGAGCCCTGATGGACACCAACCTGCACACCAAATTCTTCACTATAGTCATTGTTAATTCTAACCTTACTGGCTGTTCATCTATACATTGCTTGAACTGCCCTCACAAGCTATTCGTCAACTCCTAGTTTCCTAAGAGCCCATCATAGAATGGAATGGGAGGACTCTGTCAAAAGCTTTCTCAAGGTCAACAAAAGCCAGGTAGCGGGGCTTACTCTTAGCTAGGTACTTCTCCTGCAGTTGTCTTACAAGGAAGAGGGCATCTGTGGTACTCTTACCTGGGACAAATCCAAACTTCATCACATCTATGTTAATATGTTCTCTAATCAGCTGAGCTAAGACTTTTTCAGTGACCTTCATAATCTGGTCAACCAACTTAATGCCTCTATAGTTTTCTCTATCTAGAGCATCTCCATTGCTCTTGTAACACTTTATGATGATGCAGTGACACCAGTCATTGGATATGACACCACTTTGTATATATATACAGTCATATAAAAAGATCAACTCATGGTGTAAGTAGGTTATGCCCGGAAGGAAAGTTGGCTAGTAAGAGAAGCAGAGGCTGGCAACCAAAACGATGTCTTGATAATGTCAACTTATGGACTGGACTTGATCTTTGCTCTTTAAACTCTGCTGCTGGTGATCGAACTTTGTGGAGAAAAATATCTAATGTTGATGCGCAGTCTGCAACTGGTGGAGCTTAGCGTCAAAAAGAATATAAATGATAGTTGAGAAAATCAAGTAAAATATCCCTGGAGATGGAAGAAAATAGAGTCATCTTCATACACTTATTTCCATTTTCAGGAGTATTTTAGCTGATTTTCCCATGTATTATTTTCAGTGATCAACTTTTATTATGGTGGTCATTTCTGTGTTGGGAAGACTACATTTGATATTTTACATTTTCCGAATCATTATATTAATGACTGTTTGCATATATATATATATATATATATATATATATATATATATATATAAAAGAAATAAGATTTTGCTTTATACAATATGTATAGTAATTTCGTATTTCTTTAGAAATATGAAATTACTATACATATTGTGAAGGCGCATGGCTTAGTGGTTAGAGCATTGGGCAATTCTCGGACCAGGTGATGTGTTGTTTCCTTGAGCAAGACACTTTATTTTTACATTGCTCCAGTTTACTCAGCTGTAGAAATGAGAAGATAGGACTGGGGTCCCTATCATTCCACTGCAAAAGTGGTGCCATAGCAAAAAAGCACCCAGCCCACACTGTAAAGTGGACGTGTAGGCACCACGGAAAAAAAGCACCCAGCACTCACTGTAAATGAGGTTGGTGTTAGGAAGGGCATCCAGCTGTAGAAATCAAGCCAGAATCAGTTCCCATATGAGCAAGGCAAGGTCAGCCGACCGGACACTGCCCACAACAGGACAACCAACTTAATGCTAGCGTGGAAAAATGGACGTAAAAGCAGTGATGATGATGATGATTGTATAAAGCTATGCTTGAAGCGAAATCTTATTTCTTTTCTATTATAAGTTGAGCCAACTTATGCAGCTTCATAGGCAAATGAGATTAATCACCTCATTTACACAGACGAGAAAACTATATATTCTCGACCGTTTTCAAGTCCAGCAGTAGCAAGCGGCGGGAGGGACCGTCCTGAAGAAGGCCAGGCAAGCCTGAAATGCATAGATGGTTGTCCCCCTTGATTCTGCTGGACACCACCAGAGGGTGTTTGCATAGCTACGGCTTCCTAAAACCGTATTTCTTTAGAAATACGAAATTACTATATATATATATATTTACGTAGAGTACGGAGCGTATGTGCATAAACTCACATGTACCGTGTCGTATTTTGACAGTATTGTATAAGCTCAATGTACGAGAACAGAGCCGTTATATGTAAAAGAAATCAAAGAACGTTTACATACTCAGACAGTTTTTATTTGCTGACAATGTTTCATCCATACCGTTGGGCAGGAATCATCAGAGCTTAATAAACAAAAACACAGTGCTGAGTATAAGCTCTACCAAGCTTAGTCACACACACAATTGGAATACAATAGAGGGTAAAAATAGGGAGATCAGAGATGGCGAATAAGGAGAGAGTACATGTTGGGGTTGTTATTAAGCACTCCAGCTAAATGCTAGGGTACAGGCAGATTTTTTTCACAAAATGCAGATGCAAGTGATGGCACACAAAAGCAAAAAGTATAAACAATGGTTAAAACATATAATAAAAAAGTAAAAGGAAGATAATATAAAGAGATAAAAAATAAATAAAAAAGATTAAAAATTTTAAAAAGAAAAAAAGAAAAGAGAAAAAGTTTTAAGCACATAAAAAGACAGAGGAAGTTAAGCGCAGGTCCCTATATATAACAAGTGAATAAGATCTCTGTAACTTATATCTTTATATATATAAAAGCGAGGATGTGTGTGTCTGTGTACAACTTTGCATGCATAAGGCTTTCACAATTACCAACTGAATTTGACCAAATTTTCTCTGCACGTTGCACAGGTCACCAAGATTGTCACATCACAATATTTTTCAAATCGACCCACGTTGAGCAATAAAAAATCGATATCAAAATTATCGGTAGAAAAATTGATGTAAGGGAGATAACAAGCTTTATTGACAATCCTTATAAAAAAGGGAGATAATCTTTTCACCAAATATGCCCCATAAAAGAAAGTATGCACATATTGGCTATCGGTCGAAGAAAACAATGCGTGTAAATGACGCTCCGCCGATAACCGAAAATAGACAATCACTAAATGCGGTGAGTACAGTTATTGCAACATCTTTGTCCGCCGCTGAGCATCGGTTAGTGCGGCGAACCAATAATGCTAAAGCAACTGCTGCAGCATGAGCTGCAGAGACTACAGAGCAACTTGAAACACACCTTGCTATGGATGCTACAGATACTGCTGCAGCAAGATCTGCGGAGACAGTACAAAAATATGAAAGGCAGCAACTTTGCTCCCTGGTGGAAGGACGGCACATTCAGTTTTTAAAAGGATATTTTGGATTATAAGTTAAAAATTTAACCATACACAGCAAAGAATAGATTTTCTCTTATTCTACTCTCATTGTTTTTTTGTTTGTATACAACTCTGCTTTCATTACAACTTTTTGTACTTTAGCAAAACTGCCTGTTTTTTTTACAGATTTGCAACGTGTATTGTCTTTAATCATTTGTATAACTACATCCTGTTCAGTGTTTTCCTTCATTATCAGCATAGTTTTATGTGTACAATGATTGCACTAATTATTGAAGACTTCTGCTTATTTTGACAGGTTGGGGACAAATAATGTTCTTCTTTTACTTCCTAGCTGTATATTCTTAGCATAATTTCAAACCCCGAGCAACACCGGGTAAATCTGCTAGTAAATACTAAGAGGTTCTTAAGGTATCTCCAGAAAGCCCAAGGTGATTTTAATCCTCGCCATAGTATACATAAACAAGGTATACTAGTAGGTAATTGAATTACGTAGCCCATGGGTGTTCAACAAGTATATAGACAGGTACCACATAAATACAAGCCATACACAAGCAAAGCGGGGTTATTACAAGATAAAGCTGAAGCAAAAAACCTAACAACAATGGTTTAGTTACTGTAAAAACACAGATCTGGCAAAGAGTTACTACATATGCATATTTACCGTAGAGGTTAGACCAATCGGTTACATATGCCCTGATTGTCTAGGGGTTATAGAGATATTGGATTGTCAGTAGATAACAAATCAGTCCAGATTATACAACATATGTAGATTGTTCATAAAGTACAAATTAACATCACATCTAGTAACATGTATTACATGCTGGATTTATACATAAAAAAAATCCCCACATGCTTAAGATCACAGACCGTTTAGGTGATCATATAAATCCAACTTTAAATTTGTACTTTATGAACGATCTACATATGTTGTATAATCTGGACTAATTTGTTATCTACTGACAATCCAATATCTCTATAACCCCTAGACAATCAGGGCATATGTAACCGATTGGTCTAACCTCTATGGTAAATATGCATATGTAGTAACTCTTTGCCTGCCAGATGTGTGTTTTTTACAGTAACTAAACCATTGTTGTTAGGTTTTTTGCTTCAGCTTTATCTTGTAATAACCTCGCTTTGCTTGTGTATGGCTTGTATTTATGTGGTACCTGTCTATATACTTGTTGAACACCCATGGGCCACGTAATTCAATTACCTACTAATATACCTTGTTTATGTATACTATGGCAAGGATTAAAATCACCTTGGGCTTTCTGGAGGTACTTTAAGAACCTCTTAGTATTTATATAACTATAAGTTACAGAGATCTTATTCACTTGTTATATATAGGGACCAGCGCTTAACTTCCTCTGGCTTTTTATGTGCTTAAAACTTTTTCTTTTTTCTTCTTTCCTTTTTTCTTTTTAGAATTTTTAATCTTTTTTATCTCTTTATATTATCTTCCTTTTACTTTTTTATTATATGTTTTAACTATTGATTATACTTTTTGCTTTTGTGTGCCATCACTTGCATCTGCATTTGTGAAAAAAATCTGCCTGTACCCTAGCATTTAGCTGGAGTGCTTAATAACAACCCCAACATGTACTCTCTCCTTATTCGCCATCTCTGATCTCCCTATTTTTACCCTCTATTGTATTCCAATTGTTTGTGTGACTAAGCTTGGTAGAGCTTATACTCAGCACTGTGTTTTTGTTTATTAAGCTCTGATGATTCCTGCCCAACGGTATGGGCGAAACATTGCCAGCAAATAAAAACTGTCTGAGTATGTAAGCGTTCTTTGATTTCTTTTACATATATATATGTATATATATATATTTGTTTTGCGAGGTTTTAAACAGATTAAAAAAAGATGGCGTAGACATACAATACAACAAGAGGAAACATAATAGCACCACTGACGATGTTGCAGATGTGCAACGAAAGAACTTTGTTAGACTATATATATGTGTTTGTGTCTATATCATATCTGTATTTTTGACTGTTGGTCAGTCAATGGTAAACATTGAGGACCGAATAAATTAACTGATATAAAAGATACAGAAGCGAAAACCAACCAAACAGTGAGTGTGTTCTGTTATTAATTCTGGCAATATTATTACAACAATATGACCCTCCTCTATATAATATATATATATATATATAGAGAGAGAGAGAGAGAGAGAGAGATCATGTAAGTATAACTACAATTTATTAGCCTCATTGTGAAAATTTAAACATGTGAAAAACATTTTGTAATTATCTTTGTACAAATGAAAACATAAGAGATTGCCATTATAAGTTTCACAGCTAATTGGCATTTCCTCAGAAGCCACATAGCTTTATCCTTCTGAGTTATAATTGAATGCTATTTATATCATAATTATAGAAAGCAGTATTTTAAGAGGCTACAGCAATGTAAATAGAAGACAAATATTAAAAATAACAATAAGAAAGGTTTTGGAATGTTACTTGGGAAATATTTGATTGGTCCTTGATAAAATTTAAGGCAAGTCTCCTTTGTGAAAAGAAAATGGCAAAATGGAAAATCTGTTTGCTTACTATGGTGGCATGTTGAATTATGCAAACACAGATTTTCTGTTCCAACATTATTCCTTATATCATTTCCTCTGAAAAGAGGATATTTCTTTGAAATATAAAGGGCCAATCAAATACTTCCAAGATAACATTTCAACAAGTTTGTTATTGTTATTTTTAATGTTCTATTTGAACCTTTGTAGCCTTTTAAAATACTCTTTTTTATATTTTCCACAATGCTTTCACAATATTCAAACTACAACACCCTTCTTTGTGTGTGTGTGTGTGTGTATATATATATACACACACACACACACACACATATATATATATATATTATAATAACAATAAATGCTGTCTCTGCCCATTTTTCATTTTTCTTTCAAGTTCTGTTAGTATAAAAAAAATATAAAATATTCCCACAAAATGAAGCCCCCCCCCCACACCACCACCTTCATTTCAAATATTCATCCACATGAACAGATTAGTTTCTGTTTAAATAAATATATTTTTTTTTTGAGGAGGAGAGGGGCTTTTTTTAAAACCCAACTGATTGTAATTTGTTACTGGACGATAATCGCATATTTGCTATACATATAGACTGAACAGCTGACCAGTGTGGCTCCAACAGCAAACTGTAATGTTAATTGGAAGTTAAAGAAATATATGGATACGATACATGAGATGATTATTGCAGCAGAGGTAGCGAAACCTTTTAATATATTGTCAGCGTATTTCACTACTACGGCCACCAGAAGACCCCCAAAGGACTGCAGAAAAATGGCCAACCACACAACCCAATCATAACCAAAAAAGAACCCTTTTTCTTTTACTTGGAACCCATCCTTAATTTCCATTGTAATCAATCCTATGACAGTTCCAAGAAATCCAAGTTGAACATTACGAAGCCATAGATTTGGTTTGGTTCCTTTTAATATTCTCTCAAAATAGACTCCAGCAAACCCAGACATGATACAGGCGACGATTACAGCAAGGAGTCCTTTAAGAGGTTGTTGTTCTGTTGTAACAGTAGCATTTGATGATGATGAAGGTTGTAGTTGTACACATGAAACCCCCATAAATAAAATCACTAAGGAGATCCACTGCATCCGACTCAGTTTCTTGTTCAACATAAATACTGAGAACAACGCTGTTGTGAGAATCTTCAGTTGATATGTTACCTAAAAGAAATTGAAAAAAACATTTGGAGATAGTATTAATTTAGAATAGGAACAAGTTTAACAAAATATTGTTAGTAACAAAATTATATCAAACAATATTTATTAGATTCTTTGATACTTTTGATACCAAATTACCACTTGGTTCTACAATAAAAAACAGTTTATTTTAAAAGTGTTTATATGTATCTAAAAACCTTTCCATCATAATTTTATGTAAAACCTTTAAGTTATGTTCCAAACACCAGCTTAATAATTGTTTCTACTTTTGGCACAAGGCCAGCAATTACCCAGCGCATTACTGGTACTTTATTTTATCGACCCCATAAGGATGAAAGGCAAAGTTAACCTTGGCGGGATTGGAACTCAGTTTGTAAAGGGATGTAACGATGCTGGAAAGCATGGCGTCCGACCCTCTACTGATACTGCCGAAAGTTTGTTATATTACTAAATCCCACCAAATTCTTGATTATTGGGACCCTAGTCTTATGCTGTTGTTACAGCTCACAACTATGCAGGTTTACCTATCCTCTTATGAAGTTGTATCTCATATGAGTTTTCTTGGGTGTTTTAATGATAAAGCATGTAAAGCAACAAGAAATGAAGTGCCTTGCTTAAGAACACAATGCACCACCTTGGTTCAGGAATTGAACCCATGACTTTATGATCATGACTAACATCCGAACCACTAGACACATGCCTTCTCTATGTTAATACTATCACTAATCCCAGTCATTCTAAAATCTTACCCACTGGAAGCCCAACACCAACAACACAGCATTCATCTTTGGAACCCATTGGAGGCCCAACATACAACACTCATTATTGGAACTAATGGAGGCCCAACATACAACAATGAAAAACATTAAAAGAAACCTGAAATACTTACTTGGTAGGTTGCAGCATCAAGGTTTGATACAGCCACATAGAGAAGGTTATTCTGCAGAGTGTATACAAGAGATGGAATGGAAACTTTCATGCAGTCGATGGGCTGTTTGATAATATTCTCATTCAAGTGTCTTAACCAATTTGTAACACTACCTTCTTGGATGAACAAGAATATAAGACATGTGACAAACTTTAGAAACTCAGACATTATCACAGCAGTTGTCGACATGAACAGGTCGACGGGTCTTGTGCGCACGTATCGCATAACAAGTGCCAGCAGGGCATTTTGCAAAGTTAACGAGACCAAACTGATATATTTCATTTTTTTAGAGGATTCTGAAATTAAAAATAAAAATAAAATTGTATTTTTAAGAAGTAATAACACGAAAAAAGACAGAAATACAATTATTTTCTGTCATAGGTTGGTATAACAACAATAACAACAAACATTTTAAGGTCATTTACCCTACTGAAGCAGGGATTAGCTTTGCGAAGGTCCAGTGATAAGCTTCCCCATTCTGTCCTATTGTCAGCATCACTCTTACCAACCATTCCATTCTGGCTTTCATTTCCTCTTCCATCATCTTTACCAATGTCTTTCTTGATTTTCCTTTTCCTCCCTTCTATTTCTGTCACTCCTTTCACTCAGTCACTTTCATCTTTCTTCAACACATGACCCAACAAACTCATCATTTCTCTTTAGAACATTCACCACTGGTTCTATTCCCATCACTTTCATCCTTCTTCAACTCATAAACCAACCATCCCATACCATTTCTTTTTACAACATTCATTATTGGCTCTATTCCTCTCACCCAGTCACTTTCATCCTTCCTCAACACATTACCCTAACATCTCATTCCATTTCTCTCCACAACATTCATCACTGACTCTATTCCTCCCACACAGTCACTTTAATCCTTCCTCAACACATAGCTGAAACAAAATCTACTGACATGGAAAGAATCTTGTACTTTCAGTCACTTAACACCAATGAACCCAAGATAAACTCTGGCTTGCTAAGCCTCTGGTCTTGGGACAGGCTTTAGCTTCATTTTAACCTTTAAGTCAAAGGGGGGAAGGGCAACACTCACATTTGTTTTTCAGATCCTCTGTGAGGATGTTGAAGGAAAGAATCCTCAGATTGAAAACCTGTCCTGAATACTTGCTACAGATTAGACTTCATTAAAGACAATGTAGATGATAGAAGGAGATGTGCTAGTATAGACATATGATGTGTATGAAGGATGATCATTCAGTGAAACACTGGATATTAGAGAGGAATCAGCCATTCTCTGCTTGAGAGTAGATGGCGCTGGTATAGACATGATGTGTATGAAAGATTATAGTTGAGTGAAACAGTATCAAACAATAAAAATGGAAGGAATCTCTGGAAGAAGATCAAAGAAGACATAGCACAAAGTGGTGAAGACCAACCAATCTCAAGATGTATTGGACCTCATGAAGGATGATAACAATTAGAGAGATGCTGTATTGAAACAAACCTGTCCAACCAAAGTAGACATAAAAGTGATGACATAATCTCATGAGCCAAACCACAATAAGAAGCCATAGGTTGCCAGTACAATGTTCTCTCATGAGGAACAAGGTCAATATATTGATAACAATCATCATACAACAACACAACAACTGTTTTAAGGACATCATCCCTGCTAAAGCAGGAGCTAGTCTTGTGGGCCCCAGAACAGGTTTAACCCTTTTGATACCAAACCACATGAAAATGCCCCATCCTGCCTTTTCCTTAGTGAGGTAACTACAAGAGAAGTTCCTAGCCCAAATTTAGCTTTTGTTGATCTAGAGGAGGCCTTTGACAGAGTACCTCGATCTATTATCAGGTGGTCCTTAAGGAAATTAGGTGTAGAAGAATGGCTTCTGAGAGCAGTGCAAGCTATGTACAAAGGAGCTGTCAGTAAAGTGAGTAGGAAATGAGTTTAGTGACCAATTCAAGGTACAGGTAGGAGTTCATCAAGGTTCAGTTCTTAGACCACAGCTGTTCATCATAGCTCTTCAGGCCATAACAGAGGAGTTTAAAACGGGCTGCCCATGGGAACTTCCTTATGCAGATGATTTGGTCCTCATAGCTAAAACCAAAAAAGAACTAGAGAATAAATTCCGACTTTGGAAATTAAATTTTGGATCAAAGGGTCTGAGAGTAAACTTAGCCAAAACTAAAGTGCTAGTGAGTAGGAAAAAAGATAGGATCCAGATTCCCCCAGGGAAGTAGCCCTGCTCTGTATGTAGAAAAGGAGTAGGCATAAAATCTATACGGTGTACACAATGTAAATCTTAGGCACACAAAAGATGTAGTGGGATAACGGATAGTATAACAAGAAAGGAAAATTTTGTATGTAGAAGATGCACAGGGGTAATCGAGAGGAAAAGCATCAATGATATAAATCTCTTCAAATCACTGGAAGGGTCTATAGAAGTGGTTGGTAGCTTCTGTTAACTAGGTCACTTAATTATTAGAAGAGGAGAGTGCTCTGAGTACATAATAGCAAGAATAAGAAGAGGATGGAAGAAGTTTAGAGAGCTACACCCACTGTTGACAACAAAAGGTTTCTCCCTACATTCAAAAGAATGACGGTATGATGCCTGGGTGTGAAGTGCAATGTTGCATAGATGTCAAACACGGGGAGTGATTGTAGAAGTCATGCATTGACTAGAGAGAAATAAGGCAGCCCTGCTTCCTTAGATGTGCAATGTAATGTGAGAGAAAGGTAGAGGCTGTTATATATATGTATGTGCTAAGGAGAAGCACCACTGACGCCCTCTTCCTTGTGAGGCAAATGCAAGCTGCTCTACCTAGCTTTCATGAACCTAGAAAAAGCTTTTGACAGAGTCTCTCAACCCATATGGTAGGCCCTCAGAAAACAAGGCGTAGATGAGTGGCTCATGAGAGCAGTACTAGCCATGTAGAGAGGGGCCACCAGCTAAGTTAAAATCAACAATGAATACTGTGAGGAATTCAGTGTACAGGTGGGAGTTCACCAGGGTTCCGTCCTTAGCCCTCTCCTCTTAATTATTGTACTACAGGCTATAACAGAGGAATTTAAGACTGGTTGCTCATGGGAAATACTATACACTGATGACCTTACCCTCTTAGCTGAGTCTATGACAGAATTAGAGAATAAATTTCAGACATGGGGGCACAACTTGGAAACAAAAGGCCTTAAAGTCAACCTAACCAAGACCAAAAATCTTGTGAGCAATAGAGGAAACAGAGCTCTGAAACCCTCCGGGAAATGACCTTGCTCGGTGTGCAGGAAAGGGGTAGGCAAGAATTCCATCCAGTGTCCCAAATGTAGACAGTGGATACACAAGAGATATAGTGGGAAAACAGGCAGGATAGCAAAAAACAAGGACATCATATGTCAACCCTGTACAGGTGTAATAGGCAAAGACCTTCATAGAAATAGTTGATAGCTTCTGCTATCTGGGGGACCAAATCAGCTGCGGAACTGGCTGTGCAGAAAGGTCTCTCACTCAAGATAAAAGGCAAGCTGTACGATGCCTGTGTGCGCTCAGCAATGGTACATAGTAGTGAAACATGGGCTCTGCATGCCGAGGACCTACGAAGATCGGAAAAAAACAAAGCCTATTTGATTAGATGGATGTGTAACAGGTGTATGTGAACGGCAAAGTGTATTAAGGGTGAAACTGGGCATAAGAGGGATCAAATGCTGTGTGCAGGAGAGAAGACTGCGGTGATATGGTCACATGATGTGCATGAAGAATGACAGCTGCTTAAAGAGGTGCAGGGCTTTAAAGGTTGCAGGATACCTCAGGAAGACGTGGGTTGAAAAGATAAAGGCAGACCTGACTCAACTAAATCTCCTAATGGGGATGACATAGAACCAAGTCCTCTAGCGTTACAACATATGACAAAAGACCCGTGTTGACAACTCAATGCCGGACTCAGCTCAAAATGGCACCATCCAACCTCACACCACAAACACAGTTGGCGGCAGGCCCATGAAGGATACATCACGGTCATCCAGTGTGGGACTCCAGAAGTATGATTCTGCTATGTGAAGGGTTCAGCACAGCCAACAGCCCTATCCCTCCTCATAGTGGTGGCATCCAATCGCAGGCTCCCAAAATGTGGTTTCATATTGAGAAGAGTTTGTTGTATGGAGAGTGCCTGGCTCCCATATTGGGATGCCGCTGTGAGAAGGGTTCAGCACAGCCAATTGGCCTGTCCCTCCTCACAGTAGTGTCATCCAGTGCCAGGCTCTGAAAATGTGGTTCTACTGTGAGATGGGTTCGACCTGACCAACTGGACTGCTCCTCCTCATAGTGGAGTCCGGTGGCAACCAACACCTGAACTGAGGATCCACTGTATGAAGGATTTGGCGCAGCCAACTGGCCTCTTCCTCCTCACAGTGGTGCCATCCAAATCCAGGCTCCTAAAATGTGGTTTCACAACGAGAAGGGTTTATCATGGCTGAATAGCCTGTGCAGTTCCTGAGCTGTGGGTTTGCTGTGTGAAAGGTTCAATGCAGCTAACAGGCCTGTCCCTCTGCATAGCAGTGTCATCCAGTACCAGCCTCCAAAACAGTAGTTTCGCTGTGAGAATTGGTTCAGTGCGGTCAACTGGCCTGCCCCTCATCACAGTGGAGTCATGTGGCATCTGACACCCGTATTGATGGGCCACTGTGTGCAGGGTTTGGCACAGCCAACTGGCCTGTCCGTCCTCATAGCAGTGTCATCCAGCTCCAGACTCCCAAACTGTGGCTCCGCAGTAAGAATGGGTTCGGCGTAGCCAACTGACCTATCCCTCATCATACCTAAACCATGCGACATCCGACACCTGAACTGAGGGTGCGCTGTATGAAGGGTTCAGCATGGCCAACAGGCCTCTCCCTCTGCATAGCGCAGTCCCGGGTTCCCAAGTCAGGAATGTGGCTCTGCTGTGGGAGGGGTGTGGTGCGGACAACTGGCCTGCCCTTCTCATAGCGGTGCCATGCAACACCTGAACGTTGTGTGAAGGGTTCAGCGAGTCCAACTGGCTTATCCCTCTGCATAGCGGTGCCATCCAGTGCCAGGTTCCCAAACTGTAATTCCCTACCTGTTCCTCCTCATAGCGGTGCCATCCAGCACCGGGCTCCAAAACTATGGCTACGCAGTGAAATGGATTAGGCTCCTTGTATCAGTGCCATCCAGTACTGGGCTCCTAAACTATGGTTCCGCTGTGAGACAGATTTGGCGCAGCCAATGGGCCTGTCCCTCCTCATAAGGAGCCATCCAGTTACACACTGTAAATGTGGTTGGTGTTAGGAAGGGCAGCCAGCTGTAAAATACCAAATTTACAGTCCTTGTCAGAACACGGTATGGCGTGACCAACCCATCTAACCCATGCAAGCATGGAAAAGTGGATGATAAACAGTGGTGATGGTGTGTGTGTGTGTGTGTGTGTGTGTGTGTGTGTGTGTGTGTGTGTGTGTGGGTGTGTGTGTGTGTGTGATCAGCATTAACATCATTTAACAACAGTTTTCCCTACTAGCAAAGGTTAGATGGGTCACCATAGACCAAATCATTACTTAATTGGAGCCACTGACCCCTCAGATGGGCCAGGGGCCTGCATCTCACCTACATTTGCTCCAGCACGCTGAAAAGTGCACTGTGCATTTTATCACGGAAGCAGCACTAGGGAGGCCTCTTCAGCTGTGTTAAAGACATGACAACCTCCCCAGTGCTGGTGCCGCAATAAAATGCACCCAAACACTCTGCAGAGTATGGGAATGTATGCATATGAGAAGTAACCCCAGCCTGTCTAAATGGCTTTGGCTAAGTACCAACTTGATCTGTGATGACCTGTCCAACCTTTGCTAGCAGGGAAAGTTGATGTTAAATGATGATAATTGCACACATATCTCTCTCCAGCCTATTGGTTCATTCATTCATATTGTTCTAAATAATCTTCTCTTTGCTATCGGTCCATTCATTCATATATCCGTATATCGCCCAAAATCCAATCTTTGCTCTCTCTCAATGCTATTCTATAATTCTGTCTGGTTGTTTCTAAATAATCTTCTTGTATTTTTTTTTTTTTTTTAACTACCCCACTTGTTCTAAATAATCTTCTCTTTGCTTTTCTAAAATAACAATCTTGTTTGTTTAATTTTGGCCGAAAAAAATGCTAGGATTGATAAAATGGCCTCTTATCCTTTACCCCCCGTCCCCACTATAGCGTGTTACGCGCTGGCTAGCTCACCCTTTCAATCACTCCCCCCTTCTCTCTCCAAATATAAATAAACCTGTAGCGAGGTACGAATCTCAGAATTTGTCAACGCTCAAAAATGGTGAGACCTCGTCCCTGCGAAGTATAATGTAAATGCCATTTTTCTTATCTCTCTCCAGCCTATCGGTTCATTCATATTGTTCTAAATAATCTTCTCTTTGCTATCGGTCCATTCATTCATATATCCGTATATCGCCCCAAATCCAATCTTTGCTCTCTCTCAATGCTATTCTATAATTCTGTCTGGTTGTTTCTAAATAATCTTCTTGTATTTTTAACTACCCCACTTTGCTAACTACCCCATACCCCTCCCTCCCGCCCCCACTCTCCACATTATTTGGACCAATCACAAGTCAACAGCCTATGCTATCACTTCTGGCTGCTTTTCGATATGATGGATGGACTAAGGAATTTCTGGAGAGTCTGAAGAATCTGGACACTCGATGACAATGCCAAAGATAACGACAAATTCACCTCATGCTGCCGGACGAAAGGGCAAGTCCCCCTCCTCTTTGTTTCGGCCGCGGATGGCCAACATAACCCCAACCCCATCCCCCTCACCCATCCCTGCGCCCCATCCGCCAAACACAATCCAAAACTTCAGAGTTGGTACCATAAATGTAGGCACCTTAAAAGGCCGCTCTAACGAGGTTGTAGAAATGCTTGAACGTAAGGAGGTTGATGTTTGCTGTATCCAAGAGACCAGGTGGAGGGGCGGGTCTGCTAGATTCATTGTGGGTAAAAAACGTTGCTATAAGCTCTTCTGGGTGGGAAATGACAATGGGATAGGTGGGGTAGGAATCATGTTAGCAGAAAAATGGGTGGATAAGATAATAGATGTAAATAGAGTAAATGACAGAATAATTAAAATAAGACTTGTTCTAAATAGAACTACTCTGACAGTAATATCGGCATACGCGCCCCAATCCGGACTGCCTGGCGCTATAAAAGACAGATTCTATGAGACACTGATGCTCACTACCTCCCAAATAACCGACAGTGACTATATAATTATTGTTGGCGACCTAAATGGCCACGTTGGTCAACATTGTGACGGCTATGGCGGAATCCACGGAGGCTATGGGTTTGGTACTAGAAATGAGGAAGGCTCCAGAATCCTGGAATCCTGTGACGCAAATAACCTAACTATCTGTAACACTAACTTCAAAAAACGAGACAATCACTTGATCACCTACAGATCGGGGGAACATACCAGCCAGGTAGATTATATCCTTACCAGAAGACGTGACAGAGTGTCTGTTGTAAACACTAAATCCCTCGCCCATGAAGAATGCACCTCCCAACATAGACTGCTAATTAGCGACCTCATAGTCAGGACGAGATGTACTAGACAACAGAAGAGGACTATCCTCAGGAGAAAAATATGGAAGCTAAAGGACCTCACAGCCAGAAATAAATTTCAAAGCATATTACTTGATGCTTTCGACAGTAAGGAAGAGCAATTAGAGTCAGATAATATAGAGGAACAGTGGGAATTCCTGAAAGCAAACCTGCTGTTGGCGGCAGACGAAGTCTGTGGCTGGAGCAGGCCTGTAGGTAGGAGGAGAGTAACATGGTGGTGGAACAGTAAGGTGGAGAAGTCAATTAAGGCCAAAAAGCAGGCTTGGAAAGTATGGCGGGATGGGGGAAGTAGAGAAGACTATCAAGTGGCCAAGAGGGAAGCTAGGAGACAAGTGTACTTCGCAAGAAGGGAAGCAGAGGAAAGAAAGTTCAAGCATGTTCTACAACGTGAGGTGTTCAGGATTGCTAGGCAATGTGTCAAGGAAAACCGTGATATTGTTGGGGAGAAGTGTGTACTTAATGATGATGGCGTACTTGCCATCACTGACGCTGATAAGAAGGTAGCTTGGAAGTGTCACTACGAAAGGCTTCTAAATGAGGAGAATAAATGGCAGAAAGACAGTCTCCCCCACATCGACCCAATAGAGAGACCGGCAGTGTTAGTCGAAGGTACTTAGCTTTTGAAGTACTTAGCTTTTGTTGACTTGGAGAAAGCCTTCGACAGAGTCCCCGGTTCCATTATCTGGTGGGCTCTTAGAAAACTAGGTGTTGACGAATGGCTTGTGAGATCTATACAAGCCATGGATAAAGAAACAGTCAGCAAGGTTAGAATTAACAACGAATATAGTGAAGAGTTTAGTGTAAAAGTTGGTGTTCATCAGGGCTCTGTTCTTAGCCCCCTACTATTTATTATTGCCCTTCAGGCTATAACAGTGGAGTTCAAGACCGGCTGCCCATGGGAACTCCTATACGCAGATGATCTAACGCTCATAGCTGAATCAATGACCGAGCTAGAGAAGAAATTCCAAACATGGAAGCACGGTCTAGAATCAAAAGGCCTTAAAATTAACCTGGCTAAGACTAAAGTTCTAGTTTGTAGGAAAGAAAATAAGGCAACGGTCCCTTCCGGGAAATAGCCATGCTCAGTGTGTAGGAAAGGCGTAGGTAGAAACTCCATTTTATGTCCCAAATGCAAAGTATGGCTGCATAAAAGATGTAGTGGGATCACAGGTGAGCTAACTCAGAACATAGATTTTACATGTGGCCGGTGCTCTGGTGCAATAAGTAGCAGCAAGTGCCCACAAAATACTAGCTCTTTCAATTGCGCAGAGGGTTCTATAGAAATAGTGGACAGCTTCCGTTACCTGGGTGACAAAATCAGCAGTGGGGGAGGGTGCTCTGAAAGTACAGTAGCTAGAGTCAGAACTGGTTGGAAAAAGTTCAGAGAGCTTATACCACTATTAGCCGCTAAAGGGTTCTCACTAAAAATGAAAGGCAGGCTGTATAATGCCTGCATACGAACAGCAATGTTACATGGCAGTGAGACCTGGGCATTGTGTGCAGAGGATATACGCAGACTAGAGAGGAACGAAGCTTGCATGCTCCGCTGGATGTGTAATAGTAACATACGTGAATGGCAAAGCATAAGCGAACTAAGGAAAAAATTAGAAATAAGAGGGATTAGATGTTGTTTACTCGAGAGAAGGCTACGTTGGTATGGTCACGTGATGCGCATAAAAGACGACAGCTGTATAACAAAGTGCAGGGCAATAAAGATAGACGGTAGCTACGGAGTAGGCAGACCCAGAAAAACCTGAGACGAGCTGATAAATTCCGACCTCACACACTTACACCTCTCCAAGACAATGTCACTGGACCGAGACCTTTGGCCGTACTCAATAATAGAGAAGACCCGCCTTACCTAAATACAAAGTAAAACCTACTACAGTCAGTAGGCATCTCTAACAAAATATACCCTCATCCACACCGCCCCTTTCAATGTAAAGTTATGTTGGTGCCACAACATCCAGGCCGAAATAAATGAGATCGTGTAGGTGTCACAACAAAAAAAAACACACAGTCCACGCTGTAATGTGGCCGTGTAGGCAACACGGTAAAAACCTCCCAGCCCCACACTGTAAATGTGGTTGGTGTTAGGAAGAGCATCCAGCTGTAGAAAACCCGCCAGACAGTCCTACGCGAGCAAGACAATCACTCTTGCCTCAAGCGGGAAAACCCCCGTCCAAACCCATGCAAGCGTGGAACATGGACGTTAAACGTTGATGATGATGATGATGATGATATATATATATATATATATATATATATATATATATATATATATATATGAAAAGATTCAGGACCCCGATGGCTAAATCTTTTCATATTACCCACTCTACTACCCCAAGTATCGAGTACTCTGGTGCGTTATGGTCCTCTTAACCAAATATATACCCCAACCCACTACTCCATCTTGCCACTCCCACCAACACCAGCCTTTCTCTGTAAAGTTATGTTGGTACCACAGAAGATCCAGTCCAAACTAAAGAGGTTGTGTAGGTGTCACGACAAAAAAGCACCCAGTCCACGCTGTAAAGTGATTGTGTAGGAGACATGATAAAAAGGCGTCCCAGTCCACAATGTAAATGTGGTTGGTATTAGGAAGAGCATCCAGCCGTAGAAAACCTCTATACGAGATGGACATGGTCACCTAACCAATCTTGCCTCAAGTGGGACAATCCCGTCCAACCCATGCTAACATGGAAGATGGACGTTAAATGATGATGATGATGGTACATGTATATATATATATATAGAGAGAGACAGACAGACAGAGAGTGAGAAAGAGAGGATAGAGACCTATGTATATTGTTGATGTTGTTACAGCTCACATCTATGTAGCTTTAGTTAGCCTACTACAAATTTGTATCTCATAGGAAGTTTCTCAGGTGTTTTAATGATAAGGGTACCAGTCCTATCCTATTGTTGTTCTTACAGTTCATAACCAGGTAGGTTTAGCTGGCCTTCTATGAGGGAAAATTTCATCTCGAATGAAATTTTCTTGGGCATTTCAATGATAGCAGCACCAGTCACATCATAGTGTTGTTGTTACAGTTCACATATATATAAATTTAGTAGGCCTCATTAGAAATTGCATTTCATAGGAGATTTTCTTGAGGATTTTAATGATAGGGACCTCAGTTCTATCATGAAAAGCAATGTAAAATAAAGCATCTTGCCCAAAAGCACACACAACATCCAGTCAAGGAATCGAAACTACAACCTTATGACTGAGTCCAACACCCTAACCACTATGCTATTAATGAATATATAGGTGGAGGGGTGGGTCTGCTAGGTTCATTGAGGGTAAAAACCGATGTTATAAGCTTTTCTGGGTGGGAAACGACGATGGGCTGGGTGGAGTAGGAATCATGGTAGCAGAAAAGTGGGCAGATAAGATAATAGACGTAAATAGAGTGAACGACAGAATAATTAAAATACGACTTGTCCTCAATAGAACTACGGTGACAGTAATATCTGCGTACGCACCCCAATCTGGACTGCCCGGCACTATAAAAGACAGATTCTATGAGACACTGATGCTAACTACCTCCCAAATATCCGACAGTGACTATATAATTATCGCAGGCGACCTAAATGGTCACGTTGGACAACATTGTGACGGCTACGACGAAATCCATGGAGGCTATGGGTTTGGTACTAGAAATGAGGAAGGCTCCAGAATCCTGGAATTCTGTGATGCAAATAACCTAACTATCTGTAACACTAACTTCAAAAAACGTGACAATCACCTGATCACCTATAGATCCGGGGAACACACAAGCCAGGTAGATTATATCCTTACCAGAAGACGTGACAGAGTGTCTGTTGTAAATACTAAATCCCTCCCCCATGAAGAATGCACCTCCCAACATAGACTGATAATTAGCGACCTCATAGTCAGGACGAGACGTACTCGACAGCAGAAGAGGACTATCCTCAGGAGAAAAATATGGAAGCTAAAGGACCCCACAGCCAGGAATAAATTTCAAAGCATATTACTTGATGCTTTCGACAGTAAGGAAGAACATTTAGAGTCGGACAATATAGAGGGAGAGTGGGAATTTCTGAAAGCAAACCTGCTGTTGGCGACAGACGAAGTCTGTGGCTGGAGCAGGCCTGTAGGCAGGAGGAGAGTAACATGGTGGTGGAACAGTAAGGTGGAGGGGTCAATTAAGGCCAAAAAGCAGGCTTGGAAAGTATCGCGGGATGGGGGAAGTAGAGAGGACTATCAAGTGGCCAGGAGGGAAGCTAGGAGACAAGTGTACTTAGCAAGAAGGGAAGCTGAGGAAAGAAAGTTCAAGCATGTTCTACAACGCGATGACCAAAAACGTGAGGTGTTCAGGATTGCTAGGCAATGCGTCAAGGAAAACCGTGATATTGTCGGGGAGAAGTGTGTACTAAACGACGATGGCACACTTGCCATCACCGACGCTGATAAGAAGGTAGCTTGGAAGTGTCACTATGAAAGGCTACTAAATGAGGAGAATAAATGGGAGAAAGACAGTCTCCCCCATATCGACCCAATAGAGGGACCAGCAGTGTTAGTCGAGGGGAGTATAATAAGTAAGGCAATCAAGGATATGAAGACGGGTAAGGCGGCTGGGCCTTCGGAAATAGTTGCTGAGATGCTGAAGGCATCTGGCACGGTGGGACACACCATGGTCACCCGCATAGTTAACCAAGTCGTACAGAATGGGGTTGTTCCGAAGGACTGGCATAGCAGCATCATCGTTAACTGTTATAAGGGTAAAGGAGACGCCCTAGATAGGAGTAACTATAGAGGCATTAAATTAATCGACCAGGTCATGAAGGTCACGGAAAAAGTAATAGCGCAACTAATCAGAGAGAGAATTGACCTAGATGAAATGCAGTTCGGGTTTGTGTCAGGCAAAAGTACCACAGACGCTCTTTTCATAGTACGACAACTACAGGAGAAGTACCTAGCTAAAGGTAAACCCCTCTACTTAGCTTTTGTCGACTTGGAGAAAGCCTTCGACAGAGTCCCCCGCTCCATTATCTGGTGGGCTCTTAGAAAACTAGGCGTTGACGAATGGCTTGTGAGGGCTATACAAGCCATGTATAAAGAAACAGTCAGCAAGGTTAGAATTAACAACGAATATAGTGAAGAGTTTAGCGTAAAAGTTGGCGTCCATCAGGGCTCTGTTCTCAGCCCACTACTATTTATTATTGCCCTTCAGGCTATAACAGAGGAGTTCAAGACAGGCTGCCCATGGGAACTCCTATACGCAGACGACCTGACACTCATAGCGGAATCAATGGCCGAGCTAGAGAAGAAATTCCAAACATGGAAGCACGGCCTAGAGTCAAAAGGACTTAAAATTAACCTGGCTAAGACCAAAGTATTAGTTTGTAGGAAAGAAAACAAGGCGGCGGTCCCTTCTGGGAAATGGTCGTGCTCGGTGTGTAGGAAAGGCGTAGGTAGAAACTCCATTTTATGTCCTAAATGCAAAGTATGGGTGCATAAAAGATGTAGTGGGATCACAGGTAAGCTAACTAAGAACATAGATTTTACATGTGGCCGGTGCTCTGGTGCAATAAGTAGCAGCAAGTGCCCACAAAATACTAGCTCTTTCAATTGCGCAGAGGGTTCTATAGAAATAGTGGACAGCTTCCGTTACCTGGGCGATAAAATCAGCAGTGGGGGAGGGTGCTCTGAAAGTACTGTAGCTAGAGTCAGAACTGGTTGGAAAAAGTTCAGAGAGCTTATACCACTATTAGCTGCTAAAGGGTTCTCACTAAAAATGAAAGGCAGGTTGTACGATGCCTGCATACGAACAGCAATGCTGCATGGCAGTGAGACCTGGGCATTGTGTGCAGAGGATATACGCAGACTAGAGAGGAACGAAGCTTGCATGCTCCGCTGGATGTGTAACAGTAATATACGTGAACGGCAAAGCATAAACGAACTAAGGAAAAAATTAGAGATAAGAGGGATCAGATGTTGTTTACTCGAGAGAAGGCTACGTTGGTATGGACACGTGATGCGCATGAAAGTCGATAGCTGTATAACAAAGTGCAGGGCAATAAAGATAGACGGTAGTCACGGAATAGGCAGACCTAGAAAAACCTGGGACGAGCTGATAAACTCCGACATCACACACTTACACCTCTCCAAGACAATGTCACTGGACCGAGACCTTTGGCGGTACTCAGTAACAGAGAAGACCCGCCTTACCTAAATATATAGTAAAACCTACTCCAGCCAGTAGGCATCTCTAACAAAATACACCCCGTCCCACCCCCACCCCATCCACACCACCCCGTTCTATGTAAAGTTATGTTGGTGCCGCGCCATCGAGGCCGAAACAAATGAGATCGTGTAGGTGTCACGACAAAAAAAACACACAGTCCACGCTGTAATGTGGCCGTGTAGGCAACACGGTAAAAACCTCCCAGACCCACACTGTAAATGTGGTTGGTGTTAGGAAGGGCATCCAACTGTAGAAAACCTGCCAGACAGTCCTATGCGAGCAAGACAATCACTCTTGCCTCAAGTGGGACTACCCCCGTCCAAACCCATGCAAGCGTGGAACACGGACGTTAAACGTTGATGATGATGATGATGATGATACACAACTACAACAACAGTTATTTAAAGTAGGAGTTAGTTTTGCAAGCCTCATATCGGGTTTAATCATACTCGTGATGGGGTTCTTTCTGAGACAATGTTTTACAACTGGCCGACTTTTCTGGTGTCAACCCTTTTAGTTGCCTTTTACAATATACAGCAATAACAATAAATAAATAAATAAATACACAATAATAAAAGATTTATACTGATTTTAGTCAATCAAACTGGCCCCATTTTTATTTATATTATTAATTTTCTGCCAAAAACTGATGAAACTCTAAATATATTTAGTTCAAACCATTAAAAACAACATATCAAAAATTCATTATCTTCTGATGTTTCTGTCCAGAGTTACATCACATGTTCCTAGTGATCCCATTTGTATCCATGCATTTTTTTTAGGTGCATGGTGAAGTTTAGCATAACATCTTTACAAACAGACCTAGGAATGGCTCTGATCACCTCCTTGATTCCTTTATTTCATAAGAACCTTTGTGTTATGTTGGTTATTTGAGGAACATAGGCAGTGTCTTTCATTAGAAATATAGTAACTAAAGGGTTAAAATGTTAATATTTATCTAAAAACCTTCCATTATAATTCTATGTAAGAAACTTTGTTAAGTTAAGTTTCAAACTCATCATCATCATCATTATCATTTTACGTCCGCTTTTCCTTGCTTGCAAGGGTGGGACGGGTTTTATTAAGCACGGCATCTCTCCATTCGTCACAGTCCCTTGTCATCTCCGTGAGCTTCAGTAGCTAAGTATAGTGGCTTATTCTTCTCTAAGAACCTCTCTTGTAGTTGTCTCACTAAGAAGAGGGCATCTGTTGTACTTTTCCCAGGCACAAAACCAAACTGCATCTCATCTAATTTGACCTTTTCTCTAATTAGTTGCGCTAGGATTCTTTCTGCCACTTACATAACTTGATCCATTAGTTTTATGCCTCTATAATTGCTCCTCTCCAGAGCATTCCCTTTACCTTTGTAGCAATTTATAATGATACTGTTGCACCAGTCTTTGGGTATGACTTCGCCATATATAGCTTGGTTGACAATGCGTGCAACCAGTTTAGTTCCTACCTCTCCTGATGCTTTCAGCATCTCAGCAACTATCCCCGACGGTCCAGCTGCCTTGCCACTTTTCATTTCCTTAATTGCCTCTTGGACCCTATAGTCGTCAATCTCAATGGCTGGTCCCTCTGTTGGGTCTACCAGGGGTAGTTTCTCCCTCTCCCATTTGTTCTCAACATTCATAGCTAAATAATGAGAAAGTTAGTTATATTACTAAATTCCTTCAAATTCCTGATTATTTTAAAAACTATTTCAAAAGCACAGGCAATGCATTTCATTAGAAATATGATAATGAAAGAACTAAAGTGATTGTATTTATTTTAAAATTTTCCCTCATAATTTTGAGTAAGAATCTTTAAATTCACATTACTCTATATCTACTATTATATTTTCATTGTAAAGGCTTTACCTCGCATAATTATCTCACATAAAATCGAATCTATGAGATTTTGAAAGTATTTATTTTGAGATCAATACCTTAACATCAGTTTGAGCGACCAGTTACAGCCAGTTTCAACAGAAAGAGGTAGAGAATACTGGCTGGTTTTGGCCGGTTTGAACACTAAAGGGTTAAGGAAAAAGTGTTTGGAACAAAGTTTCTTACATGAAATTATAATGGAAATATTTTCATTGAAGACCTGCCTCCAGTATAAAATGTGACCCGATGCATCCCCCATGTAACACTGACCCTTCCACTATCACTTCCTAGTAGGTATCTCCACCATCACTGCACACCCCATCCAGTATTACTAATTCTCTGCCACACAACATCTAAAGTGTCTAGATACCCTCACTTACCTTCATCACCCCTGCACACCTCCCCCCACTACCACTCCTTAGCTAGTCTCTCAATCAATATACACCCCCCCCCCCACACACACACTGCAAAAAGAAAATCCCAACACACTGGTGAGTCCCTCCCCTCACCATGTTATCAACCACACAACATATGCCTCTATTACAGCTTAGGTATTTTCACCCTTCCTATACCCCTTCCCTCCTAAACCACCTTGCCGTACATAACTTCATACTTATATTCTGTCTCCTCCTTCCACTCCCACAGAGCAGAGAGGGCTCTCAGTTGGGATAATAGCCAACAACCTCTCTAGTGTTGGTGCTATGAAAATACACCCAGTGCACCCTGTAAGGTGGTTGGCAATAGGAAAGGCACCTCACTGTAGAAACCATGCTAAAACGGTTGTGAAGACCTTCAGTGGCATCAATGATGAGACAACCTCTCTAGTGTTGGTGATCTACACAAACATACGCAGTATATGCTGTAAAGTGGAAGGGCATCCAGCTGCAGAAAGCTTGCCAACAAAGGGTTGTGAGGACTCTTTAGTTGTGTCAAAGTACTGCTTACAAAGATAAAATGTATTAGAAAGAACACAGGAGCATATGTAAATTAGATGCAGACCCCCAATCTGTCTGGGAGGTCAGTAGCCCCACTTGAGTATTGACTCAGTCTGTGAAGACCTACCCAAAACAACTGCTAAATGATGATGATAAACATTTTAAAATATACAGTTCCACACTGTAAATGTGGTTGATGTTAGGTAGGGCATTCAGCTGTAAAATACCTGGCCAAATTCACAGTCCTCGCTGGAGTAAGGTGTGACATGGCCAACCATGGCCAGACTTGCTTCCCGGCAAGCATGGAAGAATGGACGCTAAACGACAATGATGATAAGTCCAGTATCATAGAACCAAGGTTGGTTTCAGGTAGTTTGGTGTCAAAAGAGTTAAAATAGTAAACAGTGTTGTATCATAGAACCAATGACTGGTTTCAGGTGGTTAGGTGTCAAAGGAATAAGACAGTTTATTCAGGTTTTAATAACATAAAGAAATATGTTAGTCCCCATACCCAAATTCTATTTCAAACCCAAAGGACCTTGAAAATATTACACTGCTGTGTAATGGTGGTGGTGGAAAAGGAAGCTATAAAATTTCAATCATACCAACAATCACAAATGCTATACAATAACCTCAAGTCATCCTACTCCCCATTCATGAAACTCAATGCCATTTGTTTTTTTAAACTATTCCATTGTGTGTGTGTGTGTCTGTGTGTATGTATATATATATATATATATATATGTGTGTGTGTGTGTATCAAGTAAACACAAAAATGCTCACACCCTTAACACATATAAACTCTCTTTTTCACTCTCCCCACATATACATTATCCTCATCACACATATATATTCATCATTATCGCCATTGTAATATATATTTATATGTATAGTGAGAGATTCAACAAGAAGAAAACTGCTCTATATATAAGCAGAACTAATTTATTATGAATCGTACACATGAAATCCATAACACTGGCTGGATTGCACAGGGTCGATAAAATAAAGTACCAGTTATGCACTGGGGTCAATTTAATCGACTCCCCCGCCCCTCTCTCTCAAAATTGCTTACCTTGTGCCTAAATCAGAAACAATTATTGCAATTGGTAATGAATCCACCACTCTTCACCTGACATTTAAAAAGGATGACTAAAGAAATACTGACTCATTACTGATTGCAATATATGTTGTGATAAGCATGTATGTGCCTATGTGTGTGTATTCTGCGACTTCGGTGATCTAATTAACAGTGGAGGAGGTTGCTCTGAGACCATAGTTGCTAGAATAAGAACAAATGAAAAATTGTTCAAGAAGCTACTACCTCAGTTGACATCAAAAGGCTGGCTGTTTATATGATGCCTGTCTGCAATGTGCAATGTTGCATGGCAGTGAGATATTGGCAGTGAATGCAGAGAATATGCAAAGGCTGGAGAGAAATTAAGTGAACATTCTTCAATGGATGTGTAATGTTAATATCTGTGAAAGACAAAACATGAATGAGCTGAAAGAAAAGCTGTGTATAAGGGGAATCAGATGTAGAGTGCAGAATAAAAGACTGTGCTGGTATGGACATTTGATGTATATGGAAGATGATTGCTGGGGAAAGAAGTGCCAACAAATCCCACTGGAAGAAAACTGCAATAGGAGAACACGGAAGACCTGGGCAGAGGTTGTGAGAGCAAATTCCAAACGACTGAAGCTCACAGAGGAGATGATGAAGGATTGCAATGAGTGGAAGAATGCTGTGCTAGAAAAGATCTCATCCAATCTCTGCAAGCGTAGAAAAGCAGTTGTAAAGTGGTAATAATGATGATGACAGTGATGATGATACACAATATATATACATAAACAGAAAATCTGCATGTCTGTATTGATGTGGTAGTATAAGGGTAAAGACCTGCTTTGATCAGGAGTGTCCATGGGATTTGCACCTAGTAAGATGCCTTCTGAGGCACGAGCCTAGGCAAGTTTGTTTGTGGAAGACCAGCAGTTGCCCATGCATACTAGCCTCCCTTCTCCATGCCACTGATGTTGTCCAAGGGAAAGGCTGAGGCTGATATAGCTTGGCAACAAATGGCTTGTGAGGGCCATACACAAAGGTGCAACCAGCAGAGTGAGAGTTGACAATGAAAGGAATGATAAATTTGAAGTGCATGTGGGAGTCCACCAAGGCTCAGCCCTCAGTCCACTACTGTTTATCATTGTCATTACGAAAGTCTTAATAAGTAGGAAGGTGGAGAAGAGGGTGATACCACCAGAAAAGTGGCCTGATACCAGCCAGAAAGGTCTCGGCTGAAATTCCATAAGGTGCACACACTGTAATTTATGGATGCACAAGAAATATAGTGAGACTGCAGGCAGGTTAATGGAAAAGATAGACATTGTATGTAGCAGATGCATAGAAGTAAACACAAAGAGCCCATGTGAAATGAATACCTTCAATTTCCAGGGAGGTTCCTAAGACGTTGTTGAAAGCTTTTATTACCTAGGTGACCAAATTAGCAGTTGGGGAGGATGCTTTGAAAGTGTGATAGTTAGGATAAAAACAGACTAGAATAAGTTGAGAACTGTTTGTTACCTCTGCTGATAACAAAATACTTTTCTCTCAGAGTGAAAGGTAGATTGTATGATGCCTGTGTGCGAACTGCAATACTACATGGCAGTGAAACATGGCCTTGACTGCAGCAGACCAGCTGAGGCTATAAAGAAATGAATCAAGTATGTTCGGACAGATGTGTAATGTTAGTGTGCATGAATGACATAATATAAGCAAACTGAAGGAAAAACTTGACATAAAAGGAAATGGATGTAGTATGTAAGAGAGAAAACTGTATAAACATATAGAAGATAGCAGCTGCATCAAAAAATGAAGAGAAACCACAGTGGCCAGGACCTATAGAAGAGGCAGACCCAGAAAGACTCGAGATGAGGTTGTGAAGAGCGACCTTAAAAAACTAAACCTTAAATTAGTATGTTGCATCATTCTAATTTGAGTTATCTCCCATGTCACCAAACTATCTCCGCCTATCACACAAAATCCAGTCAGCTCATATACACATCCTTTCTCACTGCAGTCATACACGGGTTGAAAATCCGTTCAGTGAAATGCACATCCTTGAGCATGGTTTGCTAATTTGTTGTGGTACTAACTATACCAAACTCGTCCTTTAAACAGAGTGCTCTACTTACTATGGATATAAGCTCTCGATTTTTTACCACTATGTATACATATATATATATATATATATATGTAACATGTAATTAAATATGTATATGATGCAACACTGATTCTTTGTAAGCTGAAACATATAGACAATATGCCCCCACCCCCTCCCACTGAAAAGTGGTCGTGGAGGTGCCATGGCAAAAAAGCACCCAGCCCACACTGTAAAGTGGACATGTAGGCGCCATGGAAAAAAAGCACCCAGTACTCACTGTAAATGAGGTTGGTGTTAGGAAGGGCATCCAGCTGTAGAAATCAAGCCAGAATCAGTTCCTGTATGAGCAAGACATGGTCAGCTGACCAGACACTGCCCACAACAGGACAACCCGTCTAACCTATGCTAGCGTGGAAGAATGGACGTAAAACGGTGATGATGATGATGATGATGATGTTATATCAGATTAACTGCCTGCAAATTCAAGACAAGGTTTTACCAACACCAACTTACATTTAGAAACCCAAACAGGAGAAATGCTACAACACTATCTAGCCATATTGGGGATCTCCACAACAACACCTATACTTTATTTTTATATTTCTATATTTCATCTTAAAGCATATAATTAAATTAACTACATTATATTGTATCCCATAGTATATTCCATAAGTAATATAATATTATATGACTCCTCTCTATTCAATAATAGCTACAGATTTAATTTCAGTTTTACCTTCAACTATATACCTGCTTTTTCTACCTAAGTTTAGTTATATGTAATTAGTTACCTCTACCATTTAATTTACCATGCCATAGAGAAAAATAAGAATATGTAATGTGTTATCTATCTATCATCATATAATTTTCGTTGATATTGTTAACATTGTCTGGTGTGCGTTAGGCCATCAACTGACCACCTGTGGGCCTCTGAATAATGTGTAGGTCAAATAAATTTGGAGCTTGGAATTAATTAATTTTCCCCTCCTTCATTATTTGTATATACTCGGTCACTAGTAACCTATTTTATTTAACTATGTGGGGATGAGGAGCACTGTCACATCAGTCAGAGACACATTGCACCACATTTTCATCTACAATACAAATGCACAAATGCGCGAAATAGTTTGATTACTGCTTAATCATTCGATGATTTACTTTTGAGAATCTTTGACGTTAGTTTTATAATTAACCACCTTTGTAACCGTATACTATTAACACTTTAATATTTATATTTCTTCACAATTTATCTTCTCTTATTTTATTCTTCCTAATATAATTTTTTATAACTGTTTATATTTATTTTTTTAATTCTTTTATACAATTTATATAGTCTTGTATACTTTTATAGCGCCTTAACCCTTTAAGTCTTCACTGTCAAGCTACACTGGTTTTCGACCAATATCTACTGACACAGAGTTTAATACCCCTAGACTTCTATAGCAGCAGAATCCTTGGTTGTGATTAATGAATGACATTTTCTGAGAACAGTAGAATTTCTGTCACCACATAACAACCCTCACACCCCTGTTGCACCTACCAACCCACAATACTTAGCACTGATGCCTGTGTGACATTTGAGGATGGTTTGCTGTTACAATAACACCAAATTAGCAGACCATCCATGAATCATGTTTGCCATAATCTTGTTATCTTATATCACTAATTCTTCAATCAACACCAGATGAAATTCGGCCTTCTGCTGTTTTTAATGAGTATATATATACAGTAGAACCTCGCAGTACGAGTGCCCCATTGTACTAGTAATTTGCTGTATGAGCCGAGGCTCGTGCAAATTTTTGTCTTGTAGTACGAGTGGAAATCCGCAGTACGAGTGAGTTTCATACAATTAATAAAACCAGTGCACATTTCTTTAGTATTCTCCTTTGTTATGTTTTTATAATTGTCATTTTCCTTGTAACTGCACCTTTTCTGTTTTAAAACCCATAAAAAATGACTTTTTGGTGGTTTTGGGAGGCTGGAACGGATTATTTATATTTTAATTAATTTCAATGGGGAAAATTGATTTGTAAAAGAAGTAAATCATAGAACGAGCTCAGTCATGGAATGAATTAAACTTGTACTGTGAGGTATATATATATATATATATATATATATATATATATATATACTAGCAGGAATACCCGTGCCTTGCTGCGTTACACACATTTTTTTTGTAAGAAAATGATGATTGATTTTAAATCAGTGATATAATTTATGGAGAAACACTCCATTAGGGTGTCTTAATATTATTGAAATTTGCTGAAATTTTGTGAATAGGCATCATATCTTGTCATTTACCTATGGTTTAAATTTTATATAAATCGAAGGGAAAAAATTTTCAGCGAGGGTTTGTGACCCTGGGGAACCCTTTGATTAAAATGAAATATACTTATCCAAGTACCCTGGGTAATGTAGTTTCAGAATATATATGGTTATGGGGGTCTATCTCCAAAACCGGTTTAAATCTATATAAATAAATGGCAATTTCTGTCTGTTTGCGTGTGTGTTTGTTTGTGAACCTAAAACTCAAAACCTACCAAACCGATCTTGATGAAATTTGACACGTGTGTGGGGCTCATGCCCATTTGATATCTTATGTATATTTCATTTTAATCAAAGGTATCCTGGCGTGCTCAAACCCCCGCTGAAAACCCCACTGAAAATTTTTCCCCTTCGATTTATATGAAATTTAAACCATAGGTATATGACAAGATATGTTGCCTATTCACAAAAGTTTTGAATTGATATTTTGAAAAAAATTATTTCCAAGAAACAAAATAAGATTAAGATTTAATAATATAATTTTGATTTGATATATTACAAAAATTAATGTTTTCAAAGTTTTCATGCATTACATTTTACATTGAGTAATATTGAAATGCAGAGTTTTTCTCCACAAATTATGTCACTGATTTAAAATCAATCACCATTTTCTTACAAAAAAATGTATGAAATACAGCAAGGCGCAGGTAATTCGGCTAGTTTCATATAAATCGAAAGGAAAAACTTTTTCAGAGAAGGTTTGTGCCGCCACAGAACCCTTTGCTTAAAATGAAATATACTTATGCAAGTACCCTGGGCAATGTAGTTTCAGAATATATATGGTTATGGGGGTCTATCTCCAAAACCATAGGAGGAGTTTGTGAACAGGCAAACATCTATATATATAAAGTTGTAGTTCCCGTCTATTGGCCAACATTTTCACTATAGGGGGTTTAACCCCCATTAGGGTGTCTTAATATTATTGAAATTTGCTGAAATTTTGTGAATAGGCATCATACCTATGGTTTAAATTTCTTATAAATCGAAGGGAAAAAACTTTCAGTGGGGGTTTGTGCCCCTGGGGAACCCTTTGATTAAAATGAAATATACTTATCCAAGTACCCCGGACAATGTAGTTTCAGAATATATATGGTTATGGGGGTCTATCTCCAAAACCATAGGAGGAGTTTGTGAACAAATAAACATACAAACAGACAGGAACTACAACTTTATATATCTATATATATAATTCCCGTTCTGTGTGTATGTGTAAAAGAGTTTCACTTGGAAAATATTCCATCGATCTCTGTCAAATTAAACACATAGCCAAAATAGGCTACCGTTTGTAACATCAAGAAAAAGTTATTTCATAATGATTAATTTCGAAGTCACAAACTTCGATTTTATAATCTTATAGGCTTTTGCACTAACAAATTCCATGACGGCCATTAAAGAGAGAGAGCGCGTTCCTTTTACACACTTCTTAACTCTCCCCCTTCCACAACACAACGTTATGGGATTGTATGTGTATGTGCGTGTATATGTGTTTGTGTGTGTATGTGTGCGTGCATGTGTAATTTCCATAACGGCCAGAGAGAGAAGGATGTGTGAGAGGGAGATAGAAAGAGAGGAGTGAGAGAGAGAGAGTAAAATAAAGAAAGAGAGGAGTGTGTGTGTGACGCGAATATGATAAATACAGCGTTTATAATTTTAACTTATTTATTACACTTCTTAACTCTCCCCCTTCCACAACGTCACGTCTTGGGATTGTGTGCGTATGTGTGTGTGTGTATGTGTGTGTGTTTGTGTGTATGTGTTTGTGTGTGTATGTGTGTGTACATGATGGATGTTTTAAAATACACATTGTTCAACCGACACGGCTAACGATACATTTCTCTATGTTCACATTTTAATGACACATACCTGTAAATAAAACTTGCTCTTTTTGAATACCGTCTCATTTTTTTTTATTGAAAGAGTTGATCAGGTAAAATTATCCTCCAAGTTAAACATACAACACGGAAATTGATCATTAACATTGCAGCCCTACCAAGAACTGACACCGTCCAATGGACGGCGGTCATTTGCTAGTAATATATATATATATATATATAATGTAAAGAGTAAACAAAAATAACAAAGCAAATGACATAATACATTGAATAAATATATTAGTTTAACGCTTGAAATAACAGGAAAAGAGTCTTAACGTTTCGGACACTAATGCTTCATCAGAAGATAGAATTAGAAATAAAAGATAAGATAGAAAGATAAAGAATGAGAAGTGGAAGGATCGGAAAAAAAATGAGAAAAAACACATGTGTATTCAGTCAGACATTTTGCAGATATACATATGTACACACACACACATACATTTGGCACAAGAAACAGAAGTATCAAGGCTCCGGGAATTTTACAATGCCAATGATCTAACTATCTGTAATACAAATTTAAGAAAACCAGCCAATTAAGGATATGAAGACAGACAAATCATAACTACCCATATTGTAAACCAGGTAATACAAAATGGCGTCAATCTCAATGATTGGCATAGCAGTATCATTGTAAATTACTACAAGGGCAAAGGGGATGTATTAGACAGAGGAAACTATAGAGGCATCAAGTTGATTGACCAGGTCATGAAAATTACAGAGAGTTGTTGCACAGTAGATTAGGTACCGAATTAACCTGGATGAGATGCAGTTTGGATTTGAGCAAGGAAAAAGTACTACTGATGCCCTCTTTCTTGTGAGGTAACTCCAGAAGTACCAAGCTAAAAATAAGCCTCTCTACTTGGTGTTTATTGACCTGAAGAAAGCTTTTGACAGAGTCCTTCATTCTATAATCTGGTGGGAACTTAGAAGACTAGGTGTAGATGAGTGGCTTGTGATTGCAATTCAAGCCATGTACAGAGGAGCAGTCAGCAAGGTTAGAATTAATAATCATAGTGAGGCATTTAGGGTACAAGCAAGGGTCCATCAGCGTCTGTTCTTAGCCTTCTCCTGTTTATTATCATTCGGCAAGCTATAACGGAAGAGTTCAAAACAGGATGCCCATGAGAACTACTCTATGATGATGATCTAACCCTCATAACCAAATCCATGGTAGAGTTAGAGAAGAAATTCCTGATCTGGAAGCATACCTTGGAATTAAAAGGCTTTAAAGTCAACTTGGTAAAGACTAAAATCCTAGTAAATAGAAAGGAAAACAGGGCCTTGATTCCTTCAGGGAAATAGCATTGCTGTGTGTGCAGGAAAGGAGCGGGTAGAAATTCCATCTTATGTCCCAAAGGCAAACTATGGGTACACAAGAGATGTAGTGAGATCTCAGACAGGTTAGCATATGTGGTAGATGCATGGGAGCAGTAAGCAGCATAGGCTTACAGGAAACAAGCTCTATTAAATTCTCAGAGAGCTATAGTTGGTTACCTAGGTGACTAAATTAGCAGTGGAGGAGGCTGTTCTGAAAGTATAATAGCCAGAGTGAAAGCAGGATGGAAAAAGTTGGGAGCTACTACTGCTGCTAACTACAAAGGGTTTTTCCCTCAAAATGAAAGGCAGATTGTATGATGCATGTATATGAACAGCAATGTTGCATGGTAGTGAGGGCACTATGTGCAGAGGATCTGCAAAGATTAGAAAGAAATGAAGCTTACATGCTTCGATGGATGTGTAATAGTAGTGTGCATGAATAACAAAGCTTAAATGAAGTAAAAGAGAAACTAAGCATAAGAGGGATCAGATGCAGTGTGCAGGAAAAGAAACTGTTGTGGTATGGACATTTGATACATATGCAGGATGACTTGCATAAAAAGGTGCTGGGCATTCAAAGTTGATGGAATCAACGGAAGTGGAAGACCTAGGAAGGCTTAGGATGAAGTGATAAAAGCTAACCTTGCACAATTAAACCTCTCAAAGGAATTGACACAGGATCAAGATCTCTGATGTTATGCTGTACTGCAGAAAACCCACCTTCCCATATGCACAGAATGAAACAACATGTAGAGGTCACTGGCCTGCAACTAGCATTTCCCTACTCCTCTACCATTCACTTCCCTAGTCTTAATACCCTTGCCCTCACAAACTAAATACTTCACTCACCTTATTCATGTCCAACTTGAGCAAGACCTCCTCTCTTCCCTACCATACACGCTCCTATGGTACCTCTGATCATGCTCAACCCCTACATACAAGTGTGGAAAGTAGGACACGCTGCAAATCTGCTTCCCCTTCCATAATGCTGCTGCCACCATAAAAAGCACTTCAACACCTCCCACGTCTTAACGCTATATTCTTCTCCAGCTAAGTACCAACCTTAGACATACTTCTTCAATTCCCATCCTGCACACGCCCCTCCACCATCCATATATACCTCTCTTGTTCAACCCATGCATACAAGTACGCAAAGCTGGACATGCCCCCAACCAATGCTGCTGAAATGGCTAAAAGCTCCCAGTCCACCCTGTAAGGTGGTCAAGTTGGTGACACAACAAAAGACCCTAGTTTACCATGTAAAATGCTCATGCTGGTGAAAGAGTGCCCAGCATGTGGTTGGCATTAGGAAGGGCATCCAGCTGTAGAAACCAAGCTAGAAACGGTTCTGTATGAGCAAGATGCGGTTATCTCATCGAACTTGTCTCGCGAGACAACTCGTCTAACCCATGCTAGCATGGAAAAATGGATGTTAAACGGTGATGATGATGATATATACACATATATACATATACACGCACGTATATATATATATATATATATATACACACATACACTCACACATATATATACACATACATATACACTCACACACACACATATATATATACACATACATATACACTCACACACACACACACACATATATATATACACTCACACACATATATATATACATAATACATTTCTTTCTATAAAATCAATGAATATACGATACTGTTTTTGATTATCTGTAGAAACCATGCCAAAATATGGAATGTTTGAACAAGATGTGATTCTCCGACCATGCCTAGTCCTCAGTGTGAAAAAAAAACAACTTAAAATGATGACGACGAAATTTCACATTCATCAAAAGAACCCTCAGATACGACTATATTATACCCAAACTCTTACATCGGTCATGTTTTTAAATTGTAACTTACATTAAGAAAGCAGTAAAGATGTTTATAACACTACCGCGACACCATAGTTAAATGATGGTGGAACGTCATCATCTGCTAATCCCATGTACACGTGAACATGAATCAAATGGTGGGTGTTCTTAACCTGACATCTGTTTGTAATGATTGCTGTTATTGCTGCTGCTAAGGTTACCATGAAGGCATTTAATCAAACATTATCGACTACTTACTCTGATAGGTGTTGCAAATATTTAATTCTTAACGTCCTGTACCACACGAAATCACATTTGCGCGACATTCTTAAAATACAAAACAGCACCATGACAGCACCACTTTAAATATTCAATTCTTTACTTTAATTCTGAAAATTTCCACAACGATCTATCCAGATACTATAAACGTTTGAATTAAAAAAAAAAAAAATGTTATATATTATTACAGGGTGTTAATTGTTAAACATTTACTAAATATTAAAATATTAACTATAGTTAATATATTTAACTATCAGGACCTTGTTTCATCATAACTCTTTTAATAACGTATATTTGTTAAAGACATTGCAGAGATACGTTTTCCATTATGTAAATTACGATTACGTTGGTAAAATTTATTTTTCAAAAATTCATTTTTAAATAATCCCGTTCGTTAATCATTGAATAATTTTGAACTATGTTTGTAGTTGGCTAAACAAACTGGGAAATTTTATTCATCATACCTTCCAATTTCATGTTGATAATGAATATCAATCAGGATAATTGGTTCTACCTTCGGCACAAGGCCAGCAATTATCTTAGTGCATTACTGGTGCTTTATTTTTATCGACTCTGTAAGGATGAAAGGCAAAGTTAACCTCAGCGGGGTTTGAACTCATCATAAATATCAATCAGAATAATGTCAGACTTTTATAGAAGAAGTAATGTCATTTCTACAACTAGGAACTGTGAAATGAATAAATAAATAAATTTAACTTTTTTTATAAATTTCCCTAACATAATCGTAATCTGCATTTTGGAAAATGTGGATTATATATCTGCAACAATAAAAACATATACATGACTCTTGGGCAAGTGTCTTCTATAGCCTGGGGATCACCAATGTCTTGTGAGTGGAATTTGGTAGGCGGAAATTATGTGGAAGCCGTCGTGTGTTGATGTCACGTAACTTCGTGGTTCAGCGAAAAGACATTGATGGAATAAGTACTAAACTTGAAAAAAATATTTGTAGTTGGATCGATATGATCCTTCACGGTTGTCTCAACATGAGCACATTTTAATGACCGAAACGAGAAGTATATGTGCTCATGTATATATAAAGGTTTTGTAAACTCGTAAACCTCATGTTTACAACATAGGCTTTCTGTCCGCCCGTCTAACTTTTGACTCAACACAACTTGGATTTGGTGAGATAAGGTGTATTTTGATAAGTATGTAACAATATTTACCGCATATTGTTATATAAATATATACTAGCCGAAGTACCCGGCGTTGTCCGGGTTAAAAAAATAGTGAAATTTCATTCAAAATTTTTTCTAGGGTATATTTGAAATTTCTAATATAACTTTCTTTTATGTAACATATCTTTCTGGTGTAATATGATTTCATACTTAGTTTTTTTTTTATTCCTCCCATATCATGTTGCTTGGGTTTTCATATCACTGATGAAATACAGTTGTAAATATTTTGGTTCTTCTTCTGAAAGAAGGCTAAAGTGGTCCAGTTCTGTGGTACACTTGAAGTGAAGATTTTGGTTGTTGTTGAAGAGGATGATATACACAACACATACCAATAATTTGGGTTGATATATAACTTTACTTCACTTCAGCAAAAAGGAAAAAAGAATATGATTACTTCAAATCATAAAAATATAAAGTTCGATGGTAGCACTCACAAATGAAAACAGTGTTCAAAAAGGCCTGTGTTTGCTGGAGAATCTTTGTTTAATATGCTATGCTCAATTAAAAAGTGACAAATTGTAGTCAGACAGCATAATCACCATAGGTAGTAGTAAACTCGCAGTGCAAGGAAGCTGTGTTGTCTATATGAAGAGGCAGATGATTCTGTGTGGTTGAAGTGCTGATGGAAGAATTGCTGTCAGGCCCTTGCCGACAAGGCCGAAGTGTTTTTGCTAAGTGTTACATCTCGCTACTTGAGCAGGTTGCAATGATGCTTCTCCTCTGAGGAACCAGAGTTGAAAGCCACCTTCATGGATGACATTTGCACCAAATGATGTCATTTGGAATGCATTATTGTACTTCAGGATATTTTGAAGAAAGTGTCTTGATTAGTAGTTGCACCAATCAGCATTCCCCTCAAGGGTTCCAATTGTTCAGGTAATAGTCTAAACTTAATCTTTCCATTTAAACAGAACAATCCGGTTGACTCACCATTCTATTTTTTAGCACAATTTGGACAAATTTTGTTTGTTGAGGAAATTCAAATTAAAGGTTCTGTGGCAAAGTCTTGTTGAGGATTATAACTAAAAGCAGCTAAGTTCCACTTGGCAACCTTTTTAAATCATAAATCATTGTTCTTGCTCTCTGTTCATATAGCCTTTGAGTTGTTTAAGCTTCAATTTCTTCATGCCTTCTTTGTGCTGCCTATTTCTCTCCATTTGCTGTCTTAATGATTTTCGTACATCTGATTCCTCTTGACAAATAGTGGCTTCCATTGTTCTATTTTCAGCAAGCCTTTTTGATCTTTGTTCCTCTAATTCATCATCCTTCTATTCTGTGCACTTCTTATTCTTTGTTGTTGAGGCCTTGATGATCTTTGTGCATCTGATTCATCCTGTCTGTTTTGTGCTGTGATTTTGTACATCTAATTCCTCTTGACGAAAAGTTGTTTTCTTTGTCAGCAAGCCTTTTTGATTTTTTTTTTTCTGATTTATTTTGCCTATATTTTACTGTTGCTTTTTAAAAATTTTTTGGAGTCTTTCTTTTCGCTGCACTTCACTTTCATTCTCCCTTTGTAGTTGCTTTGTCATAGCTTTATGAGATTCTCTTCCAAATGAAGCATTTGTTGCTTGCAGCTTCCAATGCCATTATGCAATCTAAGTTGAGTCATATCTCTATGAATGAGGACTCACTGCATTAATTTTCAGTTATTTTTTGGAAACAACAACCAAAAAACTAATAAGCAAAAAAATATTATAGGTTTCACGTGTGTTATTTTTAGTAGTGTTTCCATAAATCAAATTAAGAACCAAAAATTTAATGAAGCTGATACACACACATACACATGGCACTACATATGAAAATGTGGCATATATACACACACAGGAAAAATATGAAGAAGATATGAAACTCTCAAGGGAGCTGGACAGCAGAAGGTCTTCAGAGAAGAAACCTCCCTCATGCAAGTGTTTCGGTCCTTAACTTCTTACAATCTAAGGGGGCCAGGTCGCAAACAGGTCAATGAAGCTGCATGGAGATTTTGTTGACAGGATCTAGCTGAAACTCTGCTTCATTGCCTCTACTTTCAAACTTCATCATCATCATCATCATCGTTTAACGTCTATCTTCCATGCTAGCATGGCAAACTTATATCTAGAAACCTTCTTGAGTTTGGAAAAATAACGTTGGTAGTCATGGTAATGGTGAGACTTCAACAGTGTCACCTCCACCACCAACTACAACCATGACTTACTCAAGAGTTTCTTCCCTTAGTGTGCGTTGAAATACAAACACAATGCCTTCAAATTGTATTGAGGTCTTTTTTGTTCATGGGCTAAATATTAAGTAGATATGACATATAGACATACCCGAAGAAGTATAAAGAATGTATGACAAAATGTGCTGCAAGCAATAGAGGAGAGAGCCGATTTTGATATTAAAGCAGGCATGTGTTGTTGCTCTATGTTAATTGAACGCGTATCATTCATTTGTTTTAGTTGTACCTCCTTTTATGCACGAGAGAGAGAAGGGGACGTTCAATACTGAAGCAAGTGTATGTTTGTTGTTTTAGTGTCAGGTACTATGTTGAATGCGTGTCACTCATTTCCTTTAATCTCTGTTTCTTTCTCTCCTCATTTATGCATTATTAACTTACTTGCTTAGTTCTATCATTGGCTTTCAGTGTTCTATTCAATTTCTTGTGTGCTTTCTCTCAAATTCTCACTTCTTCATTCTCTTTATTTTCCATTATATTCCATTATAGTGAAAATGATAACTCACAAGACCACAGATTGACAAACAGACAAACAAACATATAAACAAATGAATATAGGTCCAAATGTAAGGAAAACCTATTCTGAGTCTAAAGAACTCACATGCCAAGTGAGTGGATGTGGGAGGTGCATGGAAGGGGGATGGAGGTGAAGGTGCATACTAGATGTATGCTTCAGCCTGTGCTCATGGGAAGCCGGGTCTTCGGAATTACTGCCTAATGCCAAAGATCTCAGTCCTATGTTATCGCCTTTGAGGTGCAGTTGTGCAAGGTCAGCTTTTATCTCCTCATCCCAAGCCTTCCTACCCCATAGCTTCCATCAACTTTGAGTGCTCTGCACCATTTTATACAGCTGTCACCCTTTCTATGCATCATATGTCCACACCAACACAATCTCCCCTCCTGCACACTGCATCTGATTCCTTATGTTTAGTTTCTCTCTCAGTTCATTTATGCTTTGCCATTCACATGTATAGCTATTACACATCTATTGAAGCATGCAAGCATAATTTTTTTCCAATCTTCGCAGGTCCTCTATCCACAGCACTCGTGCCTGACTACCATGCAACATTGCTGTTAGTAAACATGCATCGTAAAATCTGGCTTTCATTTTGAAGGAAAAACCTTTTGTAGCTAGCTGCAGTAGTAGCTCCCTGAACCTTCTCCATCCTGTTCTTACTCTGGCTACTATACTTCCAGAACACCCTCCTCCACTGTTGATTTTGTTACCTAGGTAACAGAAACTATTGACTATTTCTATAGAACCGACTGGGCATTTGAATGAGCTAGTGTCCTGTGGGCACTTGCTACTTACTGCACCTGAGCATTGGCCACATATAAAACCTACGTTTTTTGATAGCCTGCCTGTGATCCCACTATGTCTCTTGTGTACACATAGTTTACACTTAGGACATAGAATGGAATTTCCACCTACTTCTTTTCTGCACACTGAGCAAGGCCATTTCCCAGAGGGAATCTGGGCCCTATTTTCCTTTCTACATACTAGGACTTTAGTCTTTGACACGTTAACTACAAGACCTTTTGATTCTAGACCATGCTTCCAGGTTTGGAATTTCTTCTCTAATTCTGCCATAGATCCAGCTATGAGGGTTAGATCATTTGCATACAGAAGTTCCCATGGGCAACCACTTTTAACCTCTTGTTATAGCCTATAGGATAATAATAAACAAGACAGGGCTAAGGATGGAGCCCTGATGAACACCTACCTGTACGCTAAATTCTTTGCTATAGTCGTTGTTAATTTTAACCTTGCTAACTGTTCCTTTACACATGGCTTGTACAGCTTTCACAAGCCACTCATCAACTCCTAGTTTTCTAAGAGCCCACCAAATAAGGCTTTCTCCAAGTCAACAACAGTTGAGAAGGGTTTACTTTTAGCTAGGTACTTCTTCTGCAGTTGCCTCATGAGGAAGAGAGAATTTGTGGTACTTTTACCTGGCACAAATCCAAACTGCATTTCATCATGATTAATTCAATCCCTAATCAGCTGTGTGAGAACTCTTTCTGTGACCTCCATGACTTGGTCAACCAACTTAATGCCTCTATAGTTTTCTCTGTCTAGAGCATCTCCTTTACCCTTATAGCAGTTGACAATGATACTACACCAGTCATTGGGTATGACTCCATTTTGTATTACTTGGTTTACAATACGGGTGACTATGATGTGTCCCACCATCCCAGACACCTTCAGCATCTCAGCAACTATCCCCAAAGGTCCTGCTGCCTTGCCTGTCTTCATATCTTTTATTGCCTTACTTACTATACTACTACTAACTTACACAGCCGGTCCCTCTGCTGGGTCAACTTAGGACAAACTATCTTTATCCCATTCATTCTCCTTATTTAGTAGACTTTCATAGGGGCACTTCCATGCTACCTTCTTTTCAGCATCAGTGACTAGAACCGTTTAATTCAAAGGAAATCATCAGGAAATGTGGTGGTATTTGTATGTTCTCTGGTGGCTGGGGTAGGTGGTGATTTTAAGGATGGGCAATAAAAATTCTGCGAATAACTAGACCATGAACGTTGGGGCTGCGAATGCCGAGAGTAATTTTTAGGTTTAGGTTAGAGAAGGTATTAATTAAATCTTTACGGAATTTATCAAGGTTATGGCCGTTGGTGGTATGATAAACAGCCAAACCATCGTCTCAGTATAAGCTGATACTATGGCTGGGAAATTTCTCTTTACATTTTACCCAGATCGATTTATAAACACATACCTTTTACCACAACCATTATATTATACACAATTTTTTTCCCCGCTTATTTATTTTATTTATACCCTCCCCCATTTCCTATCATACTTTTAACACATACACACCCACCACCTTCATTCTGTCCACCTTTCTTAACACGTTTTTTTTAACTCACTACCCAGATCACTTTATGAACACATATATTTTACCCAGATCGATTTATAAATACATACATTTTACCACAACCACTATAAACAATTATTTCCCACCTGTTTATTTTATTCATTTATACTCTCCCCCATTTTCTGTCAAACTTTTAACACATACACACGCACCACCTTCTTAACCTCCCTTTTTTAGAGATCCTGAACACTTCTTCCCCCTTCTTTAACCATACCATTTTCTACAACCTATAACACTCACATAGTCACTTTACACATATATCATTTGTCATACCCTATCACTAGCATTATCCCTTCTTCTTTATACCTATTAGTTATACGCTTTCTAAATACACCCTTACATTCCATTATTTTTTACGGGAACGGTGGATTGGCATTATCGGTAGAGGGTCGGACGCCATGCTTTGAAGCATAGAGTTACCTCCCTTTATGATCTGAGTTCAAATGCTGGCGAGGTTAACTTTGCCTTTCATCCTTACAGGGTCGATAAAATAAAGTACCAGTAATACACTGGGATAATTGCTGGCCTTGTGCCAAAAGTAGAAACAATTATTTTTTACGGGAACCCTATTTCTACTTTTCTGATATATTCACAGTTACGTATGAATATATGTTTAAGTATATATACGTTTTTATATGTATTTATTTATAATTGAGTGTGTATTCTCACTTATTTACATTATAATGTTTGGCTTAGGTATGTGTATACCTCTACATACCTATGTATACGTGTGTACATGTATGTGTGTGTGTGTATATATATATACATATGTAGATATATATATATATAGATATGTGGGTATATATATATATATATATATATATATATATATATGGATATGTGGGTATATATATATATATATATATATATAGATATGTGGGTATATATATATATATATATATATGTGTGTTTTTGTTCTTATATTGTTTATGCGCGCGGATGTGTGTGTATATATCCTTACACTTATACCTGTGTATATATGTGTCTATGTTTGTATCTGTATATATGCGTGTGAATATGTGTATGTGCGTGTATGTACGGATTTTGCGTATATGTGTGTGTATAGCATAAGATGTACTGAAGGACAATGTAGAAACAAAAATATAGTGTACATAGGTGAGACAGCTCGTAGTATAGGGGAACGGATAAATGAACACTGGCGAGACCTTCAAGATAATAAAGAATCATCTGTACTCTACCAACATGCTAAGATAGAACACAAGGGTAAATTAGAGAACATAGAAATAAAAATAGAATCTACACACAGAAAAGATGCAATGTTTAGACAAATTACAGAGGCAATAAACATAAAAGAATTACAACCAAAATTAAATAGAAAATATGAGTGGAACAGCAACATCACAACTTACAATTAAGGACAAAATGAAAACACACACACACACATAGAACAAACAATCAACCAATAACATGTAAATAAATAAACAAATAGATAAATGAACACAAACACACACAGACACCCGGATGTGGCGCATGCGCAAACTGAGCACACAACACACACACAGAAACAAAATGGCGTAGGACAGAAGAAAGGAAAGGCACAGAAACAAAGAAAGGAATCCCCAGTCACTGAAGAGGTCACAGAGTGTGTGACGAAAGGACTATGACTATATATAAACAACTATCTGGTTGTGGAACCAACCAACCAACCAGAAATTTATAGATTTGTAAATTTGTAAATTTATAAATATATACTAGAGAAGAAATTCCAAACGTGGAAGCACGGCCTAGAATCAAAAGGCCTTAAAATTAACCTGGCTAAGACTAAAGTTCTAGTTTGTAGGAAAGAAAATAAGGCGGCGGTCCCATCGGGGAAATGGCCATGCTCAGTGTGTAGGAAAGGCGTAGGTAGAAACTCCATTTTATGTCCCAAATGCAAAGTATGGGTGCATAAAAGATGTAGTGGGATCACAGGTAAGCTAACTAAGAACATAGATTTTACATGTGGCCGGTGCTCTGGTGCAATAAGTAGCAGCAAGTGCCCACAAAATACTAGCTCCTTCAACTGCGCAGAGGGTTCTATAGAAATAGTGGACAGCTTCCGTTATCTGGGTGACAAAATCAGCAGTGGGGGAGGGTGCTCTGAAAGTACAGTAGCTAGAGTCAGAACTGGATGGAAAAAGTTCAGAGAGCTTATACCACTATTAGCCGCTAGAGGGTTCTCCCTAAAAATGAAAGGCAGGTTATACGATGCCTGCATACGAACAGCAATGCTGCATGGCAGTGAGACCTGGGCATTGTGTGCAGAGGATATACGCAGACTAGAGAGGAACGAAGCTTGCATGCTCCGCTGGATGTGCAATAGTAATATACGTGAACGGCAAAGCATAAACGAACTAAGGAAAAAATTAGAAATAAGAGGGATCAGATGTTGTTTACTCGAGAGAAGGCTACGTTGGTACGGTCACGTGATGCGCATGAAAGACGACAGCTGTATAACAAAGTGCAGGGCAATAAAGATAGACGGTAGCCACGGAGTAGGCAGACCCAGAAAAACATGGGACGAGCTGATAAATTCCGACCTCACACGCTTACACCTCTCCAAGACAATGTCACTGGACCGAGACCTTTGGCGGTACTCAGTAATAGAGAAGACCCGCCTTACCTAAATACAAAGTAAAAACCTACTACAGTCAGTAGGCACCTCTATCAAAACACACCCCCGTCCCACCACCTCCACCCCACCCACACCGCCCCTTTCAATGTAAAGTTATGTTGGTCCCACAACATCCAGGCCGAAACAAATGAGATCGTGTAGGTGTCACGACAAAAAACACACAGTCCACGCTGTAAATGTGGCCGTGTAGGCAACACGGTAAAAACCTCCCAGCCCCACACTGTAAATGTGGTTGGTGTTAGGAAGGGCATCCAGCTGTAGAAAACCCGCCAGACAGTCCACACTGTAATGTGGCCGTGTAGGCAACACGGTAAAAACCTCCCAGCCCCACACTGTAAATGTGGTTGGTGTTAGGAAGGGCATCCAACTGTAGAAAACCCGCCAGACAGTCCTATGCGAGCAAGACAACCACTCTTGCCTCAAGTGGGAAAACCCCCGTCCAAACCCATGCATGCGTGGAACACGGACGCTAAACCTGATGATGATGATAATGATGATGATAATAAATTGAAGTGAAAGCAACTGGTGCGTGTGTTTCTTATTGGCAACATGACCCTCCCAAAGTATAACAATATCGGTTTCAACACACGATTTCAGGTAAAGAATCTTGCTAAACAAATTCAGAAACGAAATATATATATATATATATATATATATATATATACATACATATAAATACATACATACATATATCATCATCATCATCATCATCATCACCGTTTTACGTCCGTTCTTCCACGCTAGCATGGGTTAGACGGGTTGTCCTGTTGTGGGCAGTGTCTGGTCGGCTGACCATGCCTTGCTCATACAGGAACTGATCTGGCTTGATTTCTACAGCTGGATGCCCTTCCTAACACCAACCTCATTTACAGTGAGTGCTGGGTGCTTTTTCGTGGCGCCTACACGTCCACTTTACAGTGTGGGCTGGGTGCTTTTTTGCCGTGGCACCTCCACGACCACCTTGCGGTGGGGGGGGGGGAATATTGTTTATATGCTTCAGCATGTACCCATGGGAGGTCGGGTACCCTGTATTACTGCGTGACGCCAGAAGTCACGGTCGTGTGTCATTGACTTTGAGAGGTGTAGTTGGGTAAGGTCGGCTTTTATCACCTCATCCCAAGTCATCTTGGGTCTCCCCACTCCGCGGTTTCCATCAACTTCTAGTGCTCTGCACCTTTTTATGCAGCTGTCATCCTTCATACGCATCACATGTCCATACCAGCGTAACCGCCTCTCCTGCACTCAGCATTTGATTCCTCTTATGCTCAGTCTCTCTCTCAATTCCTTTATGCTTTCTCGTTCACGTATATTACTGTTACACATCCATCGGAGCATGCAGGCTTCGTTTCTCTCTAATCTACGTAAGTCTTCCACCTTCAGCGCCCAGGCCTCACTACCATGCAACATCGCTGTTCGGATACACGCATCATACAGTCTGCCTTTCATTCTGAGGGAGAAGCCTTTTGCAGCTAGCAGTGGTAGTAGTTCCCTAAACTTCTTCCATCCCGTTCTTACCCTAGTTATTGTACTTTCTGAGCACCCACCTCCGTTGCTAATTCGGTCACCTAGGTAGCAGAAGCTGTCTACTGTTTCTACAGGGCCCTCCCAGAGATTGGTGGTACTTGTTTCCTGTGGCTGTTTGCTTGCTGTTTCAGCACAGCTGCTGCATGTGAATCCTACATTCTTAATTAAGCTTCCTGAGATCCCGCTACATCTCTTGTGTACCCATTGTTTGCATTTGGGGCAGAGAATGGAGTTCCTACCTACACCTTTCCTACATACTGAGCAAGGCCATTTCCCTGAGGGGATCTGGGTTCTGTTTTCTCGTCTAGTTATAAGGACCTTAGTCTTTGTCATGTTGACTTTGAGGCCCTTTCTCTTTAGTCCCTGCTTCCAGGTTTGGAATTTATTCTCTACATACATATATATTTATACTCGGATTTCTTTCCCAGAGTGCTTAAATTATTTGTGACTAATCCAGGTATTTTTTTTTTATAAAAAACCCCGATAATATTGCTTTTTGCTGAACTCCTTATTGTAGAGTTTTTTTTCGGAATGTTTTTGACTGTTGTTTCTTGTAAACAAACATTCGTCTCATTCTGACGTCACTAGCCCTGTCTTTCCTCATGTGCGTTTTATTTTTCATAATCACGCATGATGGTGAACTAGCCTGTTTTAAAATTCCCTTTTTGGCATATTAATCTGTGAGAATCCTGGTTATCAAGTTGAGCTCTGCTGAGGATCGAATTCCAACCGTGACCATCTCCACTGAAAGTTTTCGTGAAATAGTCTTTAAGACTATACAGAGCATTTGAAGTTTTTCCAAATTGAAGGATGAGTATTTTAAACTTTATTTTATCATGAGTTAAGGCTCTATTGATTTTTCCCTGGATTTCACTAAATTCTGTGGATGAATCTATATCCTGATTCTCTTTGAGATGAGTTTGAATTATTTTTCCCACATCTTACGTTAACTATTTTTCCCATTTTGACGCTATAGTCACATATATTATGGAATACTGTTGGCTTTTCGCTACAATGTTTTCTATACCTTTCATTTATACATATATATATATATATATACATATATATATATATATACATCATCATCATCATTTTACGTCCGCTCTTCCCTGCTTGCAAGAGTAGGACGGGTCTTATTCAGCACAGCATCTCTCCACTTGTCAGGATCCTTCGTCATCTCCACCGTGAGCTTCAGCGATCTGAGATCTGTTCTCACCACCTCCGCCCATGTATTTCGTGGTCTACCTCTACGTCTTCCTTCAACTGCCATTTCCTGGCACTTCTTCATCCATCGGTCATCCTCCATGCGCATCACATGTCCATACCACCTCAGTCTCCTCTCTCGCACACTACATTCTATCCCTCTCAGACACAGTTTTTCTCAACACATTCATGCTGGGTCGTTCACGCACATTTACACTGCACATCCAACGGAGCATGCTTGCCTCATTTCTCTCCAGTTGCTGCCCATGTCTCACTACCATGCAGCATCGCGCTCCTCACACAGGCATCATATAACCAGCCTTTCGTACACAGGGAGAAACCCTTCTTCGTCAGCAGAGGGAGCAGCTCCCTGAACTTCTTCCAACCCGTCCTTATTCTAGATACTATGGCCTTGGAACACCCTCCTCCCATGCTAATCTGATTTCCTAGGTACCGGAAGCTATCCACCACTTCTATAGCACCCGCCTGCATTTGAAAAATGTGTCTATCAATGCGACTTCTACTGTCTAATTTCCCTGTACATCTACTGCATACGTATTTCTCCCTACCTGTTAGTTTGCCTGCTATCCCGCTACATCTCTTGTGTACCCAGGATCTGCATTGTGTGCATTTTATAGAATTTATGCCAGTTCCTTTTCTGCATATCAAACATGGCCATTTCCCTGACGGAATCAGAGTTTTGTCCTCTTTCCTACTTATCAATACTTTAGTCTGTGCTAGGTTCACTCTCAGTCCTCTTGCTTCCAACTGCTGTTTCCATAGCCAGAATTTATTCTCTAGCTCCTCTACTGATTCTGCTATAAGAACCACATCGTCAGCATAGAGAAGTTCCCATGGTCAGCTAGTCTTAAACTCCTCTGTTATGGGTTGGAGGACTATAATGAACAATAGAGGGCTGAGGACCGAACCTTGATGTACTCCTACTTGTATCTGGAATTCCTCACTAAACTCCATTCCTACTCTGACTTTACTGACAGTACTTCTGTACAAAGTTTGCACTGTCCTCACAAGCCATTCCTCAATACCTAGTTTCCTTATGACAGATAACAGATCAGGGTATCCTATCAAAGGCCTTCTCTACGTCAACAAAGGCTAAGTATAGTAGCTTATTTTTCTCTAAGAACCTCTCTTGTAATTGTCTCACCAAGAAGAGGGCATCTGTTGTACTCTTCCCAGGCACAAAACCAAACTGCATCTCATCTAGTTTGACCCTTTCTCTAATTAGTTGTGCTAATATCCTTTCTGCCACTTTTATCACCTGATCCATCAGTTTTATACCCCTATAATTGCTCCTCTCCAGAGCATCCCCTTTACCTTTGTAGCAATTCATGAGAATACTGCTGCACCAGTCTTTGGGTATGACACCACCATATATAGTCTGATTGATGATGTGTGCAACCAGTTTAGTGCCTACGTCCCCTGATGCCTTCAGCAACTCAGCAACTATCCCCGATGTTCCAGCAGCCTTACCATTTTTCATTTCCTAATCGTCTCTTGGACCCTATATTCGTCAATCTCAATAGCTGGTCCCTCTGTCGGATCTACTGAGGGTAATTTCTCTCTCTCCCATTCATTCTCCATATTCATCAGTCTCTCATAATGACATTTCCAGGCCTCCTTTTTCTGATCATTCATGACACTAAGTACACCGGCATCATTCCGGACACATTTATCTCCAACAACATCCTGATTTGGATATATATACATATACATATGTATATACATACATATATATATATACATATATATATATATTCAGGTTTGAGGTTCACCACTGTATAGAGCTGGTCTATTCCGTATGGTCAATCGTAATGTAATAATATAAAGAGTACTCAACATAAAGCAGTTCAACCGTCTTATATTATATATATATACATATATACATATATATATATACATATATATATACTACTAGCTGACAAGTGGGTAGATAAAGTAATCTCAGTGTACAGGGTAAATGCAAGAATCATTAAACTCAGACTAGTCCTGAATAAAACAATTACCTCAATAATATCAGCTTACGCACCCCAATTGGGGTTGCCAGACGAACTTAAGGATAGGTTTTACAAGTCCCTAATGCAAACTACTGCTCTAACAAACGACAATGACTTCCTAATCATCGCAGGAGATTTTAACGGACACGTAGGTCAACACTGTGATGGCTTCAATAGAGTCCATGGAGGCCATGGGGTTGGCACAAGAAATGAAGAAGGATTCAGATTCTAGAATTCTGCGACGCCAATGATATGTCGATATGTAACACAAACTTCAAAAAACCCGACAACCACCTGATCACCTATAGATCAGGGGAGCATTCTAGTCAGATAGATTTTATCCTCATCAGAGGACGTGACAGATGGACGGTCGTAAACACAAAAGCCTTCCCTAGTGAGGAATGTACCTCCCAACATAGCTTAGTTGTCAGCGACCTCACGGTCAGAACTAGACGAACCTGGAAACAGAAGCCAACCTGGAGAAGAAAAATCTAGAAGCTGAAAGATCCCTCGGCCAGTAACAGATTTAAAGATATTTTACTCAACGCCTACGACAGTAAAGAAGAACAGATACAGACATTCAATGTAGAAGAGCACTGGGAGTTCCTAAAAAATAACTTACTAGAGACGACGGATAAGGTCTGTGGCTGGAGTAAGACCACAAGCAGGAGGAGAGTGACTTGGTGGTGGAACAATAAGGTAGATGAGGCAGTTAAGGCCAAGAGACAGGCATAGAAAGAATGGAAGAACGGGGGAAGCAGGGTACATTACATAGAGACAAAGAGAGAAGCTAGGCGACATGTAAACTTAGCTAGGAGGGAAGCAGAGGATAGAAAATTCAAGTATGTTTTGCAACATGAGGACCAGAAACAGGAGGTGTTCAAGATTGCGAGGCAGTGTGTCAGAGAGAATTGTGATGTCATTGGAGAGAAGTGTATCCGGAATGATAAAGGTGAGCTTGCCCTCACAAGTACTGAGAAGAAAGATGCATGGAAGAGCCATTATGATAGATTACTAAATGAGGAGAATGCATGGGAAGAAGAGACCCTACCCCAAGTAGACCCTATAGAGGGGCCAGCAGTACAAGTCAGCAGCAGCGTATTAAGTAAGGCAATCAAAGATATGAAGATGGGGGAGGCAACCGGTCCATCGGATATAGCTGCCGAGATGCTGAAGGCATCTGGGTCTGTAGGTCACACTATAACCACACGTATTGTTAACCAGGTAATACTAGAAGGTGTCATACCAAAAGATTGGTGTAGTAGCATCATTGTCAACTGCTACAAAGGTAAAGGTGATGCATTAGATAGAGGAAAGTAACAGAAAGAGTTATAGCACAGTTGATTAGAGACCGGGTGAAACTAGATGAGATGCAATTTGGGTTTGTACCAGGAAGAGGCACCACTGATGCCCTCTTCCTTGTGAGGCAGTTACAGGAAAAGTACCTAGCTAAAAGTAAGCCACTCTATCTGGCGTTCATCGATCTCGAGAAAGCCTTTGACAGAGTTCCACGTGCTATAATCTGGTGGGCTCTTAGAAAACTAGGAGTAGATGAATGGCTTGTGAAAGCTGTACAAGCCATGTACAGGGGAGCAGTCAGCAAAGTTAGGATTAGCAATGAGTATAGCGAGGAATTTAGCGTACAGGTTGGTGTCCACCAGGGCTCTGTTCTTAGCCCTCTTCTGTTCATCATAGTCCTGCAGGCAATAACGGAGGAGTTTAAGACTGGATGCCCATGGGAACTCCTGTATGCAGATGACCTCGCACTTATAGCTGAATCTATGGTAGAACTAGAGAATAAATTCCAAACTTGGAAGCAGGGACTAGAAAGAAAGGGTCTCAAAGTCAACATAACAAAGACTAAGGTCCTTGTAAGTAGACAAGAAAACAGAACCCAGATCCCTTCAAGGAAATGGCCTTGCTCAGTATGTAGGAAAGGTGTAGGTAGGAACTCC
>OZ024742.1:228008605-228013605 GCA_964016885.1 Eledone cirrhosa
TACATGTATATATATATATATATATACATGTATATATATATACATATATATATATATATATACATGTATATATATACATATATATATATATATACATGTATATATATATACATATATATATATATATATACATGTATATATATATACATATATATATATATATACATGTATATATATATACATATATATATATATATACATATATATATATATATACATATATATATATACATATATATATATATACATATATCGACCCAATAGAGGGACCAGCAGTGTTAGTCGAGGGGAGTATAATAAGTAAGGCAATCAAGGATATGAAGACGGGTAAGGCGGCTGGGCCTTCGGAAATAGTTGCTGAGATGCTGAAGGCATCTGGCACGGTGGGACACACCATGGTCACCCGCATAGTTAACCAAGTCGTACAGAATGGGGTTGTTCCGAAGGACTGGCATAGCAGCATCATCGTTAACTGTTATAAGGGTAAAGGAGACGCCCTAGATAGGAGTAACTATAGAGGCATTAAATTAATCGACCAGGTCATGAAGGTCACGGAAAAAGTAATAGCACAACTAATCAGAGAGAGAATTGACCTAGATGAAATGCAGTTCGGGTTTGTGTCAGGCAAAAGTACCACAGACGCTCTTTTCATTGTACGACAACTACAGGAGAAGTACCTAGCTAAAGGTAAACCCCTCTACTTAGCTTTTGTCGACTTGGAGAAAGCCTTCGACAGAGTCCCCCGCTCCATTATCTGGTGGGCTCTTAGAAAACTAGGCGTTGACGAATGGCTTGTGAGAGCTATACAAGCCATGTATAAAGAAACAGTCAGCAAGGTTAGAATTAACAACGAATATAGTGAAGAGTTTAGCGTAAAAGTTGGCGTCCATCAGGGCTCTGTTCTCAGCCCCCTACTATTTATTATTGCCCTTCAGGCTATAACAGAGGAGTTCAAGACCGGCTGCCCATGGGAACTCCTATACACAGACGACCTGACACTCATAGCGGAATCAATGGCCGAGCTAGAGAAGAAATTCCAAACATGGAAGCATGGCCTAGAATCAAAAGGCCTTAAAATTAACCTGGCTAAGACTAAAGTTCTAGTTTGTAGGAAAGAAAATAAGGCGGCGGTCCCTTCTGGGAAATGGTCCGTGCTCGGTGTGTAGGAAAGGCGTAGGTAGAAACTGCATTTTATGTCCTAAATGCAAAATATGGGTGCATAAAAGATGTAGTGGGATCACAGGTAAGCTAACTAAGAACATAGATTTTACATGTGGCCGGTGCTCTGGTGCAATAAGTAGCAGCAAGTGCCCACAAAATACTAGCTCTTTCAATTGCGCAGAGGGTTCTATAGAAATAGTGGACAGTTTCCGTTACCTGGTGATAAAATCAGCAGTGGGGGAGGGTGCTCTGAAAGTACAGTAGCTAGAGTCAGAACTGGTTGGAAAAAGTTCAGAGAGCTTATACCACTATTAGCTGCTAAAGGGTTCTCCCTAAAAATGAATGGCAGGTTGTACGATGCCTGCATACGAACAGCAATGTTGCATGGCAGTGAGACCTGGGCATTGTGTGCAGAGCATATACGCAGACTAGAGAGGAACGAAGCTTGCATGCTCCGCTGGATGTGTAACAGTAATATACGTGAACGGCAAAGCATAAACGAACTAAGGAAAAAATTAGAAATAAGAGGGATCAGATGTTGTTTACTCGAGAGAAGGCTACGTTGGTATGGACACGTGATGCGCATGAAAGTCGATAGCTGTATAACAAAGTGCAGGGCAATAAAGATAGACGGTAGCCACGGAATAGGCAGACCTAGAAAAACCTGGGACGAGCTGATAAACTCCGACCTCACACACTTACACCTCTCCAAGACAATGTCACTGGACCGAGACCTTTGGCGGTACTCAGTAACAGAGAAGACCCGCCTTACCTAAATACATAGTAAAACCTACTACAGCCAGTAGGCATCTCTAACAAAATACCCCCCCCCCCCCTAGGAATTGCACTGAGTTACCATGTATAGTGATAAGCAGTGTATTGTCTTGTAGTACACTGCTTATCACTATACATGGTAACTCAGTGCAATTCCTAGATTACTACTACAAACCCAAAGTTCACTCACCACACAAACTTTGTCTGTCCCCTCTCTACCTATCTCTCTCTACATCCATTACACTCTCTCTCTCTCGCCTTTGGCCTACCTCCCTCTCAACATCTATGAACCTGCCCTCTGGGGCAATAAATAATTCCGACCTTAACTATCAACGCATCTCTCCAAAAGTAACCAGTATAATAAAACCCCTACCATAACATTTTGATTAAGATATCTACAAGCCACTCTCTCCTACTTCTCCAACCCCTGCATATCTTTCTTTCTCTCTCCCTCTTCCCTACTTTTCTCTCTTCCTTTTCTACTCTATCTTCCCCAACAACCCCACTTAAGGGTATTTACATTGTACATTTTACCATTCTGCTCTGAGGAAACAGTGGTCACAGCATTGGATATTTGAGTTCTGCAAGTACTTGTGAATTTGCACGTAGCATAACTAGGCTGCAGTACCACCGTGGAAACACTTGTAAGCACACGGAATAAATTACCTTTTTATGATGTCTACCTGTTATTATTCTTTCTTTATATACACTCCGGAATACTGAAGGATCAGGAACTAAGTTTCTTCAACAATTTTTCCATAACTCGTAGAGTAACCTCTTACCGTACGTCAACCATATCCAGTGTAGTAATTAACCATTACTACATCTTGGATAATCCTATACCTAATAAATATATATACATATATATACATATATATATATATACATATATATACATATATATATACATATATATATATATATATACATATATATATATATATATATATATATATACATATATATATATATATACATATATATATATATATATATTCATCATCATCATCGTTTAACGTCCATGTTCCACGCTTGCATGGGTTTGGATGGGAGTTTTCCCACTTGAGGCAACAGTGGTTGTCTTGCTCGCATAGGACTGTCTGGCGGGTTTTCTACAGCTGGATGCCCTTCCTAACACCAACCACATTTACAGTGTGGGGCTGGGAGGTTTTTACCGTGTTGCCTACACGGCCACATTACAGCGTGGACTGTGTGTTTTTTTGTCGTGACACCTACACGATCTCATTTGTTTCGGCCTGGATGTTGTGGCACCAACATAACTTTACATTGAAAGTGGCAGTGTGGATGGGGTGGGGGTGGTGGGACGGGGGTGTATTTTGTTAGGGATGCCTACTGACTGTAGTAGGTTTTACTTTGTAAGGCGTGTCTTCTCTATTACTGAGTACCGCCAAAGATCTTGGTCCAGTGACATTGTCTTAGAGAGGTCTAAGTGTGTGAGGTCGGAATTTATCAGGTCGTCCCAGGTTTTTCTGCGACTGCCTACTCCATGGCTACCGTCTATTTTTATTGCCCTGCACTTTTTTATACAGCTGTCGTCTTTCATGCGCATCATGTGACCATACCAACGTAGCCTTCTCTCGAGTAAACAACATCTGATCCCTCTTATTTCTAATTTTTCCCTTAGTTAGTTTATGCTTTGCCGTTCACGTATATTACTATTACACATCCAGCGGAGCATGCAAGCTTCGTTTCTCTCTAGTCTGCGTATATCCTCTGCACACAATGCCCAGGTCTCACTGCCATACAACATTGCTGTTCGTATGCAGGCATCATACAACCTGCCTTTCATTTTTAGGGAGAACCCTTTAGCGGCTAATAGTGGTATAAACTCTCTGAACTTTTTCCATCCAGTTCTGACTCTAGCTACTGTACTTTCAGAGCACCCTCCCCTACTGCTGATTTTGTCACCCAGGTAACGGAAGCTGTCCACTATTTCTATAGAACCCTCTGCGCAATATGTATATATATATATATATATACATATATATATATATATACATATATATATATATACACACACACATATATATATACATATATATATATATATACATATATATATATACATATATATATATATATATATACATATATACATATATATATATATATATATATATACATATATACATATATATATACATATATACATATATATATACATATATATATACATATATACATATATATATACATATATACATATATATACATATATACATATATATATACATATATATATACATATATATATACATATATACATATATATATACATATATACATATATATACATATATACATATATATATACATATATATATATATATATATATACATATATACATATATATACATATATACATATATATACATATATATATATATATATATATACATATATACATATATATACATATATACATATATATATATATACATATATATATATATACATATATATATATATACATATATATATATATACATATATATATATATACATATATATATATATACATATATATATATATACATATATATATATATACATATATATATACATATATATATATATACATATATATATACATATATATATGGTGGCTGCCAACTCGTTTTCGAGTACGGCCACTACTTTATATCCATGTAGGAGAACCCCTACCGATGCGCTGAACGAATTTGACTTTTTAGTCCAGCCAGCGACTTGAAAACTCTGGTACAAAGACTACACTGTGACCATTATTGACACATAGTGCAGGGCCCATGGTACCATGTGATGACAAGTGCAGAGAGATCTCTAGATATAAAGCAATGCCTGTGCTGTGAAGCTTTTATAGTGAGCAAAGGCACTGCACAAAGCCAGTCCCACTCTCTTAACCAAGATGATATTTACCAAAAAGAAGAACAAGTCAACATCATTGGATACCATCATTGGATACATATATATATACATATATATATATATACATATATATATACATATATATATATATACATATATATATACATGTATATATACATATATATATATATACATATAT
>OZ024742.1:228023605-228028605 GCA_964016885.1 Eledone cirrhosa
AGGAGATCAGATTAGCATGGGAGGAGGGTGTTCCGAGGCCATAGTATCTAGAATAAGGACGGGTTGGAAGAAGTTTAGGGAGCTGCTTCCTCTGTTGACGAAGAAGGGTTTCTCCCTGCGTACGAAAGGCCGGTTGTATGATGCCTGTGTGAGGAGCGCGATGCTGCATGGTAGTGAGACATGGGCAGCTACCGCAGAAGATATGCGACGGCTGGAGAGAAATGAGGCAAGCATGCTCCGTTGGATGTGCAGTGTAAATGTGCGTGAACGACCCAGCATAAATGTGTTGAGAGAGAAACTGTGTCTGAGAGGGATAGAATGTAGTGTACGGGAGAGGAGACTGAGGTGGTATGGACATGTGATGCGCATGGAGGATGACCGATGGGTGAAGAAGTGCCAGGAAATGCCAGTTGAAGGAAGACGTAGTAGAGGTAGACCACGAAAAACATGGGCGGAGGTGGTGAGAACAGACCTCAGATCATTGAAGCTCACGGTGGAGATGACGAGGGACCGTGACGAGTGGAGAGATGCTGTGCTGAATAAGACCCGTCCCACCCTTGCAAGCAGGGAAAAGCGGACGTAAAATGATGATGATGATGATGATGATGATACATATATATAAAACCCACATTGCTAAACTATTTTTTAAAGCTCTTGATAATCGCTTCCCTAGAACACATAGGTATCACTCAATTTTCAATAGACATACTATAAAACTAACCTACTCATCCACCAAAAATTTAGCGCAAAATATTAATAGAATAAATAACAGGAACTTAAAACCTAGCGGTAATAGCATAAATAATATCCAAGTTAACAAATGTAACTGTAGAGATAGATCTAAATGTCCGTTAAATAACAACTGCTTAGTTAAAAATATAATATACAACTGTAATGTTAAAACGGACGTTAATTCTTTTAACTACGTTGGTTTTACATCGACGGAATTTAAACTTCGCTATAACAACCACAAGAATTCTTTCACAGATCCATCCAAAAAATCTTCAACAGCACTATCAGGCGACTCTGGCAACTTAGGCATGATAACGTTAGATATTCGACGACTTGGAATATAGTTTCAAGGGGGATTCCTTTTAATTCATCCTCTGAGACATGTGACCTCTGTGCGGAGGAGATATTCTTTATACTAAAATCTAAAAATTCCCTTAATCTACGGACAAATTTATTCAGTTGCTGCAGACATAGATTGAACTCAACATTTAAATATAAATTTAAATTTAAAATGTAGTTATGTTTGATTTGATTTGTAATTATTTATGAAACTAGCCGATAAATGTTTCGATTTCTTCTTTTTATTAAAACATTCTTCATGAATAATTAAACTACCCTAAAAGCTGATGCTCCAAATATATAGAATTAAATTTTACACTAGATAAACTTCTATATTAAATATAAGAACATATGTAGACCAAATGGGTATCCTAAACTTTTGGAATGATTTCTGCTAGACAGGATTTGGTAAACAATTTTTGTTTTATCTGTTTCGACTCTGATGCTTATGATGAACTTGGCAATATATTGTCAATTAACTTTGAAAGGCTGATCTCTGTGGCCGATTTGCGTGGCATACTATGTTTTATTTTTATTATTTTTTAATATTTTGTAATATTTTTTATTTTTAATATTAAATGTTTAGGTTTTCTGTTTATTTATTTATTTTCTTGTCTCTGATATTTTTATTTTTATTTTTATTTTTATTAATATATTGAAATCTGTTCTCTATTTCTGCTTGATCGACAATCATGTAGAGTAAAGACAAGAATAGTATTGTTAAAATTAATATAGACTCTATATATATGTGTATATATACACACATATATGTATACTTGAATTTTTATAGCACAATGAGAATGTTTTCGTGTGAATTGGGAGTTTGTTTATAATTATGATATAAACATATGAATTTTTAAAAACTAGACATAAGATCATTACTTTTCACACATTATAGATACATGTCTCATTCATGAATACTGATATTTACATTATAATGCCTGTTTTATACGAACTAATATTTTCTACAGGATGAAGCATAGCGTTTTTAAATTCTGCCTCGTTTATGTCTGGTTATTTTTCATTTTCTCTTTTTCATTTTCTCTCTATATAACGGGTATTTTCTCTCTTAACTACATACATCTCTCTTTACATTAATACTAGAGCTAAATAAATAAATAAATAAATAAATGTATCAACCGATACTCAACTTCCTAGTTTCTCTATCTATCTCTATCTATCTCTTTCTTTTTTCCTCTCTCTATATATATTTCTCTCTGTTTCTTTACATGAAGTTCTTCTCTTTATCTATCTTTCTATATCTCTCTATTTAGTCACATGCATTTCTTCTTTTTCTTTGTTTCTCTTTCTTTCTTTCTTTCTCTCTTTCTTTTTACAACTGTCCACAATATTTTTTACTGCCAAATCAACCTCCCAAATGCAAGGTGATTGAAAGGTATGTCCTATCTATTTATTTATAAGACTGTTTATATTGTATTTTGTCTGAAGAAGGCATAACATATTGTTAATATGATATCCCTGAAATATATATAACGAAATAAATATGGTTTTATAAATACAGTTTCCATTTATTTAATATCATAAATATACTCCAAATACTTGTTGAGTGCTTTTATATCAGTTATAAATATTTACTCGTTGTTAACCCAACAATTTAAATATAACTTTCCATGTATCTTGCTCCAATACTGTTGAGCGCTTTATATTATAACTGAAAAAATGGAATTCTCTAAGATTACTTCCTCTTTAAAAGACATACCTCTACCTAGAAACAAAGACTTTATAAAACAATTAATAGATAAATCTGACTCTTTTATAAGGAGAATCAGGTGGCGAGCATTCCACTTTGATAAATCTAATATAAATGAAAATGTCTCGGACTTAAACAAAGTTTTCAAATCCAAAAGAAATCCACCCCCCAACAAACTTTTATCTGAATTTGAAAACGATATAATTTCTATCATACAAGGAGTCAAATTCAAGAGAAACTTCAAAGGCTAGGAATATCTGAAAGGCATTAGGGATAATATTGAGAGCTTAGAGAAAACTGAGAAGATCTTGGTAAAATCTGACAAGACCAACGACCTCTATGGAGTGCAGAAAGACATGTATAATGGCCTCATACTAAAGGAACTGAGGAAAAAGTACAAGGTAGCAGATAAGGCCGAGCTAGAGAAAATGAATGTTGAGGCATCTTGTATAATGCACAAGTTGGAAATTGAGAACAGAACACAACCTTTCGTGCCCAGGAAACCGAAGATCAATATGAAAGATCATAAGAGAAATTTTGAGAATGACTTGCCAGTCAGATTGATTGCACCATCAAAATCGGACCTGGGTAAACTAAGCAAAAACATTCTTGACAGGGTGATACAGCAAATTAAAAACTTGAGTTGTTTACCTAACCTGAGCTTGTGGAAGGGAACTGGTGAGGTTGTTGAGTGGTTTAAGCAAATTAAATATAACAATAATAATAAGTTTATTCAACTTGATATTGCTAACTATTATTCTTCCATTACCCCTAATCTACTAAATAAGGCACTAAATTACGCATTCAAACATACAGACCTAACTAGCAATGAAATGCACATTATATTATCGGCTAGGAAAACATTGATAGAATTTAATGACCAACTATGGACCCGAGCAGATAGAGATAACAATTTTGACATTACTATGGGATCATCCGACTCAGCTCAGGTAACTGACCTTGTGGGCTTATTTTTAATCAATTCGCTGCATAGGAAAATACCTGGTACTACCGGAGGTTTATATAGAGATGACATGCTTTTACTTATTGATAATAATAACTCTGAACTAAATAGAAAAAGAAAACAAATTACACAATTTTTTAATCACTTTAATCTAAAAATAGAAATTGAGAATAACCATAGAATAGTCAACTTCCTAGATATAACATTAAATCTCAACACATGTCTTCACTATCCATTTCACAAGTTGAATGAAAATTTAAACTATGTCAGCTTTAACTCTAACCACCCCAGATCTGTTAAAAATACTATAGTAAACTCTGTTCAATCACGTATCTCTAGAATCTCATCTAATAAAAAGATTTTCGACGAAAAAGCCCATTATTACAATGAAGCGTTAGCTAGAGCAGGATATAGTGATAAAATTATGTACATAGATAATGATAAACAAATTAAACAAAATAACAACTATTTTAATTACGGCCACAACCTTAACAACTATAATAGAAAGCATTACAATAATTCCAAAAGCCATAAAAGAAATAGAACTAGGAATATAATATGGTTTGCCCCCCCATTCTCACTAAACATTAAAACCCACATTGCTAAACTATTTTTTAAAGCTCTTGATAATCGCTTCCCTAGAACACATAGGTATCACTCAATTTTCAATAGACATACTATAAAACTAACCTACTCATCCACCAAAAATTTAGCGCAAAATATTAATAGAATAAATAACAGGAACTTAAAACCTAGCGGTAATAGCATAAATAATATCCAAGTTAACAAATGTAACTGTAGAGATAGATCTAAATGTCCGTTAAATAACAACTGCTTAGTTAAAAATATAATATACAACTGTAATGTTAAAACGGATGTTAATTCTTTTAACTACGTTGGTTCTACATCGACGGAATTTAAACTTCGCTATAACAACCACAAGAATTCTTTCACAGATCCATCCAAAAAATCTTCAACAGCACTATCAGGCATACTCTGGCAACTTAGGCATGATAACGTTAGATATTCGACAACTTGGAATATAGTTTCAAGGGGGATTCCTTTTAATTCATCCTCTGAGACATGTGACCTCTGTGCGGAGGAGATATTCTTTATACTAAAATCTAAAAATTCCCTTAATCTACGGACAAATTTATTCAGTTGCTGCAGACATAGATTGAACTCAACATTTAAATATAAATTTAAATTTAAAATGTAGTTATGTTTGATTTGATTTGTAATTATTTATGAAAC
>OZ024742.1:228061105-228088605 GCA_964016885.1 Eledone cirrhosa
CCTTTCTCTCACACTTATATTGCACATCTAACAGTGCATGGTTACTTCATTTCCCTCCAGTCTACACACGATCTCTGCTGTCACAGCCCATGTTTCACAAACATGCAGCATCTACTATCTTATTTGAAGGTACATCGAAGGCCTGAGGAACTCAGTCCATATTTCCTATCTGTAAGAAGCCCAGTTTCCTAGAATTAATGACAAACCTGTGGAATTCAGTGATTTTATCCTCATATTCAGCTGCCATTTTTTTGTTCTGGCTCATATACATAGGTTATTTCTCTGCATAAATCTAGTGCACCATAAAGTCACTGATGTCTCTGTTCATTGCTATCCGTCTCAATTGATTTACCATCATTTTGGTAGACAGTGTATGGCCTGAACTCCATTCAATACCCATGTATTTAGTTCCTCTTCAACTTCTGGCCATTTTACAATCCCTCTACGTAGATTGTGTTTACTATGATGAGCATCTATTAGCTGCTCCTCTTGTTTTCCCCAACTAAGGATAATTTTTTTTTTGGGGGGGGGGTTGGTGGTAGCCCAAAGTACCACCCTACTGCCCCATTTCCATCTTTCTTCACATACACAATGACATTGAGCTTGAACGCAATTTGTAGCACAAAAGGCACCCAGCCCACACTGTAAAGTGGCAGTGTAGGTGTCACGACAAAAAGTGCCCAGCCCACACTGTAAAGAGAGCATGAGGTGACACAACAAAAAACCCCACCCCCAGATCTACCTCCTCCCCACCCAAATCCCTAGCCCACACTGCAAAGTGGTTGGGTAGGTGACACTACAAAAAGTACCCAGCACACACTGTAAATGTGGTTGATGTTAGGAAGGGCATCCATCTGTAGAAACCAAGTCTAAACCAGTTTTGTATGAGCAAGACATGGTCATCAGAATAAAAGGGCAGCTCGTCTAACCCATGCTAGCATGGAAAAAAAAATGGACGTTAAATGGTGACGATAATGTCTACCTTAATTTTGAGCCATGGGTGAGTCACCAGAATAAAATCAAAATGCAAGAATATCGCAATCTCTAACTCTGATTAGAACAGCCATGAAGTATGTCACTTGTTGGTTTGGGTTACAAAAACTAGAAGTAAGATTTTAAACTTTTGGCTGTCTCCTGTGATGTTTTGGCGAATTCACTCGTTTTAATGTTTTAAGTATTTTAAATGTCCACCTCAACACACACACACACACACACACATATTCAGTTCTTTTGTGTTAGTTAATCCGTTGTTGGTTTTCAAGTTGTACTCGTTGATTAACTAATCTATGTGTAGACAGGTTTGAGCACTCAACGAAGTTTACTTTCCAAGTTGTGATGTAATCATCATGCTGGTCCGCGTACCTCGAAGTACCAGTATAATAATGAAGAAGTCATCTTAATCAATAACATGATGTCGTATTCAAGCACTTGATACGTGCAAGTATAGTGTAATATATATATATATATATATATATAAAAAAAGAGGGTGGGGTAAGATACCAGATGGACCATAACGCACCAGAGTACTCGATACTTGATGTAGTAGAGTGGGTAATATGAAAAGATTCAGGATCCCAACGACTGAGCTCAGGCCGTTTCGACAGCTAGAACCGAACAGATCTAGCTGTCGAAACGGCCTGAGCTCAGCAGTCAGGGTCCTGAATCTTTATATATATATATATATATATATATATATATATATATATATATATACATACATACACACACGTGCATGTTGACAATGAGTATTTGTAGATAGCAGAAACTAATTACAAATCCACAACAGAAACAAACATTAAAGCAAGATGAAACAGATATATAACATATAGAAAGGACTAGATAGAAATATGTTTATATTTCGTCTCACCTGTTGTTGTTTCAGGTGTTGTTGATGATGATGAAGATGTAGTTGTTGCTAAAGACTCCGCGGTGTTTAATAATAGTTCTTTGTCGGAACCCAGGTCGGAAATAGATGTATTTTTCATTATTAATTCACTCTGACTTCCCTGAGCAACATTTAAAGAAGACATGCTATTTCAAACTTTACTGTTATTAAATTTTTAGTGGTTCGTTTTGGGTTTAGGATTAGTTTAAAACGAGTGAGGCAACGATGTAATGTAATGTATGTTGTCATAAGTAAATATGTATATATAGTAAGCTTTATATACCTATATATATATATATATATATATATATATATATAGTGTTTGTTGGTGTAAAAGCAAAATAAAATACGATGTGTGTGTGTGTTTAAAAAGCAAAGTATAAAAACAAACTGATTCCCCAATAATTTGGAATGTTTGATAAAGATTATAATGCAATACAGTGTAACAACAAGGATTTGATCTCTTGAAAATTGAGGGGAGGAGATAATCAATCAGCTAGAAATATCGGCTGCTCTGTAGGAAAAAAAAAATCAGCTACGTGTATTGTACGTGGGTATCTTTGTACGTACGTATATATATATATATACATGTACGAACGTGTAAATGCGTGTACGTGTATGTTTTTATGTGTATGATGAAAGTGAAAACGTAATAAAAATTTGGATGTGCTTGACACGTTAATAGTAGCAGCTATTAACCTAGAGATAGTTATATATATTTACTTAATTAGTAGGTGAAAGATGAGCTGAGATAGAAAATCAAACAAGTCATGCAGCACACAAACACATATATATATATAAATATACAAATTTACACACGTATGTATGTATATGTGTGTGTGTATGTATTAGTAGGCACAGCTTTTCTTTTAAACGTTATAATCAAAACACAACTGTGCTCCAGTTTGATCATTTTCGTCATGAGAAATCCTTAACACAAACTGAAGCACAGTCGTGTTTTCAATATAACACACACACGTGTGTGTGTATATATATATCTAAATGTTTGCTATGAGGAAAGTAGACAACAACAATAACAACAACGGCGAATGAATACCTGTCCTGGTCTTAAATATAACCCCTTCCTTGGGTGTGTTTCATTCGGTATCTTTCTTCAATGCCAAACATTCATCAGTGTGTTGGGGAGGAAAATATTGAAGTGTTTAGCAGATACGGAAGATCGAAAGCATCACAACTGCTTGAAGGAAAAAGAACAACAACAAAAGCTAGTTACCATTCGTCAGTATATATTGGAAAAAATAGTATTGAAATGTTCAGCAGATAATGTTTGAACTTAAGAAAAGCTTGAATGCTTGTAACCAAACAGTCATTAAGGTGTTTGAAAGGAAACATTTAAAGTGTTCAGTAAATATGAAAGATCGAAACCATCACAATGTTTAGGAAAAACCAACAACTGATTCAATGCCAGTTACCAAACATTCATCAACGTGTTCGGGAGGAAAATATCAAAGGGTCCAGTAGATACGGAAGACCAAAAGTATCACAACTGTTTTATACCTACCTCTACTCCCACAAATAACACCGGGGAAAGGCTTCAAAGTCAAGCATTCGTCAATGTATTCGAAAGGGTGATTTTGAATTGTTCAACAAATACGAAAAATCAAAATTGTGATGAGAAAAAGAACGATGTTTGGCTGAAACGTAATGTTCACATAGGTTAAAGTATTATTTTATTCGATGGAGAAAATTCTTCTCGAAATAAATAAAAAAATTATAAACGAAATAAATTCATAGAAAATATAGGAATCCAAAATACAAAAAAATAACTGACTACAACTGACTGCTATAAATAATAGCTAAGAAAGCTGGAATTTGAAGAATATGGAATTTGATTCTGGGTAACAGCTGTTGACCACTTTTTATCGTCTATAGGGATATTTTACCTTACTTTTAATAATGGGAAATTTTCTTTTCTTATTTAAAAACAATAAAAACTGATTGTAATATATGAGAAAGAAATCCAGGACAAATGTCCACTACTTTAATGATTCTGCCGATCTGTCGACCGCCTAAGAACGTGAGGCGAACTAATAAAAGCATCTATATTCCTTGTTGGTCACCCACTGGACAATGCAATTTCATGCATAAGGGCGAGATTGTATCATAGTGAGTCAGAGTTGCACGACATCCGGGAAGATACATATGAGAAAAAGCAACAATATAAAGACAGAAGAACGAAATGTCATTCTACTAGGTGAAGCAAGTACGTAAACAAATAACGATTTCTAATTTAAGGGAAAGTAAGTCATCAACCCCAATACTATGCTGGTACTTTATCTTATTGACGCCAGAAGAATGAAAGGCAAAGTTGAACTCAGAATGTAAAGGATCATAACTAAATACCAGAAAGCATTTTGTCTGATGCTCTAATGATTCTGCCAATCGACTGTTCTTACATAAAGAAAGAATAATAAAATTCTTATGATTGAAAACAGAATATGGTACAGGCAAGTTGTGCAAATAGTATGGCAGGAGGAGGGAAATATAAATAGACTTTCGTAAAAAAAGTAAATATATAGGAGAACAGACAAACATGTCTTGTCTCTTTCAAAGTGAGAAAGAGTAAGAAATTGCTGACTAGAAACTGAGCTTGTATCAACAAACTGAAGGAAGAGAAAATAAGGGAGATATATATGTATATGTGTAAGGCTTACAGGTATATCATCATCATCATCATCACTGTTTAACGTCAATTTTCCACACTAGCATGGGTTAGATGAGTTGCCCCGTTTTGAGACAAGCCAGGTCCAATGACCATCACTTGCTCATACAGGACTGGTTTTGGCTTGGTTTCTATAGCTGGATACACTACCTAAAACCAACCACATTTACAATGTGCTGGGTGCTTTTTGTCGTGACACCTACACGACCATATTACTGTGTGAGCTTGGGTGGGTGGCGTGTTCAGGTATGGGTAGAGTGTTAGGACATGGGAGGGGTGAGTTGTTAGGGCATGGAGGTGTATGGAAGGGGAAGGTAATGCTTACAAGATGTATGCTTCAGCCTGTGTCATCGCCTTTGGGAGGCGCAGTTGTGCAAGGTCAGCTTATATATATATATATATATATATATATATATATATCATCATTTTACGTCCACTTTTCCCTGCTTGCAAGGGTGGGACGGTAACTAATTCTGGCTTGATTTCTACAGTTGGATGCCCTTCCTAACACCAACCTCATTTACAGTGTGTGCTGGGTGCTTTTTTTCCGTGCCGTCTGTATGTCCACTTTACAGTGTGGGCTGGGGGCTTTTTTTCCGTGCCGTCTGTATGTCCACTTTACAGTGTGGGCTGGGGGCTTTTTTTGCCGTGGCACCTCCACGACCACTTTGCAGTGGAATGATAGGGACCCCAGTTCTATCATCTCATTTCTACAGCTGAGTAAACTAGAGCAATGTGAAATAAAGTGTCTTACTCAAGGACACAACACATCACCCAGTCTGAGAATTGAACTCACAACCTTTCGATTGCAAGGCCAATGCTCTAACTACTAAGCCATGTACCTCCATAAATATATATGTATATATAAGTATAATATGGTACGGGGAAAAACCTGGCAGGAAGAAGTGGACAGAAGGAGAAATTTATTGAGTGTTCAATCTTTAACATATGTTTCTGGACAATAACATAACTGTCTACATGCACTGACTATATTATACATTGTTCATTTGTATGCATTAGATGTCTATGATTGTACGTCATCAAAAAGAAGTTAACAGGGAAGAAGAAAAAATTGGTTATACTCTGAGGTGTGGGTACTACATTTCTTACTGCTAACAAAGCTAAAGTACAAAACATTGGTATATAGAGAAATTCAGAATCAAAATATAATAAACAAATAAAAAAAAAATAGTAAACAAAAATAGTACGCAAAAAATAACTAAAGAATAAATACATGAATTACAATAAATATAGCAAGTATAGATACAAAATTTGTAAGTGGGGGGAGGAATTACAATCCAAATGATTCTTGTTCTTCCTGGTGCTATATGTATACTTATAAATACCCCGTGATTTTTTCCTTGGAAAATGTAGCATAATCTTTTTAACTGAATACCTATGCTACACACTACAAGGAAAATGTTGAGGAAAAAATATTTGGTAAGCAGTCCTTCATATTTATTTTGTTTGTGCATTCACCTCAAACATAATTGATTTGATCTATACAAACGAAATTTAATTTATCTTCTCATATATATATATATATATATTCATATAAAATTTGATCCCACTGTGTGACATCTTGGGCAAGTGTCATTTACCATAGCCTCTGGTTGACCCATGCCTGGTTAGATGGAAACTGTTTGGAAGTCTGCCAGATGAACTGTACCTGTAATTCAAAGGGATAGACAGCCTTGTCACATACAGTGTCTTGCCAAGAAGTATATTATGGGTACACATGCCACTTATACATCAATTTAATGAACAGGCTGAACCATTGATTAAACAACTGAAATATTTATCGTCAAAACCAATGGAGGTTCATTCATTTCATTCAACAAGTCATCATCATCAATTGTCATTCATTTTCCCTGGTTGCAAGGGTTAGATGAGTCTTCACAGACAGCCAGTATTCAAGCTGAGCCACTGACTTCTGTGATGAACCAGGGTCTATGTTTATATAGAAACGTAATGTCAGAAGCACCATCATTTGTACTAAAAGGTGATATTTATAACTTATAAAATCTTTTATATATATTCTTAAAAAAACAATCACGAATGACATTTAACTTGCAGACTAGCTGAGCACTCGATTAATTCTGCAACATATTAACTTACATATATATCTGTTACCTTTACAACAGATGTTCTAGATTGGGCCAACATCCAATTCATTGCAAGCTGGTCTATCCAACCATTAATATCAACCAGTAAATCATTTAACCCTTTAGCATTTAAACCAGCCATATCCGGCCAGAATTTTCTCACCTCTTTCTGTTCAAACCAGCTGTAACTGGCTGCTCACACTGACGTTAAGGTATTATTCTCAAAATAAATAATATCAAAATCTCATAGATTCGATATTATGTGAGATAAAGGTAATTGTTTCTACTTTAGGCACAAGGCCAGCAATTACCCAGTACATTACTGGTACTTTATTTTATCGACCCCGTAAGGATGAAAGGCAAAGTCAACCTCGGCGGGATTTGAACTCAGATTGTAAAGGGACATAACTATGCTGGAAAGCATGGCGTCCGACCCTCTACCGATACTGTCAGTGAGATAAAGATAATGTCAAGATGTATTAAATTCTTATCCCCACTCCTATTAAAAATAAAAACACTGGGGTATGATATTTTAAGCCTTATGAGTGGGTACAAATGGCCTTGAATTATATATTATCAAACAGGTGAAAAGGAGATAATATTTCAAATATAGCCAATGTTTCAATTAATTGTGAAAACTAAAAAAAGAAAGAAAAAAATTGGAAGTATTTTTTGTAAATTAATTAAATTTTTCATTTGCATAGGAGAGCTTGTAACTTCTTTGGCTTCTAACAGATGTTGGTTTCCAAAGCACTAAAGGAGACACATCTTCATTTGAGGCACGATGGCAATGACCTGAAAATCTCACTGCCCTCTTTCACACAATATAAGAAATATGACGGAGACCATCTTATATTTTTCTAAAAGTCTTATGTTTACTAATATACCTAATTTTCTCATTATCAATCTAGTGTTGGAACATAACAAAGGTTCTTACATAAAATAAACATATTTGTATCATAAAACCAGGATTAGTTTTAGGCAGTTTCATGTCAACAGGATTAAAGAGAAGAAAATAAATTTTTTCATTTTTATTAAAACCAACACACACTTATGACTTCCAGCTTGTTTATCAATTATCTGTCATTTTGTTTTTTGTGACAAACATCAATTTTGTAAATGACAACTATCAAATATTTATTGATCTATCATTGATTATATATTGGAATGTTGCTATTTTAGAAGATAGTATTAGTACAGATAATAGTTGTTGAAATAACAAGAATGGCTTTTTGGTTTATATACAAAGGTTTACTTCATTGAAGTCAAAGAAAGGACAATAAACATATTACCACTAGTTGTGAAGGTTGACGATGGAATGGTGTGGTTGGCTCATGAGGCTGTTGGTAGTAAAAAGAGTTGCTCTTAACATGTTCACTGGAGTAGGTTGGTATTTGCACTCCACGTGTCGTGGGTGAAGGCTGAAGTGGAGGAGGCGAAGTCGCCTCCGTTCTCCATTTCTGGATTTCACCACTAGGGGTCATTACACTATCTCTGCACCTTCTCTCTCTTTCAATGTCAAATTCAGTGGAACAAATTTAATCATCTGACTTGTCTCGTCTCAGAACGTTATAACCCATCCAGCCTATGCCAACATGGAAAACAGATGTAAAACAGTAAAACAGGGATGATCATGATATATATAAATATATATACATTAGTAAGCATTCTAACCATCCAACAAGCATAACCAAAAATCTGGTCAAAAACATCTCATTGAGGCTTTCTCGTTTATCAGCTAATGAGTATATCTTCACCGATCATTCCACATATTACAACGAAGCTCTAGCTTGGAGTGGATTTATAGATAAGGTAGAATACACTAAGTACGAGCAAAAACCTAGAAAAAATAAATCCTGACACATTATATGGTATAATACACCATATAATAAGGAAGTGGCCACACCAATAACTAAAAACTTTCTTTAATTAGAAAGCATTTCCCCTTTGCACATAAATATCACAACATTTTTTAATAGAAATACAGTTAAAATATCCTGGCATGCAACATCCCTGCATCTAATTTAGCAAAATTACCTAGCCGTAATATAAACAATCCAGAAGTTAGTTCTAACTGTAATTGTAGGAATAGGGACTACTGCCCACTAGCTGGGAAATGCCTATCTAGCAATATAGTTTAGAAATGTAAGATTGACACCCACCCACAACTAGTAAGGCTTACATAGGGTTAACTGCCAATAAATTTAAGCAGCATCTGTACATGCACTCTCATTCATTTTGTAACCCTTTAAGAAGGAATGACTTCACTTTCGCTCTATGTGGCATTTGTTGATTTGGAGAAGGCTTTTGACAGAGTCCCCCATGCCATAATCTCCTAGGAAACTAGGAGTAGATGTGTGGCTTATGAAGGCTGTAAAAGCCATGTATAGGTGAGCAGTCAGCAAAATTAGGATTAACAACGATTATAGCAAGGAATTTAGTGGGCAGGTTGGCATCCACCAGGGCTCTGTTCTTAGCCCTCTCCTGTTTATTATCAGAATGCAGGCTATAACAGGGGAGTTTAAAATTGGCTGCCTATGGGAACTCCTGTACACTGATAACTGAGTCTATGGTAGAATTGGAGAAAAAATTCCAAACATGGAAGCACAGCCTAAAAACAAAGGGTCTTAAAGTCTACCTGACAGAGACTAAGGTCCTAATAAGTAGAAGGGAAAACAGAGTCCTGTAGGAATGTGTAGGTAGAAACTCCATCCTCTGTCCCAAATGCAAACTATGGGTACACAAGAGATGTAGTGGGACCTCAGGTAGTCTAGCTAAGAACATAGGTTTTACATGTAGCTGTTGCACCAGAACAGTTAACTGACCACAGGAAACAAGTGCTATCAAATTCTGGAAAGGTTCGGTAGAAACAGTAGACAGCTTCTGCTACCTGGGTAACCAAATTAGCAGCGGAATTGGGTGTTCTGAAAGTACAGTAGCCAGAGTGAGAATGGGATGGGAAATGCTCAGGGAGCTACTACCACTGCTAGCTACAAAAGGCTTTCCCCTAAAAATGAAAGGCAGACTGTGATGCACCACCTTCACCACCACCGCAACCCACTCTTCCATACACCTCCAATGAGCACAGGTTGAAGCATACATAGTGTGCTCCACCCCACCCCTCACACACTCCCAAAATACCCACCTCCGATATCCCCACACACCTCTCCCACCAAAGTCCACAGCCCTCACTGTAAAGTGGTCATGATAGTGACAACACAACAAAAAGCAACCACCCCACACTGTAAAGTGGTTTTGTAGGTGTCATGACAAAAGGTATCCTGCCCACACTATTACATGGTCATGTAGGTGTCATGGCAAAAAGTACCCACCCCACACTGTAAAGTTGTTGTGTAGGTCTCACGACAAAAAGCGCCCAGTATTCACAGAAAATGTTGTCGATAAACACTTTTAAACAAACAGCTTCATATTCTATAACCAGGTGTTTGGTATTAAAAGTGTTAATCCAGCAACTCCAGCATAGTCAAACTAGGTCAGATTTATAAATCAGAAATCATTAAAGTAAATATCGAAAAATAATTTGTTTGATGTTCTTGTCAATCAATAAAACATTAATGGTCTCATCCTATACAAAACAATACATTAAAACACCACATGTTATATAAATAATTGTTTCTACTTTAGGCACAAGGCCAGAAATTACCCAATGCATTACTGGTACTTTATTTTATCGACCCCGTAAGGATGAAAGGCAAAGTCAACCTCGATAAATAATGCATTTCAAGATGGCATATGAGCACTAATATGTTACAACGTGGACTGTGTACTGTAACATTAGCATGACAATTGTACAGAGGGGTAACATTGCATTTTATCATTGCATCAAAGATAATGTAAAATTTAGAAATTTACAACAACAAAAAAGTGTCATTATTAATACCACTAGGTAGGGCTGTGGATTGGCAGTATCAGTAGAGCATCGGACAACATAGTTTGTAACATAGAGTTACAGTTTTTTATGGTCTAAGTTCAAATCCCACCGGGGTTAGCTTTACCTTTTATCCTTATGGGGTCGATAAAATAAAGCACCAGCTGTTGATTATTTTCAAAGTTATTTGAAAACAATAAACAGATTTTTCATTAAAAATATGGTTAACGAAAATATTATTTATCTAAAAACCTTCCATAATTTTATGTTAGAAGATTTGTTCAGTTATGTTAAATTCTTGAATATTTTCAAAATCATTTGAAAATCATAGGCAATGTCTTTTGTAGTTAAACATGTAGCAGTGGAGATTTCCAGCATTCTTGACCCTTGGACCACATCCCTGCTCACTGCTATCGGAGTGGATCTGGCTACCAGCAAATGCAAGCTCCATGTGGAGTGGCTGTTCTAGTGTTTCCCTCACCATCCTCCGGTGCAATGTTTCCAGGACCACATGGCAGACTCTCTCTATGATATGCTGTTTGTATACTATGTTTTATTTTACCAGTTGTGTATAATGTAATTATTATATATAAGAGTTTAGGGTTCCCAACAATATTTGAATGCTATTGTTTACAATGTATATTTTTTTGCTCTATCACTGAAATTCCTGGACATATTAGGTATAGATTATTTGACTCTGATGAACTTATTCTAACATCATCATCATCATCAACATTTAACATCCATTTTCCACGCTAGCATGGGTTAGACGAGTTGTCCCATTGTGAGACAAGCCAGGTCTGATGACCAGAACTTTCTCATACAGGAATGGTTTTCACTTGGTTTCTACGGTTGGGTGCCCTTCCTAACACCAACCACATTTACAGTGTGTGCTGGGTGCTTTTTGTCGTGACACCTATACAACAACTTTACAGTGTGTCTGGCCGCTTTTTGTCATGTCACCCTCATGACCACTTTACAATGTGGGCTGGGCACTTTTTGTCATGATACTTACACAACTACTTTACAGTTTGGACTGGTGGCTTTTTGTCATGACACCTACACGACCACTTTATAGTGTGGGCTGGGTGATTTTTGTCGGGTTATCTATATGACCACTTTACAATGTGGGCTATGGACTTAAGCGTGGGGGGAAGTAGATCTAGGAGCCTGTGTGAGGGGCCGAGGATTTCTAGGCGAGGGAGGGGAAGTTTTAGGGCATAGGCAGTGCAAGGGGTGGAGGACGGGCATGGGTGGCAAGGAGAGTTGTTACGACGTGGAGGTGTATGAAATGGGGAAGGAGAAAGGTAATGCATTCAAGATGTATGCTTCAATCTGTGCACATGGGAAGTCGGGTCTTCTGTATTACTGCATAATGCCAGAGATCTCGATCCTGTGTCATCACTTTTGAGAGGTGCAATTGTGCAAGGTCAGCTTTTATCACCTCATCCCAAGTCTTCCTAGGTTTCCTTACTTACACCATAGCTCCCATCAACCTTGAGACCCCTGCACTTTTTTATACAGCTGTCATCCTTCATACACATCACATATCCATACTAACGCATACTTCCCTCCTGTACACTGTATCTGATACCTCTTATACCCAGTTTTTCTCTCAGTTCATTTATGCTTTGCCGTTCATGTATATTTCTATTACACATAACTTGAAGCATGCCTGCTTCATTTCTTTCCAATCTTCATAGGTCCTCTGCACACAGTGCCCAGATCTCACTGCCATGCAACATTGTTGTTTGTATACATACATCTGTAGTGACCTACATTCCGCGGACTCGCATACATTCTCCGTGCTTTATTTGGCTCAGCCCAGCCAATGACTGCCAGCGGAGGAGAATGTATTTCTACGCGCCCTGCAGGAAAAATTCCCGCATCGATTCGAGAAATCGCTCTCTTGCTGCTTGACCATGCTAAGGTAAAGAACACTTATTCTCTTGCTCCGTGAACACAAACAAAAATGTAACGGTGAGATTTGCACTTCGGCCTGCTGGCCTGCCTTGGGCCTAGCACAATGCCACATTCCTTTTGTAACCATTTTATGTTTAACTTCAACCATATAATTTAACAAACATTACTTTGTGCTACAACAAAATAAACATACATTTCATCTCACGAACATTCTTCTTGTTGACATTATTATCATGTTACTCGTTGTCGATATGACTAACATATACTTCTATGCTTTCACATGTATTTTCAAAATTATAGCCCGGAGACATTTTTTTCTTTCGATACGGCTTTCTGCAATACAAACAAGCAACACACAAACTCACGTGGTGACTCTCAGCTTTTCGGCATATGACTTCGATTCTACAGAAGATAACTGTGACTTTGCTTTGATAGCAAGAACAACAACTCTACTAGCTTCCTAGTAAGAGCGATCCCAAAGAAATTTTAAGGAAAAGAAAAAGCGAACTTTTTGTTAAAAAACAATTCTTTCTTTCTTTCCTTTTTACAGGCAATGTTCGGACATTTATTCTTTTAAACCTGTATTATATGAAAATTCATTTTCTTTATCATTGTATATATGACTGCACTCACACATTCTTTGCTGTATTACATGCCTGCATAGGCACACATATTTCTTTGACACACACACCAACATGTTGTTGCCTTAGTAAATGATCTTCAAGCGTTGTAATATTCTGTGCGATCACTTTGTGGAGACACCAAAACATGCTATCGACACATGCAGCTTAATTCACCTACACCGCAATACAAGAATGCTAATTGCAGCTGGATTCAAACAGTTCATATCTCGTTGCACACTCATCGTCCTATAGCATAACAACCTCCATCTTATTACTTTACCCAACTCACTGGGAAAACAACAAATGGAACTGGACCTGTCAGCGTTTCCACCATTTCTCCTATGGATTCACCAGAATTATGGAATTTACACTTCAACTACTACCCACCTACAGATTCAACTTGCCTTTTTTCTTTTCAAAGCAACGAGCCATTGTTTCCTGGCTGCCTAGCACTTCTGGCAATACATCTGGGAGGCCGACATTTTCTCGCCTACCCTTCACCTTCTTGCCAGCTTTGCTACATTTACCATAACAGCCATAGAGCTCTGGTAAAGCATGAACAGCACCATCATTGACAACACCTACTGGTAAACTACCATAACAGCTTCATCCACAGCTACTGGTACAACACTTACCATTAACATTTAATCAAGAACAGCAACTTCGTTCATGTCAGACTTTATCCATTTTCTGTTAGACCCCAGGTGGTCACGTATAAATAGCAAAACAGCTAGTCATTTGACACAGTGGCTCAACACGGCCCTTAGCGTCTCATTTTTCTTCTTGCATGCATTCTTTTGTTCAATTTTTTTCATTGATGTGCTCTTTCAACATTTTTCCTGCTGATTCAATAATAATTATCGTCTGACGACTAGGAAGGGGGTATTGTAGTGACCTACATTCCGCGGGCTCACATACATTCTCGTTATTTGGCTTAGCCCAGCCAATGACCGCTAGCAGAGGAGAATGTATTTCTACGCGCCCTACAGGAAAAATTCCCGCGTCGATTCGAGAAATCGCTCTCTTGCTGCTTGACCATGCTAAGGTAAAGAACACTTATTCTCTTGCTCCGTGAACACAAACAAAAATGTAACGGGGAGATTTGCACTTCGGCCTGCTGGCCTGCCTTGGGCCTGGCACAATGCCACATTCCTTTTGTAACCATTTTATGTTTAACTTCAACCATACAATTTAACAAGCATTACTTTGTGCTACAACAAAATAAACATACATTTCATCTCACGAACATTCTTCTTGCTGACATTATTATCATGTTACTCGTTGTCGATATGACTAACATATACTTCTCATTTATCATGCAACCAACTGCTTTTCTTTCGCCATGAAATCACTAGCCAAAATGTAACACAACAACATAACCACGGCCTGGCAACACTCCAGCCAGTAGACCGTGCCTTCTGAATTCTTAATTCGTTTGTTTCATCTCTCTTGGCATGCCAGCTCTACTCAACTCAACCTTTGTTAATAAATAACATTAAAACATCGTAAAGTCTTGTGATGCTGTTACCACAGCAATGCCTTTAAATGTGATATGGAAGGATTCCTTCCAGAGGTATTATCACAGCAGCAACAGAACCTGAGACTTACAGCCTAACCTCAATTCTTTGTTGTGATACATCTACTCTTAAAACCATCCTGTTAAACATCATACAATCTACCTTCATTTTGAGGGAAAAATCTTTTGTGGTTAGCAGCAGTACCCCAAACTTTCTCCATCCCATTCTCACTCTAACTACAAGAGTTTTGGAACATCCACCTCCACTGCTAATTTGGTCGCCCAGGTAATGGAAACTATCAACTACTTCTACTGAGCCCTCTGGTTTTTTAAAGGAGTTAGTATCCTGTGGGCTGTTGCTCCTTACTGCACCTGTGCAATGACTACATATAAAACCTGCATTCTTTTCTAGCCTACCTGAAATCCCACTACATCTCTTGCGTACACATAGTTTACATTTGGGGCATAAGATGGAGTTTCTACCTACTCCTTTCCTGCACACTGAGCAAGGCTATTTCCCTGAGGGAATCTGGGCCCTGTTATCCTTTCTAAATACTAGGACTTTGGTTTTTGCCAGGTTGACTTTAAGACCTTTTGGAATTTCTTCTCTAGTTCTGCCATAGATTCAGCCATGAGTGTTAGATCATTGGCATACAGAAGCTCCCATGCGCAGCCAGTCTTAAACTCTTCTGTTATAGCCTGCAGGACGATAATAAACAGGAGAGAGCTAAGAAATGAGCCCTGCTAAAGACCTAACTGCAAGCTAAATTCTTCACTATAGTCGTTTTTATTTTATATATATATATATATATATATATATATATACGTATATATATGTATATATATATATATATACGTATATATATGTAGTGTATAGCATAAGATGTACTGAAGGACAATGTAGAAACAAAAATATAGTGTACATAGGTGAGACAGCTCGTAGTATAGGGGAACGAATAAATGAACACTGGCGAGACCTTCAAGATAATAAAGAATCATCTGTACTCTACCAACATGCTAAAATAGAACACAAGGGTAAATTAGAGAACATAGAAATAAAAATAGAATCTACACACAGAAGAGATGCAATGTTTAGACAAATTACAGAGGTAATAAACATAAAAGAATTACAACCAAAATTAAATAGAAAATATGAGTGGAACAGCAACATCACAACTTACAATTAAGAAAAATGAAAACACACACACACATAGAACAAACAACCAACCAATAACATGTAAATAAATAAACAAATAAACAAATAGATAAATGAACATAAACACACAGACACCCGGATGTGGCGCATGCGCAAACTGAGCACACAACACACACACAGAAACAAAATGGCGTAGGACGGAACAAAGGAGGGGCACAGAAACAAACAAAGAAAGGAATCCCCAGTCACTGAAGAGGTCACAGAGTGTGTGACGAAAGGACTATGACTATATATAAACAACGATCTGGTTGTGGAACCAACCAACCAGAAATTTATAAATTTGTAAATTTATAAATATATAATAAATTGAAGTGAAACAAGTGGTGCGCGTGTTTCATATTGGCAACATGACCCTCCCAAAGTATAACAATATCGGTTTCAACACACGATTTCAGATAAAGAATCTTGCTAAACAAATTCAGAAACGATATATATATATATATATGTACGTATATAGGGAGATCCTAGCTAGGGCTAGATCGTATAACGGAAATAAAAGACCATGTGACCTCTGCGCCGCTGAGGCCCTGGAAATACTCTACGCCACAGACCACATCTTAAACAAAAAATCCGAGGCAATTTCGGCTTGTAAACATAAATTGCACAAAACTTTCCTGTATTACAGCCCCACATTATACCCTAACGGTTAGTACGATTTAATCGTGGATATTTTACGTCTTGATGTGGGAGCTAACGAACGTTTCCACGAACCAAAGAATCGTCTTCCTGTCTTCCTCCGGTTGCAACGTTTTTTGAAATATCCACTTCTGCGTTTACAGATTGACTTTGTTAGTTTCAGAAGATCCCGTTAAGGGTGAAAGCAGCGATTCTTTGCGTAAAATTTAATCTGTTATTTTAATAAATATATATATATATTTATATACGTACACACACATATATATATATATATATATATATACGTACATATATATATATATATATACGTACATATATATATATATATATACGTACATATATATATATATATACGTACATATATATATATATATACGTACATATATATATATATATATACGTACATATATATATATATATATACGTACATATAAATATATATATACGTACATATAAATATATATATACGTACATATAAATATATATATACGTACATATAAATATATATATACGTACATATAAATATATATATACGTACATATATATATATATATACGTATATATATATATATATATATATATATATATGTATATACGTATATATATATATATATATATATATATATATATATATGTATATATATATATATATATGTATATTTATATATACATATATATATATATATATATATATATATATATTTATATATACATATATATATATATATATATATATATATATATATATATATATATACGTATATACATATATACATATATATATATATATATATATATACGTATATATATATATATATGTACGTATATATATATTTATATGTACGTATATATATATTTATATGTACGTATATATATATATATATGTACGTATATATATATATATATATGTACGTATATATATATATATATATATATATGTGTGTGTACGTATATATATATATATATATGAGTACGTATATAAATATATATATATATTTATTAAAATAACAGATTAAATTTTACGCAAAGAATCGCTGCTTTCACCCTTAACGGGATCTTCTGAAACTAACAAAGTCAATCTGTAAACGCAGAAGTGGATATTTCAAAAAACGTTGCAACCGGAGGAAGACAGGAAGACGATACTTTGGTTCGTGGAAACGTTCGTTAGCTCCCACATCAAGACGTAAAATATCCACGATTAAATCGTACTAACCGTTAGGGTATAATGTGGGGCTGTAATACAGGAAAGTTTTGTGCAATTTATGTTTACAAGCCGAAATTGCCTCGGATTTTTTGTTTAAGATGTGGTCTGTGGCGTAGAGTATTTCCAGGGCCTCAGCGGCGCAGAGGTCACATGGTCTTTTATTTCCGTTATACGATCTAGCCCTAGCTAGGATCTCCCTATATACGTACATATATATATATATATATCGTTTCTGAATTTGTTTAGCAAGATTCTTTATCTGAAATCGTGTGTTGAAACCGATATTGTTATACTTTGGGAGGGTCATGTTGCCAATATGAAACACGCGCACCACTTGTTTCACTTCAATTTATTATATATTTATAAATTTACAAATTTATAAATTTCTGGTTGGTTGGTTGGTTCCACAACCAGATCGTTGTTTATATATAGTCATAGTCCTTTCGTCACACACTCTGTGACCTCTTCAGTGACTGGGGATTCCTTTCTTTGTTTGTTTCTGTGCCCCTCCTTTGTTCCGTCCTACGCCATTTTGTTTCTGTGTGTGTGTTGTGTGCTCAGTTTGCGCATGCGCCACATCCGGGTGTCTGTGTGTTTATGTTCATTTATCTATTTGTTTATTTGTTTATTTATTTACATGTTATTGGTTGGTTGTTTGTTCTATGTGTGTGTGTGTTTTCATTTTGTCCTTAATTGTAAGTTGTGATGTTGCTGTTCCACTCATATTTTCTATTTAATTTTGGTTGTAATTCTTTTATGTTTATTGCCTCTGTAATTTGTCTAAACATTGCATCTCTTCTGTGTGTAGATTCTATTTTTATTTCTATGTTCTCTAATTTACCCTTGTGTTCTATTTTAGCATGTTGGTAGAGTACAGATGATTCTTTATTATCTTGAAGGTCTCGCCAGTGTTCATTTATTCGTTCCCCTATACTACGAGCTGTCTCACCTATGTACACTATATTTTTGTTTCTACATTGTCCTTCAGTACATCTTATGCTATACACTACATTTCTAGTTTTACAGTTAATATGGGGGCTTATTTTACAGGTTATACATTTCTTATCTATACATGAGGGTCTTTGAAAAGGGTGTCTTGCTAATAAGTGTTTTTACGGAGGTACCTGGTCTTTCTAATATCTTAATATTGAGTTTGTTTATTTAGGGCCCTTCTAAATTTGTAGGCTAATTCGCTTCTAGGGGTTGTATCGATGAACATTACACTCTGGTATTTATTGCTTACCATGAGTTTATTCTATTAGCCTTGTTCCTAGTTCTTTCTATTCTATTCCAAAATTTGCTCCTATACAAGGGGCAGGTCCCATTTATGTCATTATTTACCATTTTTTCCCATTTGGTTCTGGCTCCTCTATACACTCTGATTCTATCTCTCTGATTGTAGCCAGAGAACTGCATACGGTGGATGAAGTGTTGTATGTGTCTCTCTAGTTCTTCGGGGTTGCACATGCGGGACACATTTCTCATCACCCGTACCAAATCCGCAATCAGTATGTTGATTTTGGTATGGTCCGAAATGGCCGAGTTTCGGTGGATCAGATGTTTGGAAGTCATGGGTTTGGCATAATGGGAATGGAGGATTTGTTTTTGGTTGTTAATGGTATCTAACCAGAGCTCTGTGTCTAGTACAGGTAATCGATGGTTGGGGTGTCTACTTGGGTAGTCTATAGTAACTCTAATGCTCTGGTGGATGGAGTTTGCTATTTGCTGGATGCTTTCCATTGTGTTTTTCTCTAGTTCCTGACTGTTCTCTAGTGGGCGTGTCTTAACTACGATGTTTATATCATCTACGTAGCGGGAGTACATTATCAGGGTTAAGCTGTCTTCTAATTGTTCTTTAAGTTTAAGTTTAAGTCTACTGTCCCACCATACCATGAATAAGTTAGCTATGTCGCCTGCAATGCTAACACCAATGGCTGCTCCTTCCTCTTGGGCATATGTTTTACCATTAAATTTGAACATATGTTCCTTAAGGGTTAGTTTTATGCTGGCCCCTACCGCATGTGCAATCATTTTCTTCAGTTCATCGTGGTTTTCGGGTGTCCGTATGGCTCTGGTCCACCCGTTCCATCTATCTGTGTGGGTTTTCTTGGCCATTGAAATAATGGTAGGTGGTCTGCCTCTTGCTGGTCTTGTAGGGCACAGGTTGCTAAGGTCATAAGTGTCTAGGTAACTATTACTATAGGTAAGCTTAAGTAGAAGTCCCAGCTCACTGGTATCAATCCCACGGAACTCAACCTTGCTCTCACTGATCATTTCTACGCATTTCTCCACAGCAAAATCCACGTCAATAGATGGATACAGTGACACAAAATCCATACTGCCTATTATGCAGTTTGTTAGGTCCCCAGATCGGTTACTCACGCAGATTCTGCTGAGGAGGTCCTCCGTGCTGTCACATACATCTGGGGACATTTCAATGATGGGGCGTATGATCAGGGAGAGGAAGTAGGACAGTCTGTAGTTACTAGCAATGTTAGCTCCACAGACTGGCCGTGTTGGTGGTCCCGCGACAGGGTCACAGCCCGTTTTATGGTCTTTTCGAAGCCCATACAACGCCGGCACGTCATTGTTCCTGGCCTGGAAGTTGTTGGTAGTCCTTTTGTTGGGCTGCATTATATTCGTCCACATCACCATATGGGCATTGAGGGCTTTTTCTCTATCCTCATGCTCCTGTGGTGTTACCTCTCTTGTGTTAGTGATGTGGGGTTGCATTGCCTGGATGTAGTTTGGCAGGCTGTCAACCGACATTCTGCCAGACTTGTCTGTTGGAAAGCATGCTATCTCTCCATTACGTGAGCGCTGCATGAGCTTACGCAAGCCATTTGCAGATTTTTCTCCCAGTTGCTGGGCCTCCATTCTATTATGCTTCTTGCTATACTGTTCTATAATATTTCTAAGTTCGGATCTAGCTATACTAAATTGTGCTTCTGTTTGTTCATCGACCTGCGACGGCAATTGCGTGCGTTTGTTAAATGGTAAAGTCATGGCGTGGACTCGTCGCAGGTCGAATGATTTATCGGAGGGATTATAAAACGGAGAGTTCCAGGCTGCTGCTTTATGTGTACTAGTGCTATTGTTATTGTTAGTTGTGTTGTTTCTATTTCTATTTCCACCAACAGCCTCATGGTTGTTTCTATGTCTCTCATAATTACTCCTGTCTCTTTCCACTGGCTCAATGTTGTTATCTACCCTATTTTGTGTGTCTGTGTGTTCGTCTTGGTTATTCTCTTTGTCCTTAGTCTCCCTTCTCCTTTTAATCCTATTACTTTCCCTTATTTCTGTGATTTCTGTGCTACTGTCATTACTTGTTTTCTGTGTGTGTTTGTTAAGATTGTGGTGGTGGTGAGAGGAATTGAATGCGTGTGTGTTGTTGTCTCCGTGTGTGTTATTGTTGTTGTGTGTGTTGTTATTGTTGTTTGTGTCTGCGTGTCTGTTGTTGTTGTTTCTGGGTATGTTGTTATTGTTGTTGTTGATGTGTGTGTTGTTGTTATTGTTGTTTGTGTCTGTGTGTCTGTTGTTGTTGGGATGTGTGTTGTATATGTGTGTGCGTATATTGTTGTTTTTGTTTTTGTTTTTGTTTTTGATGCTCCAGCGTAGTTTTGTAAATGATTTTTCTATTTCTGACAGACAACTAATCATATTTACCTTCTTGAATGTCGCAAATTTTGGGGGCAAACACAACACAGACATCTCGTCATTATCTATTCTTGCGTTCCCATATATATTGGTGTTTTTGTTGTTGAACTCTTCTGTTAATGAGGTGTCGGCCATGTTTATACCGTCAATTTTGTTGGGATATCTATTGGTATTCTCTATAGTATCCTGATTTAGCTTTATCTGTTTAAGCCACTTTAGTTTCCTGTTAAAGTGCTTATCACATTCTTGAGTAATGTACTGTTCTTCAGGGCGTATAAGGCTTATAAATATTAGTTTCTCTCTTGGTGTGGTGATCCTAGCCATTTCTTGTATTAGGTTACGCTTTTGTTTTTCTTGATGACTTAATTCTCTATAGATTTTCTTTTTTATGTTTAGAATTAATGTTCGTTTTAGCCTATCTGCTTGTTTTTTGGTGAGTTGTAATCTTCTAACGTCGGTATTGATGGTGTTGGTGTAGATTCTGGATGAGGCACACTGCTTTATGAAGTGTAGTTGTCGAGATGTTATGGTTTTTCGTAGACAACAGAACATGGTGGTTTTCAGTATCTTGTTAGCCTGGCTAAGGCTTACGATATTTCGTTTCTGAATTTGTTTAGCAAGATTCTTTATCTGAAATCGTGTGTTGAAACCGATATTGTTATACTTTGGAAGGGTCATGTTGCCAATAAGAAACACACGCACCAGTTGCTTTCACTTCAATTTATTATATATTTATAAATTTACAAATTTATAAATTTCTGGTTGGTTGGTTGGTTCCATAACCAGATAGTTGTTTATATATAGTCATAGTCCTTTCGTCACACACTCTGTGACCTCTTCAGTGACTTTAGAAGGGCCCTAAATAAACATAAACTCAATATTAAGATAGTAGAAAGACCAGGTACCTCCGTAAAAACACTTATTAGCAAGACATACCCTTTTCAAAGACCCTCATGTATAGATAAGAAATGTATAACCTGTAAATGCTCACATACCGTAATTACGGTATGTGCGCATTTCTTCTAAGTTTAATTTTACTACTAATTATGTGCGGGTGATGGTATATTTGATCGGATTCTGCATGTTGCCGAAATGTTTGATAAATAGTGGAACGGAGCTGCCGCGAAGAGGCTACGATCAATTGTTTGTCAGAGATTTCCCCATAAGAAAATTTATTCTTAAAGCTTGCTAGATTTGATTATGTATATGGTTAATTATGCTAATTAGAAGAAGAAATAGTATATATTTTAATATCTGATTGATTCTATAGACATGATTTATGATATATAAATATATATATATATATATATATATATGTACGTATATATATATATATATGTACGTATATATATATATATATATATATATATATATATATATATATATATATATATATATACAGGGTGGGGCATAAAAACTGTTACAAAATAAAATGCAAATAGTTCCTTGAAAAAAACATTTATTTCAAGATCCGACTTCAACAAATAGTAAGTAATATACTATTAAACAACGGCACTAAAACTTATTCAAAATGCTTTCCTCTAGCTCTCACTACTGCTCGAAGACTTCTAGGAAAGTCTTTGATGACTGTACGAACAGTTTCCATGGGTATTTTCTCCCATACATTATTCAGTTTTGAATTTAGAGTTTCAATATTTTGGCTAGGAGTAGAGCAGACTTCACTCTCAATAATTGACCATAAAAAAAAATCGAGAGGGTTGAGATCTGGGGATGTGAGAGGCCACTCTTCCTTACTGATCCATGCAGGACAATTGTCTCTACAACACTGTTGTGTTACGCTAGTGTGGCTCGTCGCTCCATCTTGTTGGAGAGTCTAAATGTTATCGCCATAAACAGATATGCACCATGGTATCAGTGCTCCTTCCAAAATATCCTTTATGTAAAGTTCTGTGTTAATTTTAACTCCTTGAGGCACAAAAATCAGAGGAGACTTCCCTCTTTCAGAAATGGCTGCCCAAACCATCACTCATGCTGGTTTCTGTGTTCTGAACACTTTTCCTACACTTGAAGGAATTGATTTGAGACTTTTTGCAAGTACTCCATCATTTTGATGATTGTGAGACTGCTGCACAGTGAATAACTTCTCATCTGTAAAGATGATGTTTTGCAGCGTGCCATCCTTGATACGGTTCAATAACAGTTTACTTCTGGAGAGCCTCTTTTCAATTGTGGCTGCAGAAAGAAGCTGCCTCTTTTGAACTTATAAGGTGACATCCCCAGATCATCTCAACATATCCTCCGCATAGTTCTCGGCGATGTTTCTGCTTCTTCTGCCATTTTCCTCATGGACCTTCTTGGATTACGCCTTATTTTTTCCCTCACACTTTTAACGAGTTTTGGTGTTCTTGAGGTGCGAGGGCGTCCGGATCGAGGTCTGTCTTTGGTCGAGGAAGTTTCCTTAAATCGGTCGATTGTCCTTTTGATCAACATTCTATTGATCTTAAGAGTTTTCCCCAGTTTAAATATCTCGGGTGGAATCAGGCCTTTTTCATCCTTCTCTATTATGAACTTTCTTTTCAATTCTATGGACATTGCAAATTGTTAATGGCGTAATGTCCTGAAAAATAGTTAATATGGTTATAGTGCATGGATTTGATACAAATATATTAGTTATATTAGCAACATAATGTATTTTTAAATTGATTTAAAACTATGTAACAGGTATTATGCCCCACCCTGTATATATATATATATATATATATATATATATATATATATATATATATATATATATATATATATATATATATATGTACGTATATATATATATATATATATGTACGTATATATATATATATTTCGAGATATACAACCACTGACACTGTTACGAAGACCAGAAAACCATACTCCATAATATTGAACCAAGTGATTGATTTGTGCGACCAAAATAACACCACACACATATTGAATCTTCCGTCAATGTCTGGGTGAGCAAAAATAGATTTCTATCTGCATTGGAATTTACGAACTTGTGCATCTGCTGTGGTGTCAAAAACAAACGCACATGACCGCACAGATAAACAATGGACTATGACACGTGGCTTGAACCTGTAAGTGAATTGAAGGTTCTGTAACTCTGATATACAGATTATTTATTATTAAGATGTATAAACTTGACAAAACTATTATCATCTTATATTCTCTCAACTAATCACATTTGATCATATTTCTCTATCCCGTTTTCTCCCTCCATAATTATAATATTTTTATTTGAAAAAAAATTGGTTTTTTTACATTGTTTTCCCCTCCAAATACTCGCTTATATTTCTTTATATATTCTCTATATATTTTTTAATATATATATTTTTTATCTTTATTCTTATTTTCACTTTTATCCTCCTTTATATTTTACCTTATTCTTACTTTTATACCTTATTATAGTGTAATCTTCCCCATGCCTTATTATACATTATTAATTATAGATTATTATTATTACTCTTTTTCCATTTCTAATTACCTCATGTACTTTCTCCTCCGTTATATATATATTGTATGCCCCTTGTGTGTGTGTAGCCTCTGCACCCTACTATCGACGCCACCCCATCTATGGTTCAGCTAACCACTCGACTCCCGGGAATGAATATGACCGCAGCTAGTAAACAAGGACCCACACCCCACCCTCCCGTACCAAAATTAGACTTATCGTCCCCTACTTTTGCTCTTTACTCTCTTTACTCTTTGTTCTTGAATGTTTGATTGGTAGAGTCCATAACACCAATCAAACCCCTTTTATAGCTCTGGCGAATCCTACGGTTACGCAAGGAAGAAACATTGTAAGCCAATAAAAATCTTTTGATGTTGTAGACGCTCTTGTGTTCTTTATCATATATATATATATATATGTATGTACGTATATATATATATATATATATATATATATATATATATATATATATATATATATCCTAAACGGACGGTAGTCCGTTTATAGTAATATTGTTGTGGTCGTGTTTTCGTTGGCAATCGTCTGTTTACGATAGTACAGCGCGGCTCTACTTTATTTAACTGAGATAAAACTTATATGAGCATGAACAGTAGATCATTACGCATCTTTTGGCTTAAAAATCTAGAAATTTGGTCCAGCGGGAAAAAGTTTATAATCAAAGTTTGCTGATAAATTTTGTGTTCGAGTGAGTAGTAAACGTGACGCTAGGGGAGGTAATCCAGAAATGACGAATTTTTTTCGGCGGAACTCTTGTGATTGTGATTACGTTAGTCAAATCGCCGAATCCCCTCCTCCTAATTGACTACGTCATTTCTGAACGGCCCTACTTGCGTCAGTGTGAAACATTACTTCACTTTTCACTGCTAAAATGCTTTTTAAATACTTCGTTAAAAATTTATGTTTATTATCAAAGCTATTTTTTGTACCAATCTATCAATAGTTTGCGAAAATATAGGTAAACATGTGAGTTAAATTTTTTTTAATCGCATCGATCGCTTTGTCGCACCGACTGTGACACTGTCTGACTGTCTGTCTGACTGACACCTTTGTCGGACCGACACCTTTGTTCAAGCGGACAACTTTGTGTCACTGACACCTTTGTTCGAACAGGCATCTCTGCGAAACACCGATGACAACAACCAGACCAAAATTTCACTTCATTCTTCATTCTTCATCAAGACCGATCGCCGACCGATCGTATCGGTTGCTCTTCATATACCAGGTTTTCAACAGATAGTTTGCACTTCTAGTATTATTAACAGTCGTGCGATTTTTTGTACCGATAGGTGCGAATAGTGCGCTATATTTTTGTACCGATAGGTGCGAATAGTGCGATAGGTGCGAATAGTGTACAATATATTCTGAGATTTGCATCCACTAATTTCGCTTAATTAAAAATGATGTTTCGCGGCTTTTTTATCGGCTTATTCATTTTTTCCATGGCACGGAAATGGAGTATTTCCATTTCGAATCAAAACTTTTCACTAAAATCGGGCAATTGGACTGATCAAATTCACATTCATGCCAGTTTTTACAAATCCATAATTAGAAATGTGGCGAAATCGAATGACCAGAAGGTATAAAAATATTAATTCAAATGTATTTACTTATCATACCAACAAAAATACTTAGATATTTTGTATACCTGGGGCCCGTCAGGGCCAGGTAATTTTAATCGCCAACATTGTTATCTGTTGTCCTTTTGTGAAAGTATTGGTGGTTCATGTCGGCTCTAATGATCTGAATCCTCGTCGCACCGTTGGCACTACAAAGCTGTGCAAGGTAATACAATAATTTTTGCCCAAGTATTTTTTATTAATCATTTATTTGTAAATTAAGGACAAAGTGCCCATTCGAGGCACAAAACCGGAAAAACAGGGGAAGAGTCTCTTTGCAAGGCTACAGAAAATAGCGGAAAAGCACCACTGTACACCCATTTTCTACAGTGGTGTCATTCCACGTCCACAAAGTGTAATTGAAAATAAAAATGACTTGGGCAAGAGAAATTCTCGTTTGGAAAAGTTTAATTACTGCATGAAAGAAATGATTCAAAAATTGAACTTGCCCAATCTTCACAACATTGAAAATTGGTCAAAATTTGACAAATCTGACTTCAAACCAGATATGATTCATTTGAACAATCTTGGAAATCTTAAATTGACACAAATTTTTGCCAATGTTTTTGCCACCTGATCCTTGTTCTATGGCTGACTGACTAATTTTGTGACTTAATAAAATGTCATCATACTAGTAATGCACAGTGGTCATTTTTAAATTTAAATTTTATTAAATAGTTGTTGCTTGCATTGCCTTAAAATAGTAACAAGAATGTACACATACTTTTTAAAAATACATCATTATCAGTCAAATCAGTCAAATGTCACTAAAAGCCAGGTGGTCGATAACAACTTCTATAAGATTAGTTACATGCTCACACATTGGATCACCTCTCATCAATGGCATTGGGTGTCTGAGATAATCGTGGAGATAACTGATGAAGTCACAAATGAAGTGATGGTCTTCCAGTGTGAACAACTCCCTATATCCATTGATATATGTGATGGCTTCCGATTCATAGGTGCATTTTATGAGGAATTCCATGCATCCGATTTTCAGTGATTCAATGGCCATTTTATCAGAGATGATAAGGTATTTGACCACGTTTTGCTTTGTAAGTAAATTGGAGAGAATCACTGC
>OZ024742.1:228110305-228192805 GCA_964016885.1 Eledone cirrhosa
TGATGGATTCCCAGCAGTTCTCCTAAAAATATGTAAGCGGGCCTTAGCAACTCCACTGAAGATGCTCTTCAGAAGCTCCTTGGCTAGCGGTGTACTACCCAGGGAGCTGAAAGAAGGCACAATATGCCCTATCCATAAAGGAGGTTAGTAGAGCGGAGGCCAAGAACTATAGGCCAGTCTCCCTGACGTCGCATATCAGTAAGGTCATGGAGCGAGTCGTCAGAAAGAAACTAATCACTTTCCTCGAAGAAAATGACCGCCTGACTAGCACGCAACATGGCTTCCGCCCAGGAAGAAGCTGCCTTACACAGCTGCTACATCACTACGACTGGGTACTGAGACAGCTACTAGACAGCTCACATGTAGACGTGATATATCTTGACTTTGCGAAGGCCTTTGACAAGGTCGACCACGGAATGATATGTCACAAACTACACGGACTCGGCATAACTGGAAAAGTAGGTGAGTGGCTGCATGGCTTCCTGAGGGACAGAAGCCAGGCAGTCGCAGCAAATGGGGCTCTCTCGAGGGAAACACCGATAACAAGTGGGGTGCCTCAGGGACAGTCCTGGGACCACTACTGTTTTTGGTGGCTCTCTCGGACATGCCCTCTGTGGTGCATGCAACAACATCCCTCACTAGCTATGCTGATGACACTAAGGTAGCACAGGCAATCAAAAACCCGGCTGACACTGCCCTCTTACAGCAGGATCTGGATGCCATATACAGATGGGCGGAAGAAAACAACATGCAGTTTAATGCTGGCAAATTCCAAGCCCTACAATACAAACCTGCAAACACAAACACAAATATAGCGGAACACAGCTACACAGGACCAGGAGGGACCGATATCCCCGTGTCAAAATCGATACGAGACCTGGGCATAGACATGAGCGATGATGCATCTTTTTCTTCACACATCATGAAGGTGGCGACAGCATGTAGACGATTCGCTGGCTGGATCTTGAGGACTTTCCTTACAAGAGATCGAGACACCATGTTGACACTGTGGAGGACTTTTGTCCTAAGCCGCCTGGACTACTGCTCCCAGCTGTGGTCACCCCATAGTGTCAAACTAAACACAGAGCTTGAGGCAATCCAGCGAAGCTACACCAAGAGGATTGCCAAGATGAGGGAGACAAGCTACTGGGAGAGGCTGAAGGAACTGAACCTCTACTCCTTGGAGCGAAGACGGGAGAGATACGCAGTGATCTACATGTGGAAAATCCTGGAGGGACTAGCACCAAACTTTGGCATTGGGAGCTGGACCAACCGTCGAACAGGACGTCACTGTGTGGTGCCAAAGGTCCCGTCTTCCACATCTAGAATAAGGAGCAGGTATTGCAATAGCCTGGGATTCAAGGGCCCTCAACTCTTCAACAGGCTGCCGAGGCATCTGCGAGACTTGCATGACCGTGGAGGTGGATGTCTTTAAGAAACATCTCGACACCTTGTTATCCAGGATCCCGGATGAGCCCACAGCAAGACACGAGGGAAACCTAAGGGCAGCAGCAACAAACTCCCTCCTACACCAGTGGCCAACCTATACAGGCTGGAGATAAAGTGTGTAGCAGCAAGGGCGGTGCCCCAGCATGGCCTCAGCCGGATGGCTGAAACAGGTAAAAGAGTAAAAGAGTATATATATATATATACATACGTATATATATATATATACGTATATATATATATATACGTATATATATATATATATATATACGTATATATATATATATATATATATATATATACGTATATATATATATATACGTATATATATATATATATATATACGTATATATATATATATATATATATATATATACGTATATATATATATATATATATATATATATATATATATATATATATATATATACGTATATATATATATATATATATATATATATATATATATATATATATACGTATATATATATATATATATACGTATATATATATATATATATATATATATATATACATACGTATATATATATATATATACTACGTATATATATATATATACGTATATATATATATATACGTATATATATATATATACGTATATATATATATATATATATATATATACGTATATATTATATATACGTATATATATATATATATATATACGTATATATATATATATATATATATATATATACGTATATATATATATAATATATATATATATATACGTATATATATATATATATATACGTATATATATATATATATATATATATATATATACATACGTATATATATATATATACGTATATATATATATATACGTATATATATATATATATATATATACGTATATATATATATATATATATATATATACGTATATATATATATATACGTATATATATATATATATACGTATATATATATATATATATACGTATATATATATATATATATATATATATATATATATATATATACGTATATATATATATATATATATATATATATACGTATATATATATATATATATATATACGTATATATATATATATATATATATATATTTTTTTTTTTTTTTTTTTTTTTCTCTCGCTGGAGTTATATCTCTATCTCCCTCCCTCACTCTGTCCCTCTCTAACCTCTACTCTACACCTCCCACTGTCCCTCTTTCTCCCCTCCACAGCGAAATGGACTGCATGCAGGAAAAATGGGAAAAATGTGAAATCAGGAGTCAGCGAAACTGGTCGAAGATTGAACTAGCGGTTTTGATCAAGGGGTGGACTATGGCTGATGGGTCTCTACCAAGCAGAAAGATGGCGGAGAACCTGAAGAGCCATGGGTTTATGAGGACCCTGGTACAGATAGAGAGAAAGAGAAAAGAAATTGAGAAGGCGTATGTCCTCATAGCGCCTCATATGGCGATGCTAAGCCGTGTCCTCAGGGAGGAGAAAACCGAAGGGAGGGATGAGGAGAAGGAGAGGGAAAAGGAAGAGGAAAAGGAAAGGGAAAAAGAAAAGGAGGAGAGCACAAGCACGGACCTGAAAGAAAATGATATACCCTCCGCTACAGGCAGGGAGGGCAGGCCGGGCAACCAACAAGCTAAGGGCAAAGGTGAAAAGCGAAATCACCTTCCGAAGGAGAACCAAGCGCAGAGGGACCAGTGGACAACTGTTCAAAGAAAGAACAGAAAGCACCGAGACACTGGGAGCAAAAAACACCAAGTAATGTGCAAGTTTTTCAAGAACGGGACATGCTGGCATGGAGAGACAGGGATGGGATGCAGATTCGCCCACCCTAGGTCTCAAACGAACTATGCCCATCATACTCGCGCAACATGCCCCAGCCAAAGCCGAAATAAGCCGCTCCAGAAGTATGCTGATGTCGCGCGTGCTGCACCAACAAGGAGAAGGCACGCACATGCCGACGAGATACAGATGGCAGCAGCAGATCAGAAACATTTTTTAGTGATGGCAGAGAAGATTGTGGGACAGCTGACCTGGCTGCATCGTCTCCAGAGCCAGGGTCATCCACACCAGCACTCGAGACCACCGCAGTTAAGGGACCCAGAGTGGCCGCCGCTGACACCAGACCAGGTGTCATACCGACAGCCATTACTGGCACCCCAAAAGTCACACCAGTGCTGCTGAATGTCAGGGGCCTGGTGAAACTCAGCAACATGAGTAAAATTTCCTACCTGGGAGACTTAGCCATAAGCAATCAAACACTATGCATGGCACTAACCGAAACGCACCTGACAAGCAGTATAGCAGATGCAGAAATACATATACCGAAATATACTGTATTTCGTTCGGACAGGAAGGAGAGAACTCATGGTGGGGTTGCTCTGTATATCCGTGAAGGTGTCACACCAATTGTACTGTTGACACATTCAAACTCAGTCTGTGACACACTGATAATACAAATGAAGCAACTACAGACGGTAATATGTGTCACATATCGGCCGTCCGATGCCCCCATTCATGAGGGTAAATTTGAGGATAGCCTAAGTAGGATAGAAGAGGTCCTTGACAAACTGGACCAGGGTCTCAACATCCTACTGCTGGGAGACTTCAACCTACCAAAGGTCAAATGGCCTGAGGGCCACCTCCTCCCTGGAATGACGTCAATAGAACAGAGACAGACGGAATCCCTGCTGGCCCTCACACACAGGCTGTTCATGGAGCAAGCAATACTCCTCCCAACAAGAGGCGAAAATGTCCTGGACCTCTGTTTTACAAACAACGAAGTGCTCATCCACAATGTAAAGGTGACACCAACAATTCTCTCGGATCATAACTTGGTAGAGCTAATGATATGTGGTCCAAGAGAACCAACAGAGACAAAACCACCAAGAAGCTCCGGGACGCTATCCAGCCTTAACTTCTACGGGGCTGACTGGAAGAAGATTAAGAGTGAAATCCGGAAGCAAACATGGAGTGCAAACATCGCCACACAAGACACTAACACACAATTTCAACACTTCATGACAACGATACACACCATATGCAAAAAGTGTGTCCCGGAGAAAGAGGCAAACAGACACAAAAATCTTATTCCCAGAGATAGGAAAATCCTTATGAGACGTAGAACTAAACTCTCAAACCAGTTGAATAGTCAACAAAACCAAAACAAGAAGGAATCCTATTTGAAACGTGCACTACTTGACACCGAGATTGCACTCAAGCTTTCACATGAGAATGAGAGGGCAAGGAAAGAGAACAGGGCCATAGAAAACATTAAAACAAACCCTAAGGCCTTCTTTAAATTTGCAAAAGAAACTGCCTCAGTACACTGCAAGATTGGACCACTCTTCCACACGGACGGTTCATTAACCGAAAATCCCCAAGAGATATGTGAAATACTGAACGAACAGTACAAAAGTGTCTTCACATGTCCACTGAGGCACAGGCAAATAACGAAGCCAGAGGAGTTCTTTGATGCCACAACACTACATCAAGAAATGGCAACCATCAACCACATAGACATAACGGAGGAGGATGTGGTGTACGCCATTGATGAAATTAGAACAGACTCGGCTGCTGGACCTGATGGATTCCCAGCAGTTCTCCTAAAAATATGTAAGCGGGCCTTAGCAACTCCACTGAAGATGCTCTTCAGAAGCTCCTTGGCTAGCGGTGTACTACCCAGGGAGCTGAAAGAAGGCACAATATGCCCTATCCATAAAGGAGGTAGTAGAGCGGAGGCCAAGAACTATAGGCTAGTCTCCCTGACGTCGCATATCAGTAAGGTCATGGAGCGAGTCGTCAGAAAGAAACTAATCACTTTCCTCGAAGAAAATGACCGCCTGACTAGCACGCAACATGGCTTCCGCCCAGGAAGAAGCTGCCTTACACAGCTGCTACATCACTACGACTGGGTACTGAGACAGCTACTAGACAGCTCACATGTAGACGTGATATATCTTGACTTTGCGAAGGCCTTTGACAAGGTCGACCACGGAATGATATGTCACAAACTACACGGACTCGGCATAACTGGAAAAGTAGGTGAGTGGCTGCATGGCTTCCTGAGGGACAGAAGCCAGGCAGTCGCAGCAAATGGGGCCCTCTCGAGGGAAACACCGATAACAAGTGGGGTGCCTCAGGGGACAGTCCTGGGACCACTACTGTTTTTGGTGGCTCTCTCGGACATGCCCTCTGTGGTGCATGCAACAACATCCCTCACTAGCTATGCTGATGACACTAAGGTAGCACAGGCAATCAAAAACCCGGCTGACGCTGCCCTCTTACAGCAGGATCTGGATGCCATATACAGATGGGCGGAAGAAAACAACATGCAGTTTAATGCTGGCAAATTCCAAGCCCTACAATACAAACCTGCAAACACAAACACAAATATAGCGGAACACAGCTACACAGGACCAGGAGGGACCGATATCCCCGTGTCAAAATCGATACGAGACCTGGGCATAGACATGAGCGATGATGCATCTTTTTCTTCACACATCATGAAGGTGGCGACAGCATGTAGACGATTCGCTGGCTGGATCTTGAGGACTTTCCTTACAAGAGATCGAGACACCATGTTGACACTGTGGAGGACTTTTGTCCTAAGCCGCCTGGACTACTGCTCCCAGCTGTGGTCACCCCATAGTGTCAAACTAACCACAGAGCTTGAGGCAATCCAGCGAAGCTACACCAAGAGGATTGCCAAGATGAGGGAGACAAGCTACTGGGAGAGGCTGAAGGAACTGAACCTCTACTCCTTGGAGCGAAGACGGGAGAGATACGCAGTGATCTACATGTGGAAAATCCTGGAGAGACTAGCACCAAACTTTGGCATTGGGAGCTGGACCAACCGTCGAACAGGACGTCACTGTGTGGTGCCAAAGGTCCCGTCTTCCACATCTAGAATAAGGAGCAGGTATTGCAATAGCCTGGGATTCAAGGGCCCTCAACTCTTCAACAGGCTGCCGAGGCATCTGCGAGACTTGCATGACGTGGAGGTGGATGTCTTTAAGAAACATCTCGACACCTTGTTATCCAGGATCCCGGATGAGCCCACAGCAAGACACGGGGGAAACCTAAGGGCAGCAGCAACAAACTCCCTCCTACACCAGTGGCCAACCTATACGGGCTGGAGATAAAATGTGTAGCAACAAGGGCGGTGCCCCAGCATGGCCTCAGCCGGATGGCTGAAACAGGTAAAAGAGTAAAAGAGAATATATATATATAGGTATATATATATACGTATATATATATATATATATATATATATATATATATACGTATATATATATATATATATATATATATATATATATATATATATATATATATATACGTATATATATATATATATATATATATACGTATATATATATATATATATATATATACGTATATATATATATATATATATATATATATATATATATATATATATATATATATATATATATATATATATATATATATACGTATATATATATATATATATATACGTATATATATATATATATACGTATATATATATATATATATATATATATATACGTATATATATATATATATATATATATACGTATATATATATATATATATATATATACGTATATATATATATACGTATATATATATATATATATATATACGTATATATATATATATATATATATACGTATATATATATATATATATATATACGTATATATATATATATATATATACGTATATATATATATATATGTATATATATATATATATATACGTATATATATATATATATATATACGTATATATATATATATACGTATATATATATATATATATATACGTATATATATATATATATATATATATATATATATATACGTATATATATATATATATATATATATATATACGTATATATATATATATATATATATATATATATACGTATATATATATATATATATATATATATATATATATATATACGTATATATATATATATATATATATATATACGTATATATATATATATATATATATATATATATATATACGTATATATATATATATATATATATACGTATATATATATATATATATATATATATATACGTATATATATATATATATATATATATATATATATATATATATATATACGTATATATATATATATATATATATATATATATACGTATATATATATATATATATATATATATATATATACGTATATATATATATATATATATATATATATATATACGTATATATATATATATATATATATATATATATATACGTATATATATATATATATATATATATATATATATATATATATATACGTATATATACGTATATATACGTATATATATATATATATATATATATATACGTATATATATATATATATATATATATATATATATACGTATATATACGTATATATACGTATATATATATATATATATATATATATACGTATATATATATATATATATATATATATATATATACGTATATATATATATATATATATACGTATATATATATATATATATATATACGTATATATATATATATATATATATATATATATATATACACATATATATATATATACGTATATATATATATATATATATATATATATATATATATATATATATATATATATATATATATATATATACACGTATATATATATATATATATATATATATATATATATACGGATTAACAAATAATAGTTAAATGCAGTCCACTTAGGTGAAGTCCAGTTATGGTATTCCAGGTAGTGGATGATATTAACGATTGGCTTGGTTTGACTCAACAAGGCGTTTTCCTAGTGATTCTGCGGGTATGCTGTAATTCCTATGTTGTAAACACTTGGAGTAATAATAAGTCAGGAAAGAAGGTTTACATGGTTTGCTATACAAAAAAGTTTTTAATCAGATAGGACCGAACCGCTTACCCCGTGCAACCCTACATTTAACCTGAAAGATCACAAAAATAACTTTGAAACTAATCCCACCATTAGATTAATATGCCCATCCAAGTCAGACATAGGTAAAATTAGCAAAAACATTCTAGATAGGGTAATCGCACAAATAAAGGGTAAACTAGAAATCAATTTATGGGGCAACACTAACGAGACAATTAAATGGTTCAATAAAATACAAAATAGGGAGACGTGTAACTTCATACAATTTGATATAGACGACTATTATGCATCCATATCCCCAGCTACCCTAGATAAGGCGCTTATATTTGCCCAAAATAACTCTGATCTTACTCATGATGAAATTGAAATAATAATAGCGGCTAGAAGGACTATCGTAAAATTTGAAAATAACTACTGGGTAAGAAAGGATAGAATAAATAGCTTCGATATTACAATGGGATCAAATGATTCTGCGCAAATTACAGATATCGTGGGGCTATTCATAGCACACAACCTACATAAGGAATTCAGTAACCTCCAAGGAGGAATTTATAGGGACGACACGTTACTTATAGCTAGGAACCTAAACAACCAGAGCATGGAAAGACTAAGGAAAAATATTAGAATATTCTTCAAAAAACTAGGCCTAAGTATTACCTACGAACTAAACCATAAGAAGGTAAATTTTCTAGATGTAACTCTAAATCTAAATACTGGATTAATAGAACCTTTCCACAAAAATAAGGAAAATCTTGCCTACATTAGTTACAACTCAAATCACCCCAAATCCATAATTAAATCCATAGCACGTAGTATATCCCTCCGAATATCCCGCCTATCCTCAAACCTAGAAATCTTTAACGAGCATGCTGACTATTATAATGCAGCATTAAGTAGGGCCGGTCATAAAGATAAACTACAGTATATAGTGAATAAGGACAACATAAACAATCCTAGTAATTTCTACTCCAACCGCTCACATAATAATAGGAATAGCTTGACTAGACATAGGGTTAGACATGTAACACCTAGAGTAAACGGCCAAAACACTAATAACGTAAACCCTAGAAACAATAGAAGAAACAGACAAAGAAAATACCTATGGTTCAACCCAATATTCAACTCCTCTATAAAAACTAGACTGCCCTCTACATTCTTTAAACTAATAGATAAACACTTCCCTATCTCGCATAGATATCACAAAATACTCAATAGATCTACTATAAAACTCTCTTTCTCAACAGCAGCTAACATAGAATCACACATACGCAAGATCAACCACAGAAATATCTCAAGTAAATCAATTGCACCTATACATAAGCACAAACTCATCACAACATCACAACCACAAGCGCATACAAACGCGCAGCAGCAAAACCCCATTGGGCATATATCACAACCCACTTATAACAGGGTACTAAATAGGAATGTAAAAGCTGCACAAAATAGCGCCTCAAACTGCAACTGTCACCTCCCAGATAGGTGCCCATTGGCGAACAGATGTCTCGATTCGAGCCTGGTGTACATGTGCACTGTCATCTCGGGTAACTCCACCTGGAATTACATAGAATCCACCGCGGGTTCTTTTAAGAAAAGATGGTATGTGCACAGGCACTCAATGAAAAACCGTGCACTTATGGGTTCCACCACCCTCGCCAGAAAAATATGGGAATTGAAGGACAGCAACGCTAGCTACACTATCAACTGGTCGAAGTTGTCGGCTGCTAAAACCTATAGTACAGGGATGTCCTATTGCGGGCTGTGTGATCTTGAGCTATTGTATATCCTTAGAAATGTTAAAAAGCTACTTAATAATAAGTTAGAAAGATCTATCTTCTGCAGACATAGAATAGCCACTAAATTCATAAGATTCAAACCTCCGTGAATCGAACCAACATAACATAGCTTTAAATTAGGATACCTACTACCCACAGAAATATATTCATTAAGTATACTATTTCCTTCACAAGTCTATACCACACAATTGTCTGTAAGTACCTCATCTACCAACAATCTTACTCCTTCTCAGCTGCTGCAATCATTTGATCCTAGATCCTAGTTTTTCTCATTTCACTACTACAATGTTACTTTACCTTCTTTTTGCCATAATTACAATTAGCACGCCTTTCTCTTTGCATGTATGTATATTTTTGTATGAGTGTATATTGATGTGTATGTATGTGTCTATGTACACATATATGTGTATATATATATATTTATATATATATGTGTGTGTGTGTGTGTGTGTGCGTAGATATATGCGTATATTAATTTGTTAACCTCTGTATTAACTCTACAACTATTGAGCTTTGACAGTGGTCCCACTCATGTATACTGTTGAAGATGAAGAGAAAGACTGTAAAAACTAGCTTATCTTTATAATTTAAAATTGATACACACTACGATACTTTTTGCCTTATGACAGCTGGTTTTCACGCCGTAACATTAGATACATTATATACCCCCCCCACCTAATTAATGTCAGGGTCTCCTTAAATAGTTTATTGATAGCATTGTTGTAATTGTTGTTATTGTTCTAATTGAATGCCATAACTACTCCATATTTTCTTTTCTTTTCTTGCCTGTGTATTTTCTTCATTCTCGCATGCTCCGAAGATCTGACTGGTTATAATTCTGTATTGGCGATCGAGTGACGCAAAATTAGGCGGATAGCGATCTCTAGACATACCAGTTCAGTGAAACAAATGTAAGCTATGTGATTAAAAACTTTTTTGTATAGCAAACCATGTAAACCTTCTTTCCTGATTTATATATATATATATATATATATATATATATACGTATATATATAATATAACCTCGCTAAACTAATTCATCGCCGCTATATATATATATATATATTTATATATATATATATACGCGAGCATGAGGATAGAGAAAAAGCCCTCAATGCCCACATGGTGATGTGGACGAATATAATGAAGCCCAACAAAAGGACTGCCAACAACTTCCAGGCCTGGAACAATGACGTGCCGGCGTTGTATGGGCTTCGAAAAGACCATAAAACGGGCAGTGACCCTGTCACGGGACCACCAACACAGCCAGTCTGTGGAGCTAACATTGCTAGTAACTACAGACTGCCCTACTTCATCTCCCTGATCATACGCCCCATCATTGAAATGTCCCCAGATGTATGTGACAGCACGGAAGACCTCCTCAGCAGAATCGGCGAGAGTAACCGATCTAGGGACCTAACAAACTGCATAATAGGTAGTATGGATGTTGTGTCCCTGTATCCATCTATTAACGTGGATTTTGCTGTGGAGAAATGTGTAGAAATGATCAGTGAGAGCAATGTTGAGTTCCGTGGGATTGATACCAGTGAGCTGGGACTCCTACTTAAACTTACCTATAGTAATAATTACCTAGACACATATGACCTTAGCAACCTGTGCCCTACAAGACCAGCAAGAGGCAGACCACCTCCCATTACCTCAATGGCCAAGAAAACCCACACAGATAGATGGAACGGGTAGACCAGAGCCATACGGACACCCAAAAACCACGATGAAGTAAAGAAAATGATTGCACATGCGGTGGGGGCCAGCATAAAATTAACCCTTAAGGAACATATGTTCAAATTTAATGGAAAAACATATGCCCAAGAGGAAGGAGCAGCCATTGGTGTTAGCATTGCCGGCGACATAGCTAACTTATTCATGGTATGGTGGGACAGTAGACTTAAACTTAAAGAACAATTAGAAGACCCCTTAACCCTGATTATGTACTCACGCTACGTTGATGATATAAACATCGTAGTTAAAACACCCCCACTAGAGAACAGTCAGGAACTAGAGAAAAACACAATGGAGAGCATCCAGCAAATAGCTAACTCCATCCACCAGAGTATTAGAGTTACTATAGACTACCCAAGTAAACACCCCAACCATCGATTACCTGTACTAGACACAGAGCTCTGGTGAGATACCATTAATAACAAAAAACAAATCCTCCATTCCCATTATGCCAAACCCATGACTTCCAAATATCTGATCCACCGAAACTCAGCTGTTTCGGACCATACCAAAATCAACATACTGATTGCGGATTTGGTACGGGTGATGAGAAACGTGTCCCGCATGTGCAACCCCGAAGAACTAGAGAGACACATACAACACTTCATCCACCGTATGCAGTTCTCTGGTTACAATCAAATGGGAAAAAATGGTAAATAATGACACAAATGGGACTTGCCCCTTGTATAGGAGCAAATTTTGGAATAGAATAGAAAGAACTAGGAATAAGGCTAATAGAATAAACTCATGGTATGATAGCAATAAATACCAGAGTGTAATGTTCATCGATACAACCCCTAGAGGGGAATTAGCTTACAAATTTAGAAGGGCCCTAGATAAACATAAACTCAATATTAAGATAGTAGAAAGACCAGGTACCTCCGTAAAAACACTTTATTAGCAAGACATACCCTTTTCAAAGAACCCCCTGTATAGATAAGACATGTATAACCTGTAAATTAAGACCCCATATTAACTGTAAAACTAGAAATGTAGTATATAGCATAAGATGTACTGAAGGACAATGTAGAGACAAAAATATAGTGTACATAGGTGAGACAGCTCGTAGTGTAGGGGAACGGATAAATGAACACTGGCGAGACCTTCAAGATAGTAAAGAATCATCTGTACTCTACCAACATGCTAAAATAGAACATAAGGGTAAATTAGAGAACATAGAAATAAAAATAGAATCTACACACAGAAAAGACGCAATGTTTAGACAAATCACAGAGGCAATAAACATAAAAGAATTACAACCAAAATTAAATAGAAAACATGAGTGGAACAGCAACATCACAACTTACAATTAAGGACAAAATGAAAACAAACATGCACATAGAACAAACAACCAACCTGTAACATGTAAATAAACAAATAAATAAACGAATATAAACACACACAGACACCCGGATGTGGCGCATGCGCAGACGGAGCACACAGAAACAAAATGGCGTAGGACAGAACAAAGGAGAGGCACAAAAACAAAGAAAAGAATCCCCAGTCACTGAAGAGGTCACAGAATGTGTGACGAAAGAACTTTGACAATATATAAACAACCATCCGGTTGTGGAACCAACCAACCAACCGGAAATTTATAAATTCCTCAATTTATAAATTTATTATAATAAATTGAAGTGAAAGCAACTGGTGCGTGTGTTCCTTATTGGCAACATGACCCTCCCAAAGTATAACAATATCGGTTTCAACACACATTTTCAGATAAAGAATCTTGCTAAACAAATTCAGAAGCGAAATATATATATATATATATATATATATATATATGTATGTATATCATCATCATCATCGTTTAACGTCCATCTTCCATGCTTGCATGGGTTTGGATGGGAGTTTTCCCACTTGAGGCAAAATTAGTTGTCTTGCTCGTATAGGACTGTCTGGCGGGTTTTCTACGGCTGGATGCCCTTCCTAACACCAATCACAAGTCTCCTCAGTAGTTTGCAAAAGTTTGTCATGTAGGAATTTTCAGTTGTCCTCTATGTTATATGTAACTAGTTTGTCACACCTCTCATCTACTGCCTCCTGTTGGGCCTTTCTAAACCTATATTTATTTCGAAGGTCCATTAGCTTCTAAACCCTCCATCTCCATAATTTCATGAATATCTTGTTCTGGCTTGTGTTTGTTCTGATTTCACTAATAACTAACTTGTGTTGGGCAGTGCTTTGTTCTCCAGGGATGGCCTTAGTTTTTATTAGAGTCCATTTATCTCATCGTCTAACAAATAAGTAATCAATGTGGCTTGTGTGTTCGCCAGATTATGTGAGCTAATTATGTAAGATAAAGCCTTTACCACAAAAATCCAAAGTATATATAATTGTTTCTACTTTAGACACAAGGCCAGCAATTACCCAGTGCATTACTGGTACTTTATTTTATCGACCCCCGTAAGGATGAAAGGCAAAGTCAACCTCGGCGGGATTTGAACTCAGATCGTAAAGGGACGTAACTATGCTGGAAAGCATGGCGTCCGACTCTCTACCGATACTGCCAATCCACAATGTAATTACTAAAGGGTTAATTTTACAAACAGGCTGTCCTGTTGGTCAAACAACTGGAACACTTTCATCGTAACTGACAGAAGTCCAACATAACACAATACACTCAGTCAACAACACATAGTTGTGTATGAATATCAACATTTATCCTGTCTGTTTAATATCGATCAGAATAAGATATTTCAAACCAATAGACTAATGATTGATAGATGTTTATATGACATTTCCTCACGTTGAAGTTTTTAACCTTTTAAAAACCTAACCTCTGTGACCCCCTCCCTCTTTCAACCTGATTTTCTACAACATAACAATAATAGACAGAACATAACTCATTTAACCCTTTTTGATGGTATTTTTAATGAAATAGATTCTATTTTAACTAACTAAAATAAGAATTTTGATGGGTTTCTAAAATTATTAATTATTTCATTACTAAGGTAGCAACATATAAAATTATGTTGGAAAATTTTAATTTTAATTGAACTCTTTAAAATGGGTGATTTTGTTTCATAAAACCAGAGCTGATTTGGCCAAATTAGTATCAAAAGGGTTAATATAACACTGACCTACCCTTTTAATTGTGATATAATTTATTGTTATACATGTCCATACCTGTCAGAATCAACTGTTATAAATAACTTTTTTGTTTATCTTGAATTTAAACACTAACACAAATGATCAATTACAAGTCCATAAATGTCACAATAAACTGCGTTAGTCATTCATATTAAACACAAGTTGATCTGCAATGGAACGGATCTCCATCAGTTTTGATGATGAACGTTCCAGTTATTGACAAGGCTGGCCCTTTGAATTACATATACAGTCTATCTGATGGACTTAAAAACAGTTTCTGTCTATCTAATTTCACTCACAAGAGATGGGTCAACCCAATGCTATGGTAAATAAAACTTACCCAAGATGCCACACAATGGCATTGCATCCAGTACCTAATGATTGTAAAGCAAATCTCTTAATCATTTGGCTATGCTGTGTTGACACAAGTTGATGTAGAGTATAAACACAACATGGATTATATGTTACAAGCCCATAGCTATCAAAATTAACTGTTAGTGATACTTCTTACACATAAGTTGATCTAGGATTTAAGCACTAACACAAACCATTTATTACAACTAGGGCTGGCACAGGGGTATTTAGTGCCCTTGGCTAGGGCCTCTTCAGAGTTAAAGACCCTATTGATTAAACTTCATTAGTTTCATAGACAATTCACCACTGGTTACAAACTAATAGCTGTCACAATCAACTATGTAAGTTTTATTAAGTATAAGTTGATCTAAGATTTAAACAATAACGCAAAACCCATATTTGTTGTTGATGTTGCTGCTGCTATGGCAGACATCCATGCAGGTTTAGCTGTCACAATCAACTGTATGAGTTATTCTTAAAGACATGTTGATCAAGAATTTAAACACAAGTGTGCTCAATATGAAAATCAAAAGAAAGACACTGCTTATAATTTTCAAATAATTTTTTAAATAATCAAGAATTTTGAGAGCTATAGTAATATAATTAACCTTTTCATTATTAAGCTGGTTTGGGGAACATGAACATAATCTGATAAAGGTTCTTACATAAAATTATGATGGAAGTTTTTAATATAATTGTATGTATGGTTCCGTAACTCCTGGTGGAGTTGTAGGGGTGCTGTAGTGTCATACAGTATTTCTTAAGCATTTTAAAGCCTGGCTGAGCCCAACCCTCTCCAGGTCTGAACACAGCAGATTTCTTCCACAGAAGAATAGAAAGTGAAAAATAGGAAGTATGAAAGAGATATAAATGAAGAAACAACCTCATTTCTAGATTGGTACATTTTTATCGACCTTGAAAGGATAAAAGGCGAATTTGACCTTGGTTAATATAACTATAAACAATTCAACCTATTCATTACTATATTTCTCATGGTAGATAATCTATGATTTTCCAAATAATTTTGTAAATAATCAAGAATTTGGGGGGATTTACTAATAACTAACCTTCTCAATATTAAGCTGGTGCACTACCACTTTACAAAGTGGACTAGGTGCATATTTTCATGATACCACTACTTGAATTTTCCAGTGTGGGCTGAGTGCAATTTATTGCAGAACTAGCAGGGTGCTTGTTCTTCACCTGGCTGGAAAGGCAGCAATAGGGAGTGGGAGGATCAGAGCAGAGTGTAGGCTACATGTTTCTTGCTGGAGGGAGGTTGTACTGTTCAGTGCACCTGGCTTTCAATGCTGGAATGGTTGAGTGAGGAGAGGTTAATTCAGAAATAAATTTGGCAATGTGAATGGAGGGAGGGAAGAGTAAGTATTGAATCAGGGGCTGATATTAGAGAGAGAGAGAGAGAGAGAGAGAGAGATCAGCATATGGAAGTATAGCAGAGGTGTGTCTGTCATCTGGGGTCTTTCTTTTTCATTTTGGCATGGGGCAGACAAAAGAGAAGTCAGGGATATGAATGAAGGAAAGACCAATGAGTGGGGAAAAGACTGTATGGGGAAGAGGGAGAACAAGTAGGCCAGGGGGAAGACATGAAAGCTGGGGGCAGGGGACAGATAATGAGGAAGGGGTGATAGAAGGTGGCAATCTAAATGTTGTTACCTCTTTCTGCTTTTAACAACCATCATCCCCATGCTCATTTCATCCCGCTTGTACGGAGAGGGGGGGGGGGGGGCACATTTTCTGTATTACAGCAAATCATGAGTCAACTCCCTCTTGGTCATCTCCTTACTGAGGTACATATTATTCCAGTGCATCTGTCTACATTGTTCATTAGCCTGAAATCTCACTACACCTCATGTGTACCCATAGTTTATATTTAGTACACAGTATAGTATTCCTACCAACTCCCTTTCTGCATATTGATCAAGATCATTTTTCTGATGGGATCAGTTCTCTGTTATCTTTGCTACTTCAGATCCCAACATGCATGCTAAATTCATTGTTAACTCTAACCTTGCTGACACTATCTTTGCAAATAACCTGTACAGTCCTCACAAGCCATTAATCTACCCCTAGTTTTCAAAGAGCCCACCAGATAGCAGAAACTTTCAGCCACTTCTATGAACCCTTCCTATGACTTGAAAAGGTTTATATCACTGACGCACTTCCCCTCACTTGCCCCTGTGCCTCTTCTACATACAAAGTCTTCCTTTCCTGTCTCTCTGTTATCCCACTACATTTCTCATGTACCCAAGATTTACATTATGTACATTGTATGAAGTTTATGTCTACTCCTTTTCTACATTTCCCTGAAGAGATTAGAGTCCTATCTTTCTTACTCACTAGCACTTTAGTTTTGGCTAAGTTTATTCTCAGACCTTTTGATTCCAAATTTAGTTTCCAAAACCGTAATTTATTCTCTAGTTCCTTTTTTGGTTTCAGCTATAAGGACCAAATCATTTGCATACAGAAGTTCCCATGGACAGCCAGTTTTAAACTCCTCTGTTATGGCCTGGAAAATTATGATGAACAGCACTGCGCTAAGAACTGAACCTTGATGAGTTCCTCCTCACTAAACTCACTTCACTAAACTCATGGCACTGCTCATACAAGCCATTCTTCTATCCCTAATTTCCTTAAGGACCACCAGATAATAGATTGGAGTACTCTGTCAAAGGTCTTTTCTAAATCAACAAAAGCTAAATATAGTTGTTTATTCTTGGCTAGGAACTTCTCTTGTAGTTGCCTCACTAAGAAAAGAGCATCTGTAGTACTTTTCCCAGGCATGAAACCAAACTGCATCTCATCTAATTTGACCCTTTCTCTAATTAGCTTTGCTATAACTGTTTCCGTCACTTTCATAACTTGATCCATTAGTTTAATTCCTCTGTAGTTGCTCCTTTCTAGAGTATCGCCTTTGCCCTTGTAGCAATTTATAATTGTACTGCTGCACCAGTCATTCGGTATGACTCCATCATGTATTACCTGATTGACTATGCAGGTTACTAGTTTGACTTTTAGCCTCTTAGCAACTATCTCAGACAGTCTTGCAGCTTTACCATTCTTCATTTCTTTGATTGCTTCTTTGACCCTATCACTGTTAACTTCAATAGCTGGTCCTTCAGTTGGGTAAGTTGGAGGTTGTCTGTCTCATGAAATCTCTTCACACACTGACTCCCGGTTGGCACCTAGCTGTCGTTTTCTCTGTTTCTGGGTTGACGTCAGTTTGTCTGGAGTGGCAGTTTATTTTGTTCCTCATATATTTTCATATAATTTCGGCGAAAGTCATGTTTAATAAATTAGTAACATATCGACTGTGTTATCATGGTTTTTATATATTTCATTTCCTATGTGAAAGAAACCATCATATCATCATAATGAACACTGTTACTCACTTACTTGCACACATGCAAACTCTGGTCACACTGTATCATGCACATCAAGCTTCTCTCATCTACACTCACAACAACAGTCACTACACCACTTAGCAATCTACAAGTGAGTACATACTCAACAAATGAATCTACACCACACAACCAACCATCTATATCACCATTCAATCTGCTATATGTCCCCCTCCAAATTCATTCTCTACATCTCTCATAGTACCATTTCCAGGCCTCTTTCTTTTGGACATCAGTGGTACTAAGTGCACTAGCATCATTTCTAACACATTTTCCCCTAACAACATCTCAATCCACAGACACACTATGTTGCAATGCAGAACAATTCACGCCTCTGGTCCTCACATCTTAAGACATTGGCAAACTTTCAATGTTCAACCTCTCTCTGAGCTGTGTACACCTGTCATCTAGCTTCTCTCTTAGCTACCTGGTAGTGGTCTCTACTACCCCAATTTTTCCAGTCTTTCCATACCTGTCTGCTCCACATATGTCCATTAGCCTTATTTGCATACTGAGTGATTTTACAGCTGGCTTTGCCAAAAATTAAAAACAAAATTAGAATTTGGTTTCTCGCTCTCTCATAGAGCTGGTTACATAAATGTATTTGTGAGTTTTATATTCAATAATGATTTCTACTATAGGCACAAAGCCAGCAATTTGGGGAGAGGGGAAAGTCGATTAAATCGACCCCAGTGCATTACTGGTGCTTTATTTTATCGACCTCATAAGGATGAAAGGCAAAGCTAACCTCGGTGGGATTTGAACTCAGACCGTAAAGATCCATAATTCTATGCTGCAAAGCATGGTGTCCGACTCTCTACCATTATTGCTAATTCACCACCGTAGTTTTATATTAAATAATTATTTCTACTTTTGGCACAAGGCCAGCAATTATCCCAGTGGATTACTGGTACTTTATTTTATCAACCCCGTAAGGATGAAAGGCAAAGTTAATTAACCGGATTTGAACTCAGACCATAAAGGGCCGTAACTCTTTGCTGCAAAGCATGGCGTCCGACCCTCTACTGATACTGCCAATCCACCGCCCTTTATATTAAATAATAATAATTGTTTCTAATTTAGGCACACAGCCAACAATTTTTTGGGAGGGGGAAAGTTGATTAAATCGACCCCAGTGTATTACTGGTGCTTTACTTCATCGACACCGTAACGATGAAAGGCAAAGCTGAACTCAGAATGTAAAGGACCATAACTCTATGCTGACGCTCTACCGATCTTTAAACTCATATACAATAAGGAATACCTAGACACACATAATCTCAGCAGCCTCTGCCCCACAAGGCCAGAAACAGACAGACCACCCACCATTACCTAAATGGCCAAGAAAACCCACACAGAAAGATGGAGCAGATGGACCAGAGCCATACAGACCCCCGAAAACCATGATGAATTAAAGACAATGATCGCACATGCGGTGGGGGCCAGTATAAAACTAACTCTTTAGGAACATATGTTTAAATTTAATGGCAAAACATATGCCCAAGAGGAGGGGGCATTGGAGTTAGCATTGCAGGTGACATAGCTAACCTCTTTATGGTATGGTGGGATAGAAAACTTAAGGAACAATTAGACGACAATTTTATAACCCTGACTATGTACTCTCGCTACATAGATGACATAAATATCTTAGTAAAAACACCCCCACAGGGGAACAGTCAGCAATTAGAGAAGAACACCATGGAAAGCATCCCAAATAGCTAACTCCATCCACCAGAGTATTAAAGTTACTATAGACTACCCAAATAAACACCCCAACCATAGATTACCTGTACTAGACACAGAACTTTGGTTGGAAACTATTAGTAATAGAACGCAAATCTGTAGCGAAATCTGTCCATGCCTTGAACCTTGAGTGACACCTAAAGGTCAAATTCTAGGTTGATGTGTTGACTATCCCCTCAAGGGGGGGGGGGACTGGAAGCGATAGGTATATAAAGCCTATATTTTCCCACCTTAGACACAGAGGCATCGGAGCGCTAGGATACACAACAAATTATGTAAAGATTAACCGATAACTTCAGACCCCAGAGGTCTACAGAAAAGAGTACATCAGAGCATTACACCTATAACAAACTATGTAAGGATTCACTATAGCAAATATATAAGATTTAATAGGACATGTAATCAATTATTGCTAGGGACCTTATAAATATAATTGTTTCTACTTTTAGCACAAGGCCAGCAATTACCCAGTGGTACTTTATTTTATCGACCCCGAAAGACAAAGTTAACCTCGGTGGGATTTGAACTCATAATGGAAAAAGCCGTAACTCTTTGCATCAAAGCATGGCGTCCGACCCTCTACCGATACTGCCAATCCACCGCCTTATAAATACAATACCTTATAAATATAATTGTTTGTACTATTGGCACAAGGCCAGCAATTACCCAATACCTTATAAATATAATACACAAAAATAATCAAAGCGAGTGAAAAAGAAAAAAAAACAACAATATATATGTGTGTGTGTAGTGTATATATATAATATATATAAGCTACAATACAACGTATGTAGAAAAGTGTGAAACCGGAGACTGCACTACACTGAATATGGTGGATGTGGTAGAGGTTGTCAAGTTTTATGCTGAGACGGCACAACTATAATGTAGTGCGTGTGTATGTATTCAATTATTTTCTCGCGTGTGTGCGTGTCAGACACATACGATTACACAGACACACACACATATATATATATATATATATATATATATATATATATATATATATACACACACACACACACATCAGGAATTTTGCAAATACAAAAAGGAAATGTGTGCGTGCGCGTGTGTGTATGTATATATATATATATATATATATATATATATATATATATATATATATATATATATATATATATATGTGTGTGTGTGTGTGTGTGTGCGGACGCTTCCTTTTTGTATTTGCAAGATTCCTGATGTGAAATCGTGTGTTTACACAGATATTGTTATATATTTATATATAGTTACTGCCACTTTACTACTTAGGAAAATATATATTATATTATATTTCTCACGCTGTAACTTGGTTGGCATTAGGAAGGTTATCGAATTGTAGAAATCATACCAAAATTGAAACATATATTTCCCTGACTTGTCTAATCCATGTTGGCATGGAGAATGGAATGGTGATGATGATGATGATATGAAAAGTTTGACTTATTCGTTTGCTTCATAGACGTAATCACACGCATCCGAAGAAGTTAGACGTGTATGAAACTACTGGTAATATATGAATAAGCCTAGCTGTTAATACAATGAATATTTTCAACTACCGCATAATGTGTTGATTGCTATTTCCATTTAGTTATACCCCCACATGTACATATGTGTGTGTGTGTTCATTATTGAGAAATGCTATCATCATAGAATGAAACAGAACTAGTCCTACAAATGTTATCTCTCAATAAAATAAACCACTCTCTCTACTTGATATTGAGTACCATATTTTGATTGTGATTTTCTGTCACTATAAAACAGGACAACATTCTACTGTGTTCACACACACACACACACACACACACACACACAGTGTATTGAAAATCAAATGTCACAGACCTATTTGATGGAGTTATGTACATTTTGGACAAACTACGGATCAAATTCCCAGACCCCCATACAGATCTGTACCAAGATGATGATCTAGTCTTATCGAGCCATAAAGGCGACTACGACCTTCATACATTAAAAAAAAAAAAAATTTAATAACCACATTTAACTAATTAGGATTAAAAATTTCAGCATGACTAGCGTCAACTACCAAGCAGTCACCATAGACCGTCGCACACATACATACAAACCATTCCATAAAGATAATGAAAAACTAAAGTACATACACAAACATTCTCGCCACCCTCTTGTGGTTTTTAAAAACATCATTAAGAACATCAGTAAGAGGAACTTTTCTAATAAAGCAATAATGTTATAACACTGCCAATAACGCTTTCACCGAAAAATATCTTACTCTCCTGAACAACACCCGATTACCGCCAAGAAGAAAAATAGAAAGAAACCAATAATATAGTTCTCCCCTCCTTTCTTGCTCAATGTTAAAACCAACGTAAGTAAAAAATTCTTAGTCTTTATTGACAAGCACTTCCTCAGTATAAATCAATTTTCAACAGCCATACAGTGAAAATCGGCTACTCCTGCATCAAAAACATGATTACCCGAATCACCAACTAACCCAAGAGCGCTTCCGCGCCGGGATTCTCTTGTAGAAAGTCGAAATCATGCCCTCTTGATCAGCCGTGCAATATACCTGAGGTACTATATAAGCTAAGGTAACCTCCATCCAACCGAATCAACAACAGGATGTAGATTTGTCGGAAGGTCGCTTCAAAAGCCGCTTCCTAAACCACCAAACGATCTTGGGGCATCCGGATAAACGAACAGTCACGAAGATAGCAAGTCACGTCTGGTCTCTCAAAGATGTCGGTGCAGAATTCTTCATTAAATGGAAAATCCTGGACAGATCAAGTCCTTAACTTAGTAGTAAGAAGTCATGTAAATTGTGCAACAATGAACGATGGAACATCTTAAGACGGTTGCATACTACGAAAACATGCCTAAATACGAAGACCGATTTTTTCAACCGCTGTCTACACATGTTTAAGTATATCCTCCATATTTGAAATAACCCCTGGGTGAAAGTAGTAAAAACGGTAAGAGTGAATGGGACTACTCTCAGCTTGTGCCTGTGGGTCGAACAATGATAGTATGGAGAGGACACTCGCACCTGGTGGGCGATTAAGGAACTGAGGGTTCCTCAATTAATTTTAGGTATTTAGCTCTCTATAACAGGAGGACAGAATACCTGATATAATTGTATGCTATGTATACATGTTACGCCACTTTTGTTCTCATTTCTATGTAAGCACCAACCTTCATGTTGTAACCTGTCTTTGAATCGTTTCTTTCATCTAATGTCCGTGTGGCAAATAAAAGAAATCATTATTTTCATTGGACAGAAAGCCCGACAATGAAGCCATCGAAACAATTTAAGCTTACCCGTCGGCCATCCTATCATATAATATCTACTACACTGTACTTTCCTTAAGAATAGAGTCAAGTCTTACTTGTCTTAACTAGTGACATCTCAACCATGTGTGTCTAGTAAGCATGCCCGTAGTCTAATGAACGTAAAAATTAATGTATATGTATATATATATATATATATATATATATATAGCCGTCGAAACGGCCGGAGCTCAGCCGTCGGGTCCTGAATCTTTTCACACACACACATATATATATATATATAATTTATATATATATATATGTATGTATATATATGTGTGTATGTGTGTGTGTGGCTCAAGATCCATATTTGTGTTACAATATGGATCTTGAGCCACCCATCTATGAAACGTTTTGTTCTTAATGTATATTTTCTGCTATAGCATAGAGGGCTAATATTGGTACCTTCCTCAGTAAACAACAATGAGAGAGAAAGAGGGCGCGCTCCAGTAACAATAAAACAACAGTTGAATGATAGTGTATCTATAAGCGTCATTATCAGGCAGTATCGGTAGAGGCCCGGACGCCGTGCTTTGCAGCATAGAGTTGCGGCTCTTTACGGTCTGAGTTCAAATCCTGCCGAGGTTAACTTTGCTTTTCATCCTTACGGGATCGATAAAATAAAGTACCAGTAATGCACTGAGATAATTGCTGGCCTTGTGCCAAAAGAAGAAACAATTATTATTACTATTTAGTATTTTCCAAATAATTTTGAAAATTATCAATACTTTGTAGATATTTAGATATTACCAACGTTCTCCTCATTGTTGGGAACAATGGAAGGTTTTTAAAAACACTTTAACTCTTTGAAAATCATAATGGATTTGTAGAGATTTAGTATAATAATCAATATAACTTTCTTATCAATAAGATGATGCTTGGAATATAACTTAACAAAAGTTCTTAAATGAAATTATAAGAGGCTTTAGACAAATATAAACACTTTAATAATTTTCTATACCATATTTCTAATGAAAGACACTACCTATGATTTTTCAAATTATTTTGAAAATAATCAGGAATTTGTAGGCATTTAGCAATATAACTAAATTTCACCTTATTTAACTGGGTGTTTGGAACATAACTTTTTCAGAGTTATAACATAAAAATTATGATCAAGGAGTGTTATAGTTTGCTTGAAGCATCGTGCAATTTTAAAATGATGGGTTTGTTTCTTAAAACCGGGTAGGTTAGTATTAAAAATGTATCCATATCTTTTTTAGTCCATACCGAGTGCGACCCTCACATTAAAATCGCAACGTAGTTCGTAAGGGGCACACTTACTTTAAAAAAATGGACGAAAATGCCACGTTGCTTATCGTGACTTATTAAAAGAATTTGTTTATATATTTATTTATTCTTCCCACAAATTTGGCTTCTCAGTCTGCTTCCTTCTTCTCCTCTTCCTTCTTCATCGGATGTTGGGGGTAGACTTACTCTTTGCTGCTATCAGCCAATTCTAAACTAAGCGTCGTCAGTCATCTCTCAGCCTTTAGAACCGCATCATACATTTTTTCACTGTTCAACTTCCCCTCACAGACCAAAGATGACGATGCAAGCAGTTTTCGCAGTTTTGACAGTCGCTTTCTGCATCGCCAAGGTCTGTATATAACTAATTGTTTTTTTTTTTTAAAATAACTATAAGATTCTTTGAAATCTAGTAATAGCTACTGTATATACTGGTGTAAAAGTCGACCTAAGCTCTGCACAGACAACAAATCAATAATTTGTAAATCAAAGTTACGTCGAAGAAATTAATTTTACTATCCTATTATGTTCTGATCTATACAAGTAGAAATATAAGAGATACACAGGCTTATTTATAGGTTTTGGTGCGTAGAAATAACGCTACTGTTACAGTAATTAATTTTTTACTTTTATTAATTTAGAGTCTATTTAGGCTTCTGTTTATTGATGTGATATTTTGGATTGCGGTGTACATTTCAGTCTCTCTAAAATAGTATTCATGTCATAAATAGTCAACCTCATAAATTTTACCTTTAAAAGTCTTTAAAATTCGACTTTTACACGAGAATAGATGGTAAATTATAGCTGAAAGATGGGTTTGACAGGAATACCGATGGAAAATCTCATCTTTCTTCAGTAACTCCAGATTAGATACAAAGTTAGGAATTGAAGTTATGATTTCTAATCTAGACAAGGCCAGCAATTTGAGGCGAAGGTGTTGAGAAAGTCGATTCTATCGACCTCAGTAGTGATGGTGATGATATCGACTCCAGTGCTTGGCTGGTACTTTATTTTATCGATCCCGGAAGGATGTAAGGTAGAGTTGACGTCGGCGGGATTTGACAATACGAAAATTGATTTCAATAATATTTTAAAAGAAAAAACAACTAATTATTGTTGGTAGCTACTGTGATTTAGTATAAACAGTACAACCACCAACAACTACAGCACCATCACAATTATCTCCAACATTACCACCACCATCGACACCATCATTCCTGTCATCTTCATATTTACACCCACGACATCATCACCAGCATCACCACAACTACTATAACTACCATAATTATCACCAACACTACTATCATCACTATCACTAAGGGAGCCGCATCTACATCATTGCTTTGCCTGCTAGAAATACCAGCCAAATTTCCTTCAAATAAGACCCAACTGTCTTAAATTTAAAAAGAAAACGACATACTATATAAAGTAGTCCCGAATAGCCTGAAATTTAAACTGGCTGGTCACTAAGAATAGCATGGAATGGACCTCCGTCGGTTTCGACGTTGAGTGGTTTCAATTGTCTGATCAGCTGAACAACCTGCTCATGAAATTAACGCGCAAGTGGTTGAACATTCTACAGACATGTGTACCCTTAACAGTTTTCAGGGATATTCAACGTGACCAAATATGTTCCAAATCTAGACCTTTAAACTACAGATTCAGTCCATCTTGTATTATAGTGTAGGTGACTGACTATTCCATAGACATGTGTACCATTAACGTAGTTCTCACAGAGTAGGGGTCGCAACCCCCGGCCTGCGAGCCACATCCAACCCGCGAAGAATTTTTGTCCGGCCCGACAACAGGTTTCAATCTTAGGCTAAGCAATCCCTGAAAAAGTGCTCTGAATTATTTTGGATTAGAATACCGACTAGAGAAGCCACAAGACTCACTAAGCTGAACGAACTTTTTTGCATGACAGTAACAAACAGACAAAAACAAGTATTTCATTAAACAATTTACCATTTCTGCCTGTGTTTTATTTGTAGTAAGGAATGTCATTAAAGTAATATCACATAAAATTCATTTTTATCCTTTAAACCCCGTATTAAGGTAGCCTTCTGGACAGAGCGCTCTGAGGTCGAGCAAATTTATTATATTTTGATATCGTGGACCGCCGACGAGACGTTGCATAACAATGTGATCCCCCGACGACGAGACACTGCATAGCTATGTGGCCCGCCGACGAGACGCTGCGTAAACATTATGGCCTGCACACCCCAAAAGGTTGCCGGCCCCCGTCATAGATATTCGGCGTGACACAATGTGTGACAAGGCTGACTCTTTGAATTACAGGTGCAATTCATTTTTGGATTTATTCAACAAATTTCAATTAAATTATATGCTTGTAATGAAAATGAAAACATTAAATAATTGTTTCTACTTTTGGCACAAGGCCAGTAATTACCCAGTGCATTACTGGTACTTTATTTTATCGACTCCGTAAGGATGAAAGACAAAGTTAACCTCAGCGGGATTTGAACTCAGACCATAAAGGGCCGTAACTCTTTGAAAACATTAAATAATTATTTCTACTTTTGGCACAAGGCCAGCAATTATCCCAGTGCATTACTGGTACTTTATTTCATCGACCCCGTAAACATTAAATAATGAAAGAGCAGTAGACCCTACAACCCAGTCTTGGCAGAATATCTCAGCTGCGCCCCACAGACAAAATGGCGAAGGCATTGGCAGCAACACCTGCTGCATTAGCTACTCCGCCTCACAGGGCCCCCCCCCTCATTTCCTGTCATAATCAGCTTGTGACAACTGTGTCGCAGAAAAATTCCTGAATCAATGAAACCAGCTAACTAACCAATCAACTAGAAATAGTAGCCAAGATTTAATTAAAATCACACCCACAGTCATAAAAATATGGAGAGTGGTGGCATTGGATAACGTGGTACTGAATACGTGGGTGGGGGAACAAAGCAAAACAACAACAAATACATTTTATGTAGGGGGTGTTAGCTGCAGGATTCTAGTAGTCTTAAGAATTGATTAACCTAACAAAGATAGAAGGATAAGGACCATTTTCGACTTCAAATGACCATGGGTTTTGCACCTAGAAAGTTCCCTTTTGAGGCACAAGACCAGGGATGTGTGGATCACATTATGGTCGGTCGCTTGTGATGCAGATAAAATGAAGCACTCAAAGACAAGCCGGTGCATTATATAGTATTAAAAAGATCGGAGGCCATATTTAGTTGATTTAGGTTTATTTAAATCTCCGTTATACATATTTCGATGAGGACTACCAATTTTGATAGCCCGTGCTCTTCAGACGGCATAAAAACTTGAAAACATTAAAAACCATTAAAAAACTTTTTTTCTTTTCGTGATACATGGGACGGCCGAATATGTTGTTGTTTCTTCGCCGGCCGGCCCCTGAATTTTTGATACCATATATATATATACATGCGACAGGTAAAAAAAATCTTCGTGGTCATCGAAATGGATACAGTTTCAACACCTACTGACGGTATTGCTGGTCTATCTGGAGTTACAGTGTCTGACAAAATAGTCAATCACTGTTTTTGGAGTATTAAGACGAAAACAAATCAAAACAAAACTTACGTATATAGAAATAAATGAACGACATTTAAATCGTACAATACGTGACGAAAAGGATCAGTTAGACCTGGGGACGAAATACAAATGTCTAAAGTAACTGTATCTATTCCAATGTTTTTTTCCATTGTCTTTGTTTTAGCCATGAGACCAAGCACGAGAGGTGACGAAAAGGGCGGAGAGGTTGCACCTCATTGACGCACTTCCTCCTGAGGAACTGCTTCGCTCTTCCCAAATTCTTGTTCACGCTGCGCAGGGCGCCTTGTCACCCTCACGCAGATCACCTCGGTGAACTCGATACCACCATCCGACGCTGTGCGGAACTCATCTGCAATGTTGGTTCTGACAGCGCTGGTTGACAATAGGCGAATCGCCTTGCGAGGTTCGGTGGCCTCGGCCACTGATCCACATCGTTTTTGGCACCGCCTGTCTACTTCTCTTCAATCTCCTCCAGTCACACCCTCATCAGCGAGGTACTCCACAAAGCGCCCAATCTAACATGGCCCTAAAACTGGAGCAGGCTGTGGCCGACTGGGTCGGCGAAGGCCTTTCTATCCCTCAATATACAAATGTCCAAAGTAACTGGGACATCAAGTGCAAGTCTACCTTCTGGCGGATCGAGTCTGGCTTGGACTAACACCACGGTGAGTGGGTCACCTCGGTGCCCTCCTCATCAACCGGTACCTTTCTTGATGATGAGTACACACGCATCGGCCTCCGCGTGTGTGAGCCACATAAATGCCATTGTGGGGTTGTCGTCGACGAGTTTTGCCTGCACCCACTGTCATGCCGCCAGAGTGCAAGCCGGTTCCCCTGACAGACCACTCTCAACAACATATTGAAAAGGAACTTGGGTGCAACTAACTTCCCATCACAACTGGAGCTAGCAGGCCTAGACGCCCCTCCCCCTCCGACAGAATTACCCTCTTTTCATTCGAGGGAGGTAAATCCCTCATCTGGGACGCGATATGCTGTGACACGTTCTCTGCCTCCAACTTAGTCGCTTCAGCCACAAACCTCGGTACCGCGTCCCGCAATGCAGAAGACAAGCAAATACCGGGGCTTGTCCGGTCGCTTCCTCTTTGCACCGGTTGCCGTCGAGACCTCAGGCATTTTCTGACTCCGCACAGCCGAGCTCCTCCGTAAAATCGGAACGTTGGTAGCTCGTCTGAGGAAGAAGCCTCGCAGGGTTGGGTGGCTGTTGCAGCGGGTGTCGCTGGCCATTTTCCGTGGGGCACAGCCGAAACACCGCCCCGATTTTGTTTAGAGCCTGTCACCCTCTTCTCTTCTTTCCTTGCCTAATAGTCCTTGCTCTTTTCCTCCTTTTTTCTCATGGCATTTATAGTCCTTTATTTTCCTATACAGCCAGATCTGCCCTTCTTCACACCTTCCCCCCTTTTTTCATTACTTAATTTTATTTTTCATCATCGAATAACTTTTGTTTCTAAAATATAGTTGACATATAAATATTTGTTTAAATAATGAATAACTGCAATTCAACAAATTTCAACTAAACAACGTTTGCGATTTGCGATATAAAAAAAGAAGGCAGGAAAAAAAAACGAACGTTATATATATATACCACATAAATAACAATATATATACCCAGTTGTCCCCCGATATTCGTGGGGCTTATGTTCCTAGAGCACCCCCGAAGAGTGAAAAACCGCGAGTATTAGATGTGGTCCATAAAAATGCCTATAAACGTCAAAATATAACGTAAAATCTAATAAAAAAAAAAAAGAGGGAACGTCTTATGCGAATGGGCGTCCAATAGGTCGGCAAATACAGTATATTGTTATAAATAATTTAGCGTTAAAAAAATATATATATATTGTCACGAAAAAGCCATTAAAAAATAGCGGAAGATATTTACGATTCCGCGAATATGCGGTGTTTTCCACGAACTATTAGTTAGGTTCTAAGGAAAATTCCGCGACTGCTGGGGGTACACTGTATATGTGTATACATATATCTATACAGCGTTTGGCTTGTGTCAGACGCTGTGACCCCGGGTGTACTAGCAATACCGTTGGTAAGGGTCGAAGCTGCCAAAGTCCACCTCAGCGGCCGATGACCCTGGAGTTCTGTGTCTTTCGTTTGTATATATTTTTTTTAAAAACTGTTTTTTAAGGTTCTTAAAAAATGGTTTTTCGTTTTGCCTTGATTTCGTTCGTTGTTTAGTCGTCTCTGTTAATTTTCCTAAGTTTATCATATATATCTGTGCATTATATCGGACGCGAGAAAAAGTACTCAATACCGGAGTAGAATTAAAATATTCATTTAATATGGCTAAGTCGTGAGCATTATTTCTCTGGAGTTTAACTTTCGAGGTTAACTTTGCCTTTCATCCTTACGGGGTCGATAAAATAAAGTACCAGTAATGCACTGAGTAATTGCTGGCCTTGTGCCAAATGTAGAAACAATTATTTCTCTGGAGTTTCACTTGCGCACTCGCAGGCTCATCAGGATGATCCTGCGAGAGTGTGGGAGAATCCAGAGTAACAAGGCTCACTAGATAACCATATTAAATGTATATATGTATGTATGCACTCCGTTTGTATTTAAGCTTTTTGTTTTCAAATCTGGTACTTATTTTATCGATCTCTTTTTGTCGAGGAGCTAAGTAACAGGACGTAGACATGGATACACACATACATATATATTTTTGCCTTTCATCCTTACGGGGTCGATAAAATAAAGTACCAGTAATACACTAGGTAATTGCTGGCCTTGTGCCCAATGTAGAAACAATTATTTTTTGTATTTACAAAATTGTATGACAATGTGTGTTTGAAAATATAATTGCCACAGTGCTGATGCCTATCAATATTACACGTGGAAATTATTTTTTACAGTTATCGACTACTTATAGTTATCTGCATTATGGCGGCTCTACGTTTTCAAATTAAATATTTTCCAATACTTCGTAAACCAACAATCATGTGTGTGTGTGTATACAAGGCTGTAATCTCGATCCCCGCTTAAGCCTTACTCACTACGCCTTCCTCTGACTGACTAATCTTATATACCCTTCTTATCTGTGACCGATGTCTTCTTCTGTCTCTCACCCTAGACCCATATAAGTAGACAATCCTACCCCCAAAATACCTACTTTTCACCCCACCTCAACAAAGTAATCATTGTTTCTACGTACGTATTAAAATTCATCGCCTCCTATCAGGGTGTATCGAATTTGCTTTATGTCGAACTAAATGTTAACGATTCTTACTTGTGAGTTCCACCTGGAGTGTGGTCCTGGGATTATTTCAGTAACATTTCGTTGGTGTGTTGGGTAGGGCGAGTTTTTTGTCCTTGTGTGACATGTGTAATATAGGAAGGTAAAAAATACATTCCACGTTACTCTTGGCTGCACCCATCCACACACACGTGTGTGTGTGTGCGCAGAGAGAAGGTGGAGGAGAAAGTAAAACTGGGCTTAAGACGTCTGTCTTCTATTTATATCGTTTCACGTGTCGTCTGCCGTCTAGCCCAACCCACGTAGTCATTCCTACAAACACATTGTATGTATGGTAATTTCTACTGAAAATCACACAACCCAGTTATAAGTTTTTTGTTTTTGTTTTTTTCCATGTAAACTCTTACAAATGTCTAGATATATAGAAGAGAGCAGACGTATACAACAATGATGTATTTTTAAAAGGGATTAAATTAAACAGGACGAGGGTGGAATTAAATAATAATAATAAAAAGGGGTGGTTGAAGAGTAGGGGTAGCCTCTACGCGGTATATCCCCGTCGCCTCACGCGGTGGAGAAAATGGCGAAAGCATTGCTGCGGAAACAGCCAGCGACACCCGCTGCAGCAGCTATACCAACTCATGTGGCACATCTACATCTCAGCTGCGCCCCGCGAGGGACAAAATGGCAAAAGCATTTTTGCGGAGTACTGCCTTAGACGCCTGCTGCATCAGTTATTCCACCCCACAGAGCTCCTACCCCATGCGGAATGCACTCTTCTTTATTTTGCGGCGGAAAACGTCAGTCCAGTGTTGAGGATAATATAATTGCTATCTATTGTCTGTTGCCTGTTCCAACAAGTTGTGGATTGTGATGTTGGAGAAGAGCTAACTTGGTTGTAGTCAAGGGCTCCATATTATTATTATTTGGCAATATCGGTAGAGTCGGGCACTAGGCTTTGCAGCGCAGAGTTGCGGTTTGAGTTCAAATCCCGCCGAAGTTAACTTTGCCTTTTATCCTTACGGGGTCGATAAAATAAAGCACCAGTAACGTACTGGGTCGATTTAATCGACTTTCCCCTCTCCCAAATTACTGGCCTTGTGCCTATACTAGAAATCAGTATTTGGCAATATCGGTAGAGCGTCAGACACCATGCTTTGCAGCACAGAGTTGTGGCCCTTTACGTTCTGAGTTCAAATCCCGCCGAGGTTAGCTTTGCCTTTCATCCTTATGGGGTTGATAAAATAAAGTACCAGTAAGTAGTGGAGTTGATTTAATCGTCTCCCTCCTTCAAATTTCTGGCCTTGTGCATAAAGTAGAAACAATTATTTGGCAGTACCAGTAGAGCGTCGGACAACATGCTTTATGACATATGGATGGTTACGCCCCTTTACGATCTGAGTTCAAATCCTACCGAGGTTAGCTTTGTCTTTCATCCTTACGGCGACGATAAAATAAAGTACCATTAACACACTGGTGTTGATTTAATCGATTTTGCCCTTGTGCCTAAATCAGAAATTATTATTTTTATTTTTTTAAATTTTTGCTACCATTAATAATGGCTTCTGTATTAGCCACACAGGACTGACATTAAGCAAACAATAGAGACGACAGAAGATGATACAGTGTGGGTTTCTGTGTTGAAAAAAGGTTATAACAAAAACTAAAAGAATAAACATTTAAAAATCAAACGAACAAAAATAGATTCCCCAATAGGAAGAGACCTGAGGGTCACTTATGGAGAAGACCCACAAAAATCCATGGTCATCCAGATCATTAGTGTCCTCTTCCAGTTTACAGGTGCATACTCAGAGCATGCCAATTCACTCAGACCATGCTTGCCACTCGCACCCACCTTTCAATAAACTGGTTGAAAGGTAGCACTTCCCTCTTCATCCTAATTTTCCTCTTCAAATGAAACCTGAAAAGGTTAACCAAAACTTTGCCAAAGAAGAAAGTGCTTCTTTTCAACCCTTTCAAACGTATCCACAACACAACCTCTTTTGCCGTAGCCACCAGGCAGATAACTGCTGCCTGTCCTTTCTGGCACACCTGACAGCAGGTGTTCAACATAAACCCACAAATCAGCAATACTCGAGCACTCAACATATGTATGTAGGACGGTTCCGTCACCCTGCACACTTCCCGGACAGGCTCGTGTGACGACACTTCCATGTCTGCATAGTTTATCTCGAATTGGCAATGCTCCCCGGTAGCACTGTCAGGGATTTCTGGAAGTTATCCATGGGCCCTGGACCGAAAGTCTCTCGGAAAAGAGTGACTAGTTGATTTTCGACGACGCCTAGAATCTTCCCAAGAATGTCATTGCTTTTACTCACCACTAACTATAGAACGCCGAAGTGTAGTTTCCACCGATCGTGCAGTCCATTTGACAGAGGGCTGTGAGCGCTTGAAGACATTCTAGTTTCCAAACACTCCTCTTCTTTTGACCCAGGACTTTAGCTCCATCTAGGAGACGAGCTGGGAGTAAACGTGTGCAGCGAACGGCAACCGCACCTGTTCACCTCCAAGAGCTGGAGACGTTATAGTCTCAGAGCATGTTTGCGCATCATCAGCAATGGCATGCTATCATAAATAATACATTCAATTTAATACAAGGTAAAATTTTCAGCCAGGGACCACATACCAGCTTAATCCGACACAGTTATTTCTACTCTCACATTAACCACTACGTTAAAGAACAGCTGAATATTATAATTTCGTACCAGGAAAACGGGCGTTGAATGATGATGAGGAAGGTATATATATATATAATGGTTTAGATCGATATCCAGTTAGTTCGATTTCATTGTTTATAATTTGCTCCACAAATTCATTTGGAGCATACGCAGAGGACTATTTGTAAGACAACATTCCCAGCCAGAAGCCTAAGCTATGAAAACTAGTTATTATATCGACAGATTAACACGTAAACGTTAAAGTACTGACAATTTCATTAATTGAAACAGCCAGTACAAAAATCTGCGTCTAAGATGGTACAGTACACACACACACACACATATATATAACATTCTTTGTCTCTCTGTCTGTCTTTTCCTTATGCAATCCAAAACGGCTCGACCAAATCAAATCAAATTTTACAAGGTAATAGTATTAGGCCCCGGGAGTAACAACATAATTTTTATTTTCATTTGGAATAAAACAATATAACACTTTATCTAAAATAATCTACTATAGACCACTATGGTTAAACAGATATTTTATAACATGACAATGACGTCACATATTGTATATGAGTGTGTATGTGTTTGCGCGTTCGTTACGTACGTTACACCTTAGTAAATTACATACACACATTTTTACGTAAATACTTAATGAGGTACACAGAAAATTAAACACAGGATTCCGACGCTAGTTTATCACACGCGCGCACATTTATATACAATTATCTATATCTATATCTACAACTCTCTCTCTATATAAAATTCTTTGTCTGTCTGTATTTTCCTTATGTAATCCAAAACGGCTCGACCAAATCAAATCAAATTTTACAAGGTAACAGTGTTAGACCCCCAGGAGTAACAACATTTATATGCAATTATCTATATATATCTATATCTAGATCTACATATAATATAAAAGATTTGAACTTCCATCATCTTTTTGAGAAACGTGGACCCACTACTTCTATGCAATGGCACACACTTTACAGCCAGGGGGATGATGAACCATCTCCTAGAGGTCACTATTCTTGGAGGCAATCGCCAAGGAGAAAATGCATTTATTACCAAGATTCCTCTTATTCCTTCCTCTACCGAACTGTCATTCAAGACTTCAGTTCCCTATTGGAGCCAGTCTTACTATGACCATACATAAAGCTTAGGCTCAGAGTTTTGAAGTTGTAGAATTGAATACAAGAGAAGCGCTTTTTACCCATGGACAGTTATATGTAGGTTATTGATGAGTGGAAACACCTAGAAATCTTCATATACTATGCACAAACAGTAAAACGAAGAATCTGGTGTATCTGGAAGATTTTTTACTGCTTATTTTTTTGTAACACACACAGCACGGTCTCGCCTCATACTGTAAACCAGACAAACATCCAATACAGTCATTTTCTCTTCTACCTGTCTTCTTTTATCATCTGTTTACCTGGGCGAAGCTGGGTAAACAGATGATACTTTGATAGGCTTCGGCCATAAAGAGAGAGAAAGGACCATATATCTTATGAAAACACGCAGTATCTTGTATATATACAAAGCACATATATCAAGGAAAAATATGTATAATTCTTAATAGCGTTATTTCATGATTCGAAGCACCAGAACTTAAAAGCAATCTAAGTAATCGATCATCGATCACTAACTATCGATTTTGGTTAAATTATGGGAGACGCGAATCAATCATCAGAGGAAATGGGTAATTATATAATTCGAAATAAAAATATAGAATCGCGATTTATATCTGAAAGGAAATTCAACAAATCATCTCTGCGCGGAATGCAGTATGGTGTAGTGTATATATATATATATATATATATGTATGTGTGTGTGTGTGTGTGTGTGTGCACAACTGGCACTTCCTTGGTTATGACTACGAGTTTTCTAATTGATACGATCAACGGAAAAGACTGCACCTGAAGTTAACGTGCAAGTGGCTGAGCATTCCACAGACATGCGTACACTTAACGTAGTTCTCGGTGAAATTCTGCATGACACAGAATGTGACAAGGCTGGCCCTTCGAATTACAGGTACAACTTACATTTTTGCCAGCTGAGTGGACTGGGGTAACGTAAAATCAAGTGTCTTGTTCAATAATATAACGCAGTCGGGAATCGAACTCACGACTGTAAACACTAAGCCACGTGCCTTCACATGCATGTGTGTGTGTATATATATATATATATATATATATATCCGAATGTGATTGGCTGCTGAGAGAAAAGAGTACTCAATACCTAAGTAGAGTTTTAATATTCATTTTATTAAGGCTAAATAGTAATTCTTGTTACTTTGAAGTTACAAGCGAAACTCCAGAGCAACAAGATTCACTATATAGTCTTAATAAAATGAATACATATATATATATTTAATAAGGGTATTAGCTCTAACCTAGCTGTGTATATGAAATACGTGAATTTGTATATCTGGCGTTATACGGTATATTTATAAATGAACATTTTGAAAGCCTTCAGCTATGAATTTGCGTGTACCAGCAGAAGCTAAGGACAGCTAACTAGTGATAATGACGTCATCATTTCTGACTCTGGTCGTTATCAAGCTAATGCTACCTACCCCGCTTGCTGCTGCAAATTAACATAAGCGAAAACACGATTTAGAAGCCTATGTACATGGACTGATGAGCCTCATTTGCATATAGAGCTATCGGTTAGCTCGGCCGGAAGATAAAATAAGGGTATTAGCTGTAACATATCTGTGTATATGAAATACGTAAATTTGTATATCTGAGGATATACGCTATGTTTATAAATAAACATTTTGAAAGCTTTCAGTGTATATATATGTATATATATATATATATTAGATTAACAATGATAATAATAACGAAGGCAAGTTATTTTACATATTCATTTCATTTCATTGTGTGTGTGTGTGTGTGTGTATATATATATATATATATATATATATAGAGAGAGAGAGAGTAATATATATTCGTCTTCCTCAGAAAGCATATATATATATATATATATCCAAAATTAAATTATGGGTGTCATGTCCGAGAGACATACGCCATATCCACTGTAGAATGAGCTCAAAGATTCCAATGAATAGATCCGAGCCTGCTAATATACATATTTATTTTATATATATTTCAAGGGTACTAAAACTTTGGTACGCTCTCATCTCTTGAAATATATATATATAATAAAATAAATATGGTTTTATAAAGATAGCTTCCATTTATTAATATTATTGATATTATACTCCAGAATAAATTTGGTGGGTGCTTCTAAACTGTTATAAACTAAATTTGTTGAATAATCAAGCAATTAAATAACTCATTGCTTATATATATATATATATATATATATATATATATATATATATATATGTATATCAGATAGGATGTGGTAAAAACCAGTGGGTCCTGTCAGAAACAACTGTCTCCAACTGATCCGGCTGGATCCCCAAGTGAGACCAGCCAAGCTCATGGATGTTATCCAACCATCTTGCTCAAGGTCTACCCCTGAGTCTCCTACCAGTTGGTTTTTCCCATAAAATCTGTCCACCGATTCTTTCCCCGAGACATTCTAACCACATGCCCATAGTATCGGAGCTGTGATTTCTCAATTCGGAGAAGTAGCTGCTCTACCTGGAGTGATTATCTGATCTCCGAGTTACACACTCTATCGAATAAGGTTGCTCCAAAGACCCTTCGGAGGACCCCCACTTTAGCCGCTTGAATTCACGATCGTATTCTTTCGATCATTACCCTAGATTCATGGCACGAATACCGAATTGGAGATAGCGGGAGAGAGGCTTAGAAGTAATTATATCTATAGTATTTCTAATTCTGAGAACATACCAGTTAAAAGTGAGATTAACTCAAAAAGATTTGATTACAATATTTTGTGAGACGAACACAGAACATGAAATATCGCCGTAACATTATTTGTAATGTCAACAATGTGATCTCGCCTGGATTAATTAATATGCTTTATCATCCCATTAATAACGTGGTTCTTTATGGTCAAAGGGGGAATAACTCTGAGATATTATTTGAAAGGGCGGTGGATTGGCAGTATCGGTAGAGGGTCGAACGCCATGCTTTCCAGCATAGTTACGTCCCTTTACGATCTGAGTTCAAATCCCGCCGAGGTTGACTTTGCCTTTCATCCTTACGGGGTCGATAAAATAAAGTACCAGTAATGCACTGGGTAATTGCTGGCCTTGTGCCTAAAGTAGAAACAATTATTTGAAATATTTCATTGCTTTAATCTTTGCGACTGCGGCCACGTTAAGCTCGTATTTATTCGTTTCAAGTTTGATCGATTTTATCGATTTTTTTTTTTTTTTGTTGCAATTTTCACAGTTGAAAATTGCAAACTTGACTGTCACCACACATTATGAACCTGAAGATTGCGAAAGCATGAAAGTACTTGTTCAATTAACACTTAACATTTAATACTCTATCATACTATTTCATTATAATACCATTATAAATTTTAAAGGATTGTAAATAAAACGAGTAAATCAGACACAGTTGGAATTCCTCTTATTAATATATATATATATATATATTTATATATATATATATATCAGTTATCTGATGATTTGGTTAAGCATACATCGTATTTAAAATTGAGTGACCCAACTTCAAGTGATTATCAATTTTAAGACAACTTAATCAATGAAACAATTGTTAATACTGTAAATAAAACCCTTCTTGTACTGTTGACCACGTTATTCTTCACTCTCTCACTATATATATATATATATATATATCATCATATATATATATATATATATCATCATATATATATATATATATATATATCATCATCATCATCATCATCAACGTTTAACGTCCGTGTTCCACGCTTGCATGGGTTTGGACGGGGGTAGTCCCACTTGAGGCAAGAGTGATTGTCTTGCTCGCATAGGACTGTCTGGCAGGTTTTCTACAGTTGGATGCCCTTCCTAACACCAACCACATTTACAGTGTGGGTCTGGGAGGTTTTTACCGTGTTGCCTACACGGCCACATTACAGCGTGGACTGTGTGTTTTTTTGTCGTGACACCTACACGATCTCATTTGTTTCGGCCTGGATGGTGTGGCACCAACATAACTTTACATAGAATGGGGTGGGGGTGGTGGGGGTGGGACGGGGGGGGGGGTATTTTGTTAGAGATGCCTACTGGCTGTAGTAGGTTTTACTATGTATTTAGGTAAGGCGGGTCTTCTCTGTTACTGAGTACCGCCAAAGGTCTCGGTCCAGTGACATTGTCTTGGAGAGGTGTAAGTGTGTGAGGTCGGAGTTTATCAGCTCGTCCCAGGTTTTTCTAGGTCTGCCTATTCCGTGGCTACCGTCTATCTTTATTGCCCTGCACTTTGTTATACAGCTATCGACTTTCATGCGCATCACGTGACCATACCAACGTAGCCTTCTCTCGAATAAACAACATCTGATCCCTCTTATTTCTAATTTTTTCCTTAGTTCGTTTATGCTTTGCCGTTCACGTATATTACTGTTACACATCCAGCGGAGCATGCAAGCTTCGTTCCTCTCTAGTCTGCGTATATCCTCTGCACACAATGCCCAGGTCTCACTGCCATGCAACATTGCTGTTCGTATGCAGGCATCGTACAACCTGCCTTTCATTTTTAGGGAGAACCCTTTAGCAGCTAATATATATATATATATAAGTTATCTAATAAACAAGATAATTATATATATATATATACACACATACACACATATATAGTGCTTAGTTCACCCTGTATGGTGATCTGGTGCCACAACAACAAAAGCCCCCAGTCCACTTTGAAGGTGGTCGTACTGGTAACATGATATGAGCAGCACCCAATCCACCCTATATAGTGGTCAGGCTGGTGGCACAACAAAAAGCACCCAGTCACCCCTGTAAATTGGTCGTGCTGGTGATGCAAGAAAAAATAACACAGTTCATCCAATAAGGTAGTCGTGCTGGTGATACGAGAAAAAGAAAGCGCCTAGTCCCTCTTGAAAGGTGGTTGTGCTGGTGACATGATGAAGACGCACTCAGTCCACACTGTAACATGGTTGCCATTGAGAAGCGCATAAAAACGAAGCCAAATTACAGATCTGAATGAGCGAAATAGATGTTAAATGATGTGATACATACATATCTTAGGAAAAACCAAAGTTTTGGTAAGTAGGAAAGATGACAGCACTCTGATCCCACCAGGAAATGACCCTGCGCAATAGGTAGAAAAGGAGTATGTAATAACTCTATATGATGTACACAATGTAAATATTGGATAAACAAGAGGTTTAGTGGGATAGCAGGCAGATTAACAGAAAAGTTAAACTTTGAATGTGCAGATGCACATAAATGTTTAGTTGTAAAATCATCAGTAAAAGAAACATTTTCTAATCCCAAGAAGGCTCCATAGAAGTAGTTGATAGCTTCTGCTACCTAGATGATCAAATTAGTGCAGGAGGAGGCTACACTGAAAGCATAAGAACAAGATGGAAAAGGGTCAGTGAGCTACTACCTCTGTTGTTGACAACAAAAGGTTTCTCTCTATGAAAGAAAGACCAGCTCTATGATGCCTACGTGTGAAGTGAGATGTGGGCAATGAATTCAGAGGATATGTGAAGGCTGGAGAGAAATGAAACAAGCATGCTTCAATGGATGTGTAATGTTAATATGCATGAAAGATAAAGCATAGATGAACTGAGAGAAAAGCTGGATATAAAAGAAATCAGATGTAGTGTGCAAGAGAGAAGACAGCACTGGTATGGATATGTGATGCATATGGATGATTATTGTTGATTGAAGAAGTGCTAAGAAATTCCAGTGGAAAGGAGTTACAGTAAAGGGAAGACTTGGGCAGAGGTCTTGAAAGCTAGTCTTAAATCAAGGAATCTCACAGTCAGGTTGACGATGGACCATGCAAGCATAGAAAAGTAGATGTAAAATGGGAATGATGAGGATTATATATATATATATATATATATAATAGAAGTAGTCATTGAAGCTAATGGTGGATTCACTGAATAGATGTGTCAAGAAGAGTCTCAAGGTTATTCATGCCCATATTTTCTGAAATAAAGCTCTTCTTTCATGACTTAAGTGTCTTTTACTAAATTCATGCAAATATCCTTAAAGAACTGAGCCACCTATTATATAGTAAGGAGATGTTAAATGATGATAATGTATATATTCGCATATATGTGTTTTCAAATAATCTGAGGGGGAGGGGGAGGTGTATCTCGGATATTCTAAACCTCAGAGATTTCTTCAGTGGGAATTTTTTTTTCTGTGTCTTTCCATTTGTTTTCAAACAATCCTACTCCCTTTTCCAAAAACGGAGGCTGAGAGTGACGGGCACCCTCGGAGTTACAGATAGCACCTCCCAGCTGTATAAATTTATAGAAAAACACCTGCTGGGGATCATGAGAAATTATTTTTCCTAGATTTTTTTACGTGTGTTTTCAACTAATTCGACTAATTACGTGTGTTTTCAACTGACCTCCGACATGGTCACAATCGCCTTTTTTTTCTGAAAAACGGAATGGAGGTGGTGGGGCTATTAAGTATGTGTGCAAATATGTCTACAAGGTTTCTGATGTTGCCATGTTTGCACTACAACAACGAAATATGGCCAGCGAGGTGTCAAACTTCCAACACGGCAGATATATCAGCTGTAACAAAGTATTCTGGTGCATTTTTGCATTCCCAATTCAGACCTATTACCCGCCGGTGCAAAAATTTGACATTCATTTGGAAAATAGACAATGAGTGTATTTTACAGCTCGAAATGCAGCCCAACAAGTCATAGCATGAAGAAAGACAACTTTGCTAGCATTTTTTAAACTTTGTAGAACATAGATTTGCACAAACTCTACTATATGGACAAATATCCTATTATATCTTTGATAAACACAGAAAAACGGAATAGGTGAAAACAAGGGAGACCAGTAGGAAAACCCGAAATTCGTAAAGCAGTAACACTAGGTAGGATTTACACAATACATCCAGGACAGCGTAAATGTTTAGAGATGCCTACTGGCTGTAGTAGGTTTTACTATGTATTTAGGTAAGGCAGGTCTTCTCTATTACTGAGTACCGCCAAAGATCTCGGTCCAGTGACATTGTCTTGGAGAGGTGTAAGTGTGTGAGGTCGGAATTTATCAGGTCGTCCCAGGTTTTTCTGGGTCTGCCTACTCCGTGGCTACCGTCTATCTTTATTGCCCTGCACTTTTTTATACAGCTGTCGTCTTTCATAATATACACATAAATAACGACACTAAACCTTATATATAATACCTACAAAATTATAAACATATAGACATAGGAGTTACTCCCCTTGAATAACTAAACGATATCTAGCTTATTTACCACCCTTTGACATCACAGGTTCTTGTATAAGTCCTCTTATCTTTTTGCCTGATGAAAAGCATACCCCTGAGAAGATCATAAGATAACTTTATAGCCAATACTGGGGCAGGCTTTGAAACCTTAGGTAGCAAGCAAATATGTTGAGTATCATTAGTAATATTTCAGCTCGGTAGATATAGAGTGCTCGTTTTCCTTTATCCAGTCTTTGGCACTACATACATTTATACTATTATCTGAGTTCAAATCCCGCCGAGGTTAACTTTGTCTTTTGGGGTCGATAAAATAAAGCACCAGTAATGCACTGGGATAATTGCTGGCCTTGTACCAAAAGTAGAAACAATTATTATCATCATCATCATTCCTTCATCTCAACATAGTCCTCTTTCTATAGCAACATTCCACCTTCGAATGAGGGCGTGTATCCCAAAAGACAGTTGCCATGATTTTCCTAGCTGACTTTTGTTGCCTTGAGCTTTTGGGTTTTAGGAGATGTCAGGTGATGCCATTCCATCGATTGCCTTTTTGACTCAGGTTTATAATGATTAATCCTAGTTTCATCACCTGTAATAAGCTTTGTAACGAACGTGTTGTATTTTTGTCTGAATTCAAGGAGCTCAATGCAGCAGTTAACCCTTTCAGTCTTGTGCTCAACTGTGAGTTGTCTTTGTACCCAACAGGCACAGACTTTTGAAAACCCAAGTGAGTCAACAATGCTGTGAGCATTACCATCACTTACTCCAAATTCTAATGCCAACTCATCAATGGTTATGCACCTATCAGCTCTGATTAAAGTGTCTACTTTTGCTTTGTTGGCAGGGTTGACGGGCGGCCAGCATGAGGTTTGTCTGCTAAGCTCGCAGTTCCCACCTCTTCATTTTCATTCAGACAACGGGTCCATCTATGCACATTGCTATAGTGTAAGGCGTCACCTTTATAAACATTTTTTAGTCTCTTGTGAATGTTAACAATGGTTTCTCTTTCAGCAACAAGGAATTCAATTACTGCTCTTTGCTTCTGACGGACTTCCAAGGAGGCAGCCATCTTGAAATAAACTCAGTCACTAGTGTGGAAAATGGACGTTAAACGATGATGATATATATATATATATATATATATGTGTGTGTGTGTGTGTGTGTGTGTGTATTGTTTTTAGTATTTGTTTTGCAAAACGTGTGTTGAAACAGATATTGTTATACTTTGGGAGGGTCATGCTACCATTACAAAAACAAGATGGTGTAGGACAGAACAAAGGAGAGACATGAAATAACAACAAAAGTAGTCACTGAGGAGGTCACAGAATGTGTGGCAAAAGAGCTTTAGTGACAATCAGCAACTAAATAACCATCTGGTTATTACACTAACTGACTAAGAAATTATAATAATAAATTGAAATGAAATCCAACAAGTGTGTGTGTTTTTTATTGACAGCATGACCCTCCCAGAGTATAACAATATATATATATGTATCACTTGTTCACATTTTTGTTATAAAAAAATATGCTTTTATTTTTATTCTTCATTTTTTTTTCTAGGCTGGAGAAACCACCATTTCAAAAATGGTATTTTTTGACATTGAGATTGGTGGTAAACCAGTAGGAAGAATTGAATTGGGCCTGTTTATGGAAACAACTCCAAAGACTGCAGAAAATTTCTATCAGCTGGCAACGGGACAAAATGGTTACGGCTATAAAGGATCAAAATTCCACAGAGTTATCAAAGATTTTATGATCCAAGGTTAGTTATAATCATCATCATCATCACCATGTAAGATCTGTCATTCCTTGTAACAAATGTTGGACAGATCGTCACCAACTGAGTCACAGTACTCAATCAGAGCTACTGATCTCTCAAATGGGTTGGGAGTTGCAGCTTGTTTACATACATTCCTACACTCTACAGGGTACACCATGTGCATTTTATTGTGGCACCAACAGTCCTTGACACAGCTGAAGAGTCCTCCTAACCCATTGTTTGACAGATTTTCTGCAGTTAAATGCCCTTTGTATCACCAACCACTTTATAGACTATACCCCAGGCATTTATCATGTAGATCACCAACACTAGAGAGGTCATGTGTGTGTATGTGTCGCCATGTGTGTGTGTGCCTCCATGTCTGTGTGTACGTCCAGCAACTTACCAGTTCAACAAAAAAGAGATCGATAAAGTAAGCGCTAGGCTTGAAACAATAAGTGCAGGGGTTGATGTGATTGACTAAATTAAGTCAATGGCCCAGTATGGTTTCAGTCATTAGACTGAAACCAGTCTTTTCAATATAATTCACATACTGTTGTATCTGGTCTGATGTGGGTGTAGGTTAGTTGGTCTGTAAATACAGCAACTTACTACTGTTTTCAATATAATGCTGATGAGAGCTCCAAATGCCACAGAGAATAAATAGAACTGCACAGGGTAGCTGCACACTCTGTAAACCAATGAGAAGGAAGTCCATCCAGGTGAGCTGAATTAAAACAGTTACATGGAAGAGAGGACTCTTTGGTTCTGGCTGACAACTTCTCTAGTATTGGTGGCATGATAAAATGTATGGTGTCAATGCAGTAAATTAGTTGGTTATAGGAAGGGGACCCAGCCAGAAAACTTCTGTAAAAAAAAACATGACTAACATAAAATGAATTAATATAAATACTGTTGCATCTTCTTTGCTACAAGGTGAGTTGGGGTGGATTGGTTTGGAAATACAGCAATTTACCACCATTTCAATCTAATGCCAATGCTATTGTGTCTTCTCTTCTAGGTGGTGACTTCACAACATTTGATGGTCGTGGTGGTAAGAGTATTTATGGCGATAGGTTTGATGATGAGAACTTTACACTGAACCACACCGGACCAGGATGGCTCAGCATGGCAAATGCAGGTAAATATAAAAAATTAAAGACTTCTCACCCTTTGAACAGCCCCTAATAACATGGCTGACATGGTTTTGTTCTTGTCACAGCTGTTGTTGGTACTGTTGTTGTTGCTGCTTCAGTTGCTACTGTTATTGTTGCTGCTGCTACTGTTGTTGTTGCTGCTGCTGCTGTTATTGTTGTTGCTGCTTCAGTTGCTACTGTTATTGTTGCTGCTGCTACTGTTGTTGTTGCTGCTGCTGCTGCTATTGTTGTTGCTGCTTCAGTTGCTACTGTTATTGTTGCTGCTGCTACTGTTGTTGTTGTTGCTGCTGCTGCTGCTGTTGTTGTTGCTGCTTCAGTTGCTACTGTTATTGTTGCTGCTGCTACTGTTGTTGTTGTTGTTGCTGCTTCAGTTGCTACTGTTATTGTTGCTGCTGCTACTGTTGTTGTTGTTGCTTTTATTGTTGTTGCTGCTGTTGTTATTGTCAGAGCTGTTGCTACTATTCTTGTTGTTGTTACTCTTCTTGTTGCTCTTGTTATTGTCGTTACAGCTGTTGTTGCTTTTATTGTTGCTGTGTTGCTGTTTTTGTTATTGTTATTTTTGTTGCTGTTGTTCTTATTCATCATCATCATCATCATCACCGTTTTACGTATGTTTTCCAAACTGGCATGGGTTGGACAGGCTGCTACATTGTTAAATCATTATCTTAGTAATGAAATATTAAATAATTTTAGTAAATCCCCCACAACTCTTCATTAACACTTTTGATATCAACCTGGTTAAACTGCCTCTGGTTCTAAGAAACAAAACCACCCATTTTAAAAGGTTTCTATTTTAATTAAAATCTTCCAATACAATTTTATACAAGAACTCTTCTGTAGTTCCTATCATTAAAATACTAGGAATCCCCCCACACGATACAATCTCATTGGAGGCCAGCTAAACCTGGAAATGTGAGAGCTGTAACAACAACAACTTAGGTGTGTGCATGATAGGACTGCAGCCCCTATCATTAAAACATTCAAAAACTTTCTGAATCACAGCATCATAGGAGGCCAGCTAAACCTATACAGGTGTGTGTGACCTGTAACAACAATAACATGATAGAACTGGGGTCCCTATCATTAAAACGCCCATGATACCTTCTATGAGATAGGAGGCTAGCTAAACCCTCATAGGTGTGAACTGTAACTACAACATGACAGGATTGGGAGCTTCTATCATTCTATATGGTGAAACCTCATATGAGCTGTAACAACATTATAGGACTAAAGGCTCCTATCATTAAAACAGCCAAGAAACCTCCTATGAGCTGCAACAAGAACATGATAGGTCAAGAGGCCCCTATCATCAAAACACTAGAGAAACATCCCATGAGATGTAGTTTTATTTGGCCTCCGATGAAATGTAATCTGTTAGAAGGCCAAATAAACCTACATGGATGTTAGCTGAAACAATGACAAGACTGGAGGTCCCTATCATTAAAACACCAGAGAAACCTCCCTTGAGCTGAAACAACAAAGATATGACAGGACTGGTGCCCTAGTCATTAAATCATTCGGAAAACTTCCTTTGAGATGCAATTTAATAGGAGGCCAGTTGTAAGAATGTCATTGGATTTGGGCCCCCTATCATTATAGCATTAGAGAAACCTCCTAAGAGATGCAACTTTGTAGGAGGGCAGCTAAACCTACAAACATAGGTGTGTGTGCTGCAACAACAACAACAACAACAACAGCAGCAGCATACATATATGTGTATATGATAGGACTGGAGTTTCTCACATTAAACACCTAAGAAACCTATGAAATGTGCCCCCATAGGAGGCCAGCTAAGCCTACAAAGGTGTGAGCTATGATTTTCATTTAATTTTCCTTTTTAATTTTCTGTCTAATTCAGGAATTGATACAAATGGATCTCAGTTCTTCATTACAACAGTAGTGACCAGTTGGTTGGATGGACGCCACACTGTATTTGGTAAAGTGATCAAGGGTATGGACGTTGTGAGGAAAATAGAATCAACAGAAACAAATGAGAAAGACAAACCCCTGGAAGATATCGTCATCGCTGCCTGTGGGAGTGTGCCTGTTAGTGTTCCCTTTGATGTCAGTAAAGAAGGAGTCACCGACTGACTACTCATGCACCTTTATCTCTTTTGAGGGAGAGGTTTTTTTTATTTAAAACAAAACAAAAAAAAAATTAAATATATGAATATAAAAAAATAAAAAAAATGTCAACATATACATACACATACAAAACAACTTCTTCCTGTCAACAAAAATGCCTTTAGTTGAAATTTTCATTAATTTTTAATTGAAATTTTTTTTAAAAATTACAATACTACAAAGATATAAAGTTAGTTATTTGATAATGTGTTTGTTTTTTCTGGAAGCCACCACATTGCAGATAACTATAAATAATGGTTGAAAAAGTCATGTAAAGTATCCCTGGAGACAAAAAAAGTGGACAGAATCACTGGCACATGAATGATTCGATTTCCTGCAGATGTTTTTTGCCACTTTTTTCCATCTTCAGGGGCACTTTGCTCAACTTATTCAACTATTATTTATATATATCTGCCTTGTAGCAGCTTTGCAAAAGGAAAAGCAGACATGTTTTCAAATTTCAAAGTTAATTTTATATTTCGTTTGTGAGTTGTGAGTACCCAAGCATGGCTGCAGTAAGCCAATGGGGGAACAGGTAAGAAAAATGTGTTGGAAAGGAATATAGTTTAAAGTTAGTTTTTTTCTTTAATTATTAATTTAATTTTTTCTGGATACGCCTGTTATTTTTTCACATCTGGCTAGTGGTTAGGGTGTTGGACTTACGATCATGTCATTGGTTCAATTCCAAGACCAGGTGGCGTGTTGTGTTCTTGAGGAAAACACTTCATTTCATGTTATTCCAGTCCACTCGGCTGAAAATGAGTACCATCAGCAACAGCAGCTAGGGGCTAACCCTGCGATAGACTGGTGTTTTCTCCAGGGAAGAGTCTTGTAATCTCAGCTTCTGCCTGGTGAGCCTTTGGGCTTGGGACAAATTTTAGCCTTTAAATTTTAATATTTTTTTATAAATTAAGATGAAATTTAAAAAAAAAGAAAGAAATTTATGAAAATGGAATATTTTGAATATAAAATATATATTTTCTATTTACCAGTTTTATCATCTTATATATTGACAAAATATTTTATGCAAACATTATGGAACATATATCAGATCAAATTGATCTTAATTCGGTTCTATAAACCTTGGACCACCATCTCCTTCAAGTGAAATTCTTGCTTAACAGACCAGTGATGTAGCATAGGTTACCAGTACTCCCATATATGTATGTATGTATATATATATATATATATATATATATATATATATATATTTATATATATATATATATTTATATATATATATATATATATATATATTTATATATATATATATATATTTATATATATATATATATATATATATATTTATATACATATATATATATATATATATTTATATACATATATATATATTTATATATATATATTTATATATATATATTTATATATATATATTTATATACATATATTTATATATATATATTTATATATATATATTTATATATATATACATATATTTATATTTATATATATTTATATATATATATTTATATATATTTATATACATATATTTATATACATATATATACATATATATATATACATATATTTATATACATATATTTATTATACATATATATATGTATAATGTATATATATATGTATATAAATATATGTATATATGTATAATGTATATATATATGTATATAAATATATATGTATATAAATATATATGTATAATGTATATATATATGTATATAAATATATATGTATAATGTATATATATATGTATATAAATATATGTATATATGTATATAAATATATATATACATATATATATATATACATACATATATATATATATATACATACATATATATATATATATATACATACATATATATATATATATATACATACATATATATATATATATATACATATATATATATATATATATATACACATATATATATATACAAATATATATATATATATATATATATATATATACAAATATATATATATATATATCATACTTTACAACTTCTCCACTTAAGTTATCTTAAGTTTGTATTTATTAAACATCTTAAAATATTCTAAACTGATATATTCAGACCAGTGTCATCTTTGTTGTTATAGTTACAACATTTCAGTCATTGCACCCGCCAACCTTCTTCAGTTGTCTGTTGCATTTGAAGAGTATGTATGTGAAGAAGACCAAAACAAACAAGTGAACTCACAAATAGGTAATATGAGGGTATCCTTGGCAAAGAATGAGAATAATCTATCCCCTATGAGTTCAAAATTGCATATACAACAGGCAACTATAGAGATCTACTTATTAAATGACTACGATTCAAGGCTCAATGTGTTATTTCAATCAACAATCATGTAGAGCTAAAATATCCAATAAACTGCTCAGTTTATAATAATGATAATTCCTCTGAAGAAGGTCAGAGGGCACAACAGCTGTAATGTGATTATAACAACTAAATTGAAGCCTCTAATCTGAATATATCAGTTTAGGATAATCCTCATATAAAAATTTAGCTAAAAACTTTAAAATGTTCATTTACAAAAATAAAGAAAAAGTTATGTACTTATGTCATCAATTACATTAGCATTTATTAAAGAACATTAATTTGTATTCAATTTATGCAAGTTTATGTTAATTTGTATATAATTTATGCAAGTTTATGTTAATTTCTTACATCAATTTGTCTTGTTTACTTTACTTTTGTACTGGACCAATTAATTAAATGGTCAACTCATGAAGTTTTGTAATTACATATATATTTTTATGTTTGCTTGTTGTGTTATATTTTTCTATTTGATCATCATTATCATCAGCATTGTCATCATCATCATCATCATCATTGTTGTTACCATCATCATCAACATCATTTTATTTCTGTTTTCCATGCTGGCATGGGTTGGACAAAAAGATTTGATAGGTTAGATAACCATATCTTGCTCATACTTTCTGTTTTGGCATGGTTTCTATTTCTAGATGTTATTCCTAATGCCAACCGTTTTATAGTGTGTACTGGGTGCCTTTAATCTAGCACTAGCACTTTACAGTCGGATGGGTGCATTTTATTGTGACACTAGCAGTACTACTTTAGAGAGTGTACTGGGTGCCTTTTATTGTAGTACCAGCACCACAACTTTACAGCAACATTAGGGTGTTGTCTTTGGACAAGTTGGAAAAAGGCAGTGATGAGAGTGGATTGCTGTCAGATGAGGGTGGATGGAAACTAGATGCTGCTTACCAAGGGATGGAGTTGTCCCACGTGGGAGGTGGAGTTGGGTTGCGAAGGTAAACTTAAAGAGAGTGAGTGGAATTTAGCAGTATATTGTGGGGTATGCATGTGTCTTGATTCTCCAATTCTTCGTCATGGGTTGGATAAAGAAAGAGAGAATCAAGGACATTGATCATTATGATCTAACAAAAGATATGTACTGTTTACTATTTCGTTTATATACATATCTATCTCTCTGTCTGTAATATTTTTTTTTTCCTCTGAGAGGAATCAGCTACACATTGGAGAAACTCCAGAGTAATTAACTGACAACTGACTTGGCTTTAATAGAATATATATAATGCATACACATATATATATATATCATCATCACCGTTTTATGTCAATGTTTCCATGCTAGCATGGGTTGTCCTGTTGTGGGCAATGTGAGGTCAAGTGACCATGTCTTGCTCCTACAGGATTGATTTTGGCTCGGTTTCTACAGCTGGATGTCCTTCCTAACACCAACCTCATTTACAGTGAGTACTGGGTGCTTTTTTACCATGGCACCTACACGACCACTTTACAGTGTGGACAGGGTGCTTTTTGTTGTGACACCTACACGACACTACAGTGGTAGGGGTGTGGCGGCATATTGTCTATATGCTTCAGCTTCAGCTTGTACCTGTGGGAACTTGGGTCTTCTGTATTACTGTGTAACACCAGAGCTCTCAGTCCTGTGTCATTGCCTTTTAGAGGTGCAATTGGACATGGTCAGTTTTTATCACCTCATTCCAGGTCTTCTTATGTCTCCCCACTCCAAGGCTTCCATTGACTTTTAGTGCGCTGTGTCGTTTTATGCAACTGTCATCCTTCATACGTATCACATGTCCATACCAATGTAATCTTCTCTCAAGTAAACAGCATCTGATCCCTCTTATTCCTAATTTCTCACTTAGTTTATTTATGTTTTGCCGTTCGTGTATATTACTATTACACATCCAACAGAGCATGCATGCTTCATTCCTTTCCAATCTACACAGTTCCTCTGCACACAATGCCCATGTTTCACTGCCATGTAACATTGCTGCTCATATACAACCATCATACAATCTGCCTTTCATTTTTAGAGGGAAACCTTTTTTGGCCAACAGCAGTATTAGCTCTCTGAACTTTTTCCATCCCGTTCTAACTCTGGCTACTGTACTTTCAGAGCACCCTCCACCACTGCTGATTTTGTCACCCAGGTAATGGAAAGTGTCCATTATTTCTATAGAACCATCTGGGCAGTAGAAGAAGCTAGTATCCTGTGGGCACTTGCTACTTATTGCACCTGAGCATCAGCCACATATAAAATCTATATTCTTAGATAGCTTGCCTGTGATCCCACTACATCTTTTATGTACCCATAGTTTGCATTTGGGGCATAGAATGGAATATCTACCTACTCCTATCCTACACACTGAGCATGGCCATTTCCCAGATGGCACCTGTGCCCTATTTTCCTTTCTACATACTAGAACTTTAGTCTTAGATAAGTTAACTTTAAGGCCTTTTCATTCTAAGCCATGCTTCCATGTTTGGAATTTCTTCTCTAGTTCAGCCATAGATTCAGCTATGAGATTTAAATCATCTGCATATAGAAGTTCCCATGGGCAGCCGGTCTTAAACTCCTCAGTTATAGCCTGAAGGGCAATAATAAAAAGGAGGGGTCTAAGGACAGAACTTTGATGAACACCTACTTTTACGCTAAATTCTTCACTATATTCATTGTTAATTCTAACCTTGCTGACTGTTTCTTTATACATGGCTTGTATAGCTCTCACAAGCCATTCATCTACTCCTAGTTTTCTAAGAGCCCACCAGATAATGGAGCGGGGTACTCTTCTATATTATATATATATACATATATAAGCACAGATCCACTACAGCAACGTGCTACATGAGAATGCTGAGGATGGCTCTGAACATTAATCAGTATACACTGAGGATGAAAAACTCAGAGCTGTATGGGAGCCTCCCAAAAGTCAGCTCGAGAGTAGCACAGAGGAGACTGAGGTTAGCTGGACATGCTCACCGACATCCAGAGTTGACACTGTGCTCCTGTGGGAGCCCCTAAATGGACACACTGGAAGAGGAAGACCAAGGTGAACATATGCTGGTGCCCTAAGGAGAGACACTTGTCTCTTGGAGACGCAGGACATGGCAGCGATAATGAGGGACAGAGACCGCTGGAGAGAACTCATCCATGGATCTCGGGGAATTTTACCCACCCTAGATAGATATATATATAAACAAAACAAACACAGAGATGCAAAAACAATGTCTTATTATTTTCGTGCTTGGGAAGAAGTAAATATACATACATACATACACACACACACACGTATGTATGCATTGCATTGGTATGGTCATGTGATGCACATGAAGGACAACAGCTATATAAAGAGGTGCAGGGCAATCAAAATTGATGGAAGTTATGGAGTAGGAAGACCTGGGACGAGGTGATAATGACACAGGATTGAGATCGCTGGCATTATGCAGTAATACAGAAGACCTGCCTTCCCTTGCATATGGACCCAAACATACATCTAGTAGGCACCTCTTAACCTCCATGCCTCTACACCACCCTTACACTGTAAAGTTATGTTGGTATCACAAAAACACCCAGCCCACACTGTAAAGTGGTCATGTATGTGTCACAACAAAAAGCATCCAGCCCACACTGTAAAGTGGTCATGTAGGTATCACAATAAAAAGCACCCAGCCTACACTGTAAGGTTGTCGTGAAGGTGTCACGACTAAAAGCACCCAGCCAACACTGTAAAGTGGTTGTGTAGGAGTCATGACAAAAAGCACCCAGCACACTGTAAATGTTGTTGGCATTAGGAAGGCTCAGCCCCTGAAAGTGGGACCAGAGACAGGATGCTTTCAGACAAGCGTTGACCTGATCAGCTCAGGTTGCTTGGGGAATTACAGGCAGAGTTTGTCTGAAATCATCAACAAGAACCATTGTCACTCCTCCCATTATGTATTTTCTCCAGTCCAAAGCTTAAATTGCTCATTTATGGCTCATGGTGGCTTCACCCCAAATTATCATCTTGCAGGTTTGCAGAAGCTTGCCCTTGGGTGAGTTCTTCTTGATGTTGCAAAAATATTGCTCATGTCGTGTGAGGTCTATGAACAGCTTAAACATGGAGTGTACAGTTCTTACTCCATCTAGAAGTGTTGCTGCAATGCCACTTGAAACCACAACAAGGGCAGTATGTTGCTTAAGGTTTATGAGGAATGTCTTACTTGTGCCAGCAGGAGCATCAATGAAGAAAAGTCCTCCCCTGTCATTTTGAATGTTTTCCATGATGTTGTGGTAGGTGTATTTCTGGTCATCCATCAAATGAGGTTCATTTTCATCCATGACCTTACACAAGGCTTGAATATCATAGTTTGTCTCCTGAAAAACTTCTTGTGCTATCTGCATTTCTTCATCTGGCTCTAGCATCTTGCAGTTAGCTAATGCGCTATTCATTCCCTGAACTCAATGGGATAAGTTGCAGAGAGCTTGATTGTAAATCATTATATTGCATATACATATTGCCATGGAGTCTTCGGGCTAGGTGTAGAGAGCCATCCGATATATTGTTTTTGTACTCTTGCTTTGTCAATTAAACGTGAGCATAATAGCAAACAACTGTCTTATTTGATTACCCTTTTTTCTATTTTGTCCGCAGGGTATGGCTGAGGCACCGCTGAGACTGGGGTCTAGTGACTATCCCTTCCCCTCTCCTTTTCTTTTGCTGCATGATCCTTCTTTCTTTTTCTTCCATTTAGTTGTGTAAGAAGAAAAGTAAGTTTACTGTAAAAGTCTAATCTTTCACCAGACAACAGAGTTCAACATATATAAATATTGGAAAGGAAAATAGAAAGAAAAAAACATATAAGCAGGTAATACACATATCTAGAATCACATACAAAAAAGGCAGGCGAAAGGGGTGGACAAACGTACCACTACCAGAGCAAAAGATAACAATATCGTAAGGAGAACTGGGAAACCTCTCTAATAATTTTTGAGGCAAGCCAGCACACTCGCAGCATTACCTCAAGTGATGGCGAGGCTGATGCACTGAAACAACCAAGCGCCCTCACGAGAAACACCAGCTACCTCAGTTAGGCGAGCCACTAGTGAAGATAAGAACTTTGCAGTCAGTAGTCCGACTCCCCCAAACGTCTCGAACGCCACAAGCTGGAAAATGTAGTTAGCCAACTGTATAAAGGATTTTTTTCTGTTCGACTGCGGATGCTGTAGCTCTCGCCCTAACCACTGCATCCAGGATGTGGGAAGAAGCAAAAGAGTCACTAACTGTGATGTCCCAGATGAGGCACCTGCTTCAGTTCTTTTTCCATCAATTCTGGATAACCCAGACGGTTCCAAAATTGAGGGGATGTTTGTCCAGGCCAAAGCTCTCTTGATAATGAGGTTTAGCTCCGTGTGACGCTCGAAGCGACCGGCATTCAGGCGGCAAGATAGACCATAGAGGCCTGTGGAGTCGAGGATCTTGCCACACCGACATTTAAGACCCCTACAGACGTCGGCTCCCACTCTGAGGTCAATGGAGACACAAAGCTCGTCCAAGCTGAGTAGGCCACCGACGTCAGCCACAGGTAGGGCATCAACCCAGTCGCCTGAGTATTTGGTACTAGCAAACAGTAAGCGGCACCTTGAGAATTGATCTGATTGGTCGAAGAAAAAATCAAAGGTGGCCTTTGAATGTATGCTGTCCCAAACTCTCTGACTCCGTTTGTCCTCCACCTTGTCAGGAACAGACTAGCCCAACTCACACCATCGTAGAGGAGCTTCATCCAACTCCCTGTTGGAACTAGTCCATGTCTTTATTAGATACTGCCCAATCATTTTTATATAATGCTGTAGTGATAGACATCATTGTAGTGACCTACATTCCGCGGGCTCACATACATTCTCTGTGCGTGATTTGGCTCAGCTCAGCCAATCAGTGCCAGTAGAAGAGAATGTAGCCCTACACGCCCTGAGGGAGAAATTCCCCGCAAGGATTTGAAGAATCAGCCTCACGCATCCTGAACTTTGAAGCAACAACATGTAACGGTGAGATTTTGCACTTTGGCCTGCCGGCCTGCCTCGGGCCTGGCACATTCCCTTTTGTAACCTTTTTTAGATTGAACTACAATCATATCATTTAACAAAACAATACTTTGTGCCACAACAAATAAACATACTTTTCATCTCACGAACATTCTTCTGGTCGATGTTATAACAATTACATTATTTCCTCTAACAACTTTGTTACTACACATTAAAACACCCTTATCATCCTGTTATAATTTCCTCCTGTTACAATGCCAATGGCCCTTCATTACATTGTGAGATTTTGTATATTGAATAAAGGCACTACAACGGAATTGGCTGTCAGAAGTGAAAGTAGAAGAATGTGACGTCAACCTTCACAATCATCAACCTTCGTTTATTTCCGTATCACCACCACCACCATGTGTAAATAAATAAACTTTGAAATCACCACGTTGATGCAAAACTTGGTTTTTCACTTTGGGATAATACACGTATTTGCAACTTGAAAAATATGAATTCTACATTATACCCCAGCGTAAATGGAATTAATCATCGCGATATTTCCATCGCTACCGCTACAACGCATGATGGAAGTAGCGAAAAAAAATGTGTCAGATGGAATTATCTGGTCATGTGGAAGGCCATGTAGAAACATGGTGTCGATTAGAAAAGGCACATTTCTAGAAAATAGTAAATTGAAGTGTGAACAAATAATTGACATTGTATTTTTGGGCAAAGAAGATTTAGCCAAGGGGATTTCACAGGAATCTCGTATCGCGAATGTAGCTGTAGCAGATTGGTGAAAGTTTTGCCGTGATATTTAAGTTAACTCCACTTACATCGATATGCTTTATTGCTATTTCTTTGGGTAAGTTATGTTGGTGCCACAACATCCAGGCCGAAACAAATGAGATCGTGTAGGTGTCACGACAAAAAACACAGTCCACGCTGTAATGTGGCCGTGTAGGCAACACGGTAAAAACTTCCCAGCCCCACACTGTAAATGTGGTTGGTGTTAGGAAGGGCATCCAGCTGTAGAAAACCCGCCAGACAGTCCTATGCGAGCAAGACAATCACTCTTGCCTCAAGTGGGAAAACCCCCGTCCAAACCCATGCAAGCGTGGAACACGGACGTTAAACTTGATGATGATGATGATGATGAATGTGTCTATTAATGAATATGTGTGCATGTGTGGGTTTGCACTTCTGTTGTCTGTAGCTGTTTATGTATTTACATGTAGATGTGTGTGTATGTAACTAAAGTGTATCTTGCACGTTGTGGCACTCACCAACAGGTTCATTCAAGGTGCCCCGGATCCTTACGCCCAAGGCCTCTTTTTTTCAGCCAGCCTGACCTCTCCCAGGAAGAAAGAGGGTGGCATATGCCCCATCCCTGTGGACAATGTTTTCCAGGAGCTGGCTGCCAAGGTGGTTTGCATGTCTGTCACACCTGAACTGGGCGAGGAGCTCAGTCTAGTGCAACTAGGGGTTGGTGTGAGGGGGCTGCACATGCAGCCACCAGGCAGTTCTTCAATAGCTGCCCATCGGAACCGACGTCGAGTCTCCAGGCACCTCATTGTCAAGCTTGACATAAGGAATGCTTTTAACTGCCTATGCCATGACTACCTGCTCAAGGCATGTCTCAGCCGAGCCCACTCTGTCCATCCGCTGTCCTACCTGTCGTATGGAGCCCCAAGCATGCTCATTGCTGCTGACACAGTCATACCTTCAGCCACTGGGGTCCAACAGGGTAACCCTTTGGACCCCTCCTCTTTGCTCTTGGTATAGACCACATTGCTCGGAATATCAAAGCCCCTCTGAACGTTTGGTACCTGGATAATGCCACGTTGGGTGAGCCCATGAAGACTGTCTGCCATGACTTGAAATTGATGGTTCCTGCTCTGACGAGAATCGGCTTTGAGGTCAGCTTGTCCAAGTCAGAGGTGGTGAATGTCAACCAAGATGGAGAGGGCTTTGCAGCTTCCATCTTGGACGTGTGATCCATTCTCCTACAGGTATAGGTGACCCCTAAAGAGAATGTCCTCATCCTCAGGTCACCGATCCTCCCGCCGGCCATCCACTCCACCATCAAGTCCAGGCTCCAGCAGCTCAAGACACTCAGGAACAGACTGGGCATGATTAATGCCCACCCAGCCCTCTTCCTGTTGAGGAACTGCTTCACCATGACAAAGCGCCTCTACACACTCCATAGTGTTCCTTGCTACAGCCATGAAAGTGGCCTTGATCTCTGGTCCCCGGCCTCACTGGCTTTGCCGGCGTTTCTTTCATTGGTAACCTCTTGCTGTGTGTTCATCAACAAGGTTTTCCAAAACACAATGTAACCCACTGTGATCGAGGAATGTGAAGCTGCCTGTGAGACTTGGAACCAGCTAGGACTCAGTCCAGTAGACATCCATTCTCCTTTTTTTCCCCTGTTGATGTCAAATCACCCCAGAGCATATGGGATGCCATCCAGTGCAACCTGGCCTTGGACAGACTAGCATGCCAACTCGACTAGCACCACCTCGCACATTTTTGCTTGGCCTCGCAACCCCACAGTGGTGCCTGGCTCAATGCCTTACTCTCCTTTTCTATTGGCACGCAGCTGGTTAATGATAGCCTGCGCATTGGGGTTTCCCTAAGACTCGGCATCCATATCTGTGAGCCACATAAATGTTGCTGCAGATCCACCGTAGACTCTTTCAGCCTTCACCTGCTTTCCTGTCACTACAGTGCTGGCCACCTTCCTCGAATGCTGGCCACCTTCCTCTCAACAAAGTCATAAAGCATAACTTGAGGGCTGCAGGCTTCCCCTTCCAGCTTGAGCTGGTGGGGCTGGACCGGTGCTGCCCATGAGGAGGCTTGGTTGTTTCAATGCATCAGCCTCGCCATCACCCACGGTAACAGTGTGAACATGCTGGCTCACCTCAAAAATTATTAGAGAGGTTTCCCAGTGCTCCTCGTGATATTGTTATCTTTTGTTCTGGTAGCAGTTCGTTTGTCCACCCCTTTCACCTGCCTTTTGTTGTATGTGGTCCTAGATGTATGTATTACCTGCTTGTATGTTTTTTCTTCCTTTTTCTCTTTCTTTTTTCTTTCCCCATTATTTGTAATGTTATTTACGAACTTGTTTGCCCATACACCTATATAAATTTGTACCATATTGACAATAGCACATTAGTACACATATGTATATATATATATATATATATATATATATATATATATATATATATATATATATATATATATATATATAATACTAGACAGCGTCATACCAAAGGATTGGTGCAGTAGCATCATTGTCAATTGCTACAAGGGCAAAGGAGATGCACTAGATAGAGGAAACTATAGAGGTATAAAGCTGATGGACCAGGTCATGAAAGTAACGGAAAGAGTTATAGCACAGCTATTTAGGGACTGAGTAAATCTAGATGAGATGCAATTCGGGTTTGTGCCAGGCAAAAGCACTACTGATGCTCTCTTCCTTGTGAAGCAGTTACAGGAAAAGTACCTAGCTAAAAGTAAGCCACTCTACCTGGCATTTGTCGATCTAGAAAAAGCCTTCGACAGAGTGCCCCGTGCTATAATCTGGTGGGCTCTTAGAAAACTAGGAGTAGATGAATGGCTTGTAAAGGCTGTGCAAACCATGTATAGGGAAGCAGTCACCAAAATTAGAGTTAACAATGACTATAGCGAGGAATTCAGCATACAGGTTGGTGCCCACTCTCCTGTTTATTATAGTACTGCAGGGTATAACAGAGAAGTTTAAGACCGGATGCCCATGGGAACTTCTGTATGTGGATGATCTTACACTTATAGCTGCATCTATGGTGGAACTAGAGAAGAAATTCCAAACATAGAAGCAGGGACTAGAAAGAAGGGGTCTCAGAGTCAACCTGACAAAGACTAAGCTCCTCGTAAGCAGATGGGAAAACAGAACCCAGATTCCCTCAGGGAAATGGCCTTGCTCAGTATACAGGAAAGGTGTAGGTAGAAATTCCATCCTCTGCCCCAAATGCAAACTATGGGTGCACAAGAGATGTACTGGGATTTCAGGAAGTCTAGCTAAGAATGTAGGCTTTACATGTAGCAGTTGCACCGGGACAATAAGCAGCAAACAGCCACAGGAAACAAAAACTACCAAATTCTGGAAGGGCTCTGTAGAAACAGTAGACAGCTTCTGTGGCCATCTAAGTGACAGAATTAGGAGCGGAGGGGTTCTGAAAGTACAGTAACACTGGTAAGAATGGGATAGAAGAAGTTTAGGGAGCTACTACCACTGCTAGCTGCAAAAGGCTTTTCCCTCAAAACGAAAGGCAAATCGTATGATGTGTGCATACAAATAGCAATGTTACATGGTAGTGTGACCTGGGCGTTATCTGCAGAAGACTTGCATAGATTAGAACAAAACGAAGCATGCATGCTCCGATGGATGTGTAATAGTAATATATGCGAACAGCAAAGCATACACAAATTAAGAGAGATACTAAGCATAAGAGGAATCAAATGTTGTGTGCAGGAGAGGAGATTGCATTGTGATGCGTATGAAGGATGACAGTTGCATAAAACAGTGCAGAGCACTAAAAGTCGATGGAAGCCTTGGAGTGGGGAGACCCAAGAAGACCTGCGATAAGGTGATAAAAACTGACCTTGCCCAATTGCACCTCTCAAAGGACCGAGACCCCTGGCATTACGCAGCCATACAGAAGACCCAAGTTCCCACAGGTACAAGCCGAAGCTGAAGCATATAGACAATATGCCCTCGCGCCTCTCCCAATGTAAAGTGGTTGTGTAGGTGCCACGGTAAAAAAGCACCCAGTACTCACTGTAAATGAGGTTGGTATTAGGAAGAGCATCCAGCTGTAAAAACCAAGCCAAAATCAGTCCTGTAGGAGCAAGACATGGTCACCTGACCTGGCATTGCCCACAACAGGAGAACCTGTCTAACCGATGCTAGGTTGGAAACATTGACATAAAACGGTCATTGTGATATAATGAATCAAAACATCAAATGTGTTAAAATTTTGTATTTCTCAATAAGTAAGCACAATAGACATTATCTCGAGCCATAATAAACCACATGAAAATGATATATGTATGTATAGAGACATACACACACATTTATATATATATAAAAATAGAGAGAAAGAGAGAGAGAGAGACATAACCATTAACACACAAATACATATTTATACACAATGAATTACAGCCACATAAATATATATCTTGTTTATATAAAACATACATGCACATATATATATAAGTACATATATATAATTATACACTCATACATCAACATACCCATATATATAATGCATATACAACCATTCACGTATAAATACCTACAAATGCATGTACACAAATATACACACATACATACATATATGGTGGCTGCCAACTCGTTTTCGAGTATGGCCACTACTTTATATCCATGCGCTAAACAAGTGCGACTTTTTAGTCCAGCCAGCGACTTGAAAATTCTGGTACAAACACTACACCTGTGACAATTATTGACACATAGTGCTGGGCCCATGGCACCATGTGACGACAAGTGCAGAGAGATCTCCAGATATAAAGCAATGCCTGTGCCGTGAAGCCTTTATAGTGAGCAAAGGCACTGCACATACATATATGTATATATACACACACACATATATATTAGGGTTATGACTTTTTCACTTTTTGTCAAATAATTGATTTCCTGTATTATATGAACTGTTGTTCAAAAATAAGGAAGAAAAGTTTAATTTATTATTTTTTTTTTTAAATGTCACCCCTAACACAAAGTTTCTAAAATCGTATATAAATATAATAGTACTATGACTTTCTGGAGCCTTCTAGGACTTTCTGGGACTTTTTGTAACCTTCTAGAACTTTATGGAACCTTCTAGAACTTTTTGGAACCTTCTAGAACTTTCTGAAAATTTATGACATGCATTTTGTAGGACTATATATGCGTGAGCGCTGGTTGGATTGTCATTTAGATAAGGCAAATGGGAAAAGTGTGTTGTGTTTGTGATCAAATATTTTTCTTTCTTTCAGAGTATACAGGCTTCTTGATTGAGAAAGCAAGCTGTTAATCTGCTGAAAGATTTCCAAGTATTCATTTTTTAAGCATAATGTCTCATAAAATATGTGCTTCTACCACTGAAAGAAACAAACAGATCTGGATGAAGAATCTCATAAAATTTCAAGAATCACATAAGAAAAGAAGAACTGTTCCACAAGAAGAACAATCACTGGAAAACAAAAGCAGGATACTACTTCAAATACAAATTGTTGGTCGCTATCTGTTCATTGGAGCATCCATCAAAGGAAGGAAAGACCGTATAAAAGAAATCGCTAAAGTAACAAGTTTATGGTAAAAGAAATTAAATTTCCCAAATTTATCAACTCAAGTCATACAAGCAAAACTGAATCAAGTGTTAAACACCTAGGATGAATGTGTGAAATGAGGAAAATATGATTCATTGAATGAAATTTTTGACATCACAAAAGAAAATGGTGAATGGCTGTGTAGTGAGGACAGACGGTTATATCATCTTCAGATTGAAAGCAAAGGACACGGATATAGAATTGGAAAGACTACGAGTTCCAAAAGTATTCATCCATCCAAAAGAAGAAAAGTGACCTTGGAGCGAACTACAACAACAGTAACAACAACTTCAACTTCCGAATCAGAGAGTGAATATGAAGAGTCCAAAAATTCTGGAGAACAATCTACAAGAAAAAGAAAGAAGTATAATAAAACCAAATTAATATCATCTTCAAACTTATCAACCAGCAAAGCAGTAAATGTTTGTCAGCAGTTACCTCAAGAAGGATTGACGTTGAGACACCTTACCAATCCGGTATATACAGATCTACTATTAAAGAAGCTGTTAAACTTAAAGAAGAAATGAAGAAAATACTCCACTTAGAAAATTGGTCATTACATTTTGATGGTAAACAAATTGATGGCATTAGGTCTACCAAATGGAAAAGCGGATACTGTTGTCAAAGGAGTAACAGCTGTTTTGGATGAATACAATTTAAGGAAGAGCATAAAAATAATTGTTGCAGACACTATGAATGTGAACACTGAGTAGGATGGGATTGTCATTCAGTTACAAAGACTATTTGGTCAAAAGAAACTGGAAGAACCACAATTCATTGGCCATCAACATCATGTTGACAATCGATGACAAACTTCGAGGAAAGAAAACATTGCCCAATATCGAATACCTGTTTATCCATGAACTTGTAAATAACTACGAACAGCTCAAGAAGAATTTTAAGAATTGTAAAGAAGAGATTGCTGAAACAGCAGGATAGTGTGATATGAAATTTCTATTTCATTTAACTCGAGTTTTCCGCTTTTTAGAAAATACTGGAAGATTTCCTAAAGTGAAGTTTAAAAAAATACCTAACTTGAGAAATGCAAGATGGAATTGTAGAACAATACTAGCTCTTTTGGCTGTTATTCTTCTACCAGAGAAAAGAGACTCGCTAGATTTATCTCTTACAGATGAGCGCACCATTGGTTTACTCACCGAATCTTCAATGCAGATGATTATCAGAAGCTATGTAGTAGCTTAAAGGCTCACAAAAACGCATTAAACTCTGTGAATAAGTTTTGGAATCCAGAACCACGCCTTCCTAATGCCAACCACCTTATATTATGGGTGTTTTTCATCAGGACACCAGAATGACAAGCTAACAAGTTGAACTGTTAAACATCTATTTCCTATGCTTGCCTGGGCCAAATGGTCTGTCATGCTCTGAGACTAAACTGGACAGGAAACTACATCTAGTTCCATTAATGTTTTTCCATGTTTACTTTGGTTTGATGAGTAAGAGGTTGCATCCATCTTTGTATGTTGACATGGGTGAGGAGGGATGAAGGTGGGGCTGCCATTTTTTTTATTGGAAGGAGTTGGACAAGCAGGAAGGGGGGAACTGTTTTTGTAGGAAGTAAGGACTGGGGTAATATGTTAATGGGGTAAGAGAGCCAGTATGCAGTGAGGGGGTAAGGACAATTGAGTATTAAGATAGGAGAGGTTGATGCAGATTAGTGTGCTCTCCATCTTTCATCCTGTGCATGTGAGAGCGCAGGTTTTCTACCATGTGGTGTATCACCAGAGACCACCATCCATCATCATCTCCTTTGAGGAGATTAATTATACAGGATCAGCTTTTACCACAACATCCCAAGCTTTGCTTAATCGTCCTCCTTCATAGTTTCCATTGACTGCACTTTTTTATACCACTGCCATTCCCCATACACATCACATGTCCATACCACTGCAATATTCACTCAGACACACACACACATATATATATATACATATATACACACACACATTAGTTTATAAGAGCCCGCTTGTGTATAAAACTATGGATTATATACAAGTTTCTACATAACCTGGAAATTATTTATCCCAAATTGTAGAAATCTTATAACGAAACGGCTGTCTGGAAGGAAAGAGATATTTATTTAATAATGTCTCATATAAAATAATACAACCAGCTATCCACGAAATACTGATTAGTTAGCACCCCAAACACTAAATTGGGATAATACTCAAGTATATCCTAATGTTTGTTGAGTGAGATGGAGTTGGTCGGAGTATCGCTTAAGGCTTTCTCTGTTTATGTATTGAATATATATATATTTATTAAAATAACAGATTAAAGTTTAAGCAAAGAATCGCTGCTTTCACCCTTAACGGGATCTTCTGAAAGGAGACAAGAAGACGATACTTTGGTCCGTGGAAACGTAATTAAGCGTATCATTCGGCTTTCTATACGGGTAATGTAAGCCATTCGATAAATTGAGGGTAACATGGCTTGCATTACCCATATAGAAAGCCGAATGATACGCTTAATTACATAAGTAAGCATTCTAACCATCCTGCCAGCATAACCAAGAACCTTGTAAGAAACGTTTCTTTGAGGCTTTCCCGTCTATCTACTAACGAGCATATTTTCAACGACCATTCCACATATTACAATGAAGCTCTTGCTCGGAGTGGATTTGTCGATAAGGTAGCTTATACAAAATACGAGAATAGACCTAGAAGAAATAAATCCCGACACATTATATGGTATAACCCACCATATAATATGGAGGTGGCCACACCATTAGCTAAGATCTTTCTCTCCCTTATTACAAAGCATTTTCCCCCTACACATAAATATAGTAAAATTTTCAATAAAAATACTATTAAAACTTCTTACTCTACGACTCCTAACCTTGCACATAACATCACAGCTTCAAATTTAGCTAAACTACCTAGCCATAGGAACACGTGTAACCCTGTAGTTAGTACTAACTGTAATTGTAGGAATCGGGTTGACTGCCCCCTATCCGGGAAATGCTTCTCTAGTAACATTGTCTACAAATGTAAGGTTGAAAAACCCACGTCCCGTAGGGCCTACATAGGGTTAACCGTCAATAGATTCAAGCAGAGTCTTTACATGCATACCCATTCTTTTCGTTACCCTTTAAGAAGGAATATGACGTCACTTTCAGCTTATATCTGGAGTCTAAAAGACAACTACACCCAATATAAGTTACACTGGGAGATCCTAGCTAGGGCTAGATCGTATAACGGAAATAAAAGACCATGTGACCTCTGCGCCGCTGAGGCCCTGGAAATACTATACGCCAAAGACCACATCTTAAACAAAAAATCTGAGGCAATTTCGGCTTGTAAACATAAATTGCACAAAACTTTCCAGTATTATAGCCCCACATTATACCCTAATGGATAGTACGAACTATACGCGGATATTTTACGTCTTGATGTGGTAGCTAAGTATATGTTATGTTTATACCATTACTTATTTGTATAGGTAAGTATATATTACCTGTATGTTTTGTGAAGGTATGTATACTTTCTCGTACGTATATTTGATTGTATATGTTATGGCGTATATATTATATATTCTGGTACATATGCTTTGGTTACGTGTATACTGGAGTTTTGCGTCTGTGTGTGTATGCGGATTCGTACGTATGTAGGGTGTGTGTGCGTGTGTACTTTGTGTTTTGGTTGACGTACGTCTCCGAACATATGTGTATTTACATGTAGGTATGTGTGTGCGGTTGTTATATATGTATTTATTTATTTATATACGTTTATTTAATTATATGTATACACGCACACACACACACACACACATATATATATATATATATATATATATATATATATATATATATATATATATATATATATATATATATATATATATATATATATATATATATATTTATATATATTTTTATGTGTATTTGGTGTATACGAATGTATACACCAAATATATGCATGTGGGTACAGGCGTTGCGTGGGTTCTGTATGTGCGTGCAGGTTTTTTTTTGTTGTTTTTTTTTGTGTACGTGCGTGTATTTGTATACCTATGGCGAGTGTTTTCGCGTATGCTTGTGTATGTACGTATATGGATGCGTGTATGTATTTATTTAATTTAAATTACCTCTGTATTTTATTTACTTTATTCTTAACTCTGAAGCCGAGAATCATTCGGTTTCCTAGTTAGAATTTTAGTCTACGACTTCAGTTATACCATTTACATGGTTTTGTCTTTGCGTGCAATTGTTCTCCCCGCTCCACATATGACGTATTATCTTTGTTTTTTCCGTTCATTGCCAGAGAATGTCTCTATGAACCACCTAATAGAATATTAGTCTACGACTTCTTTTATACCATAAACGTGGTTTTGTCTTTGCGTGTAATTCTTTTTCACTGCTCCAAATAATGACGTATTATATTCGTTTTCCCCCGTTCTTTGCCAGGGAACGTTCCCATGGACCAAAGTATTGTCTTCCTGTCTTCCTCCGGTTGCAACGTTTTTTGAAATATTCACTTCTGCATTCACAGATTAACTTTGTTAGTTTCAGAAGATCCCGTTAAGGGTGAAAGCAGCGATTCATTGCTTAAACTTTAATCTGTTATTTTAATAAATATTTGCTCTACGGTTCTTATGTATTTGATATATATTTATCCTTATCGAGCCCTCTTTGGATTTTAGTCTTCAAATTTATTATTATTACTATATATATATATCATCATCGTTTAACGTCTATCTTCCATGCTAGCATGGGTTAGACGGGTTTGTCCCACTTGAGGCAAGATCGGTTGAGTGACCATGTCTCGCGCGTATAGAACTGTTTCTGGCTGGTTTTCTACGGCTGGATGCCCTTCCTAATGCCAACCACATTTACAGTGTGGACTGGGAGCTTTTTGACCGTGTCTCCTACACGACCACTTTACAGCGTGGACTGGGTGCTTTTTATCATGACATCTACACGACCACTTTACAACGTGGACTATATATATATATATATATCATCATCACCGTTTTACGTCCATTCTTCTACTCTAACATGGGTTAGACGGGTTGTCCTGTTGTGGGCAATGCCAGGTCAGGTGACCATGTTTTGCTCATACAGAACTGATTCTGGCTTGATTTCTACAAGCCAAAATCACCGTTTAGCGTCAATTCTTCCATGCTTGCATGGATTAGACAGGTTGTCTATGCCAGGAAGCAAGTCTGGCCAGGGTTGGTCATGTCGTACCTTGCTCCAGCGAGGACATGTAAATTTGGCCAGGTATTTTAGATGCCCATCCTAACACCAACCAGATTTATATGGTCTGCATCTCACATATGGTCCCATGCTCTACTAAGTACACATTATTATGGCATTAGCACTAGAGTGGTTGTCATGTTTTTGACACAACTGAAGGGTCCTCCCAACCCTTTCTATGACTGGATACCTTTCCTATCACCAACCACTTTATACAGTGTACTGTGTCATGTAGAAGTCATTTCTATATAAAATAATGAAGCTTATATTCTACCAGGGTACTGAGTACCTTATTTAACTGTGGTCACCTCCCAATCTGCTTCAAGGATTTACCTATATATACATATATGTATACATACATGTATACATATATATTATTATAAATATTATTATAAAATATTTAAAAACTTCAACCTAGGTATCGCTTTAGATAAAAACACCAAAACTGACTTCCTTGACGTCACTCTCTACATAAACTCTAAAACGTACACACCTTATCATAAACCCAATGAAAAACTTTTCTATGTTAATACCAACTCTGACCACCCCAAATCTGTATTGACCTCAATCATTAAAGGGGTATCTAATAGAATTTCTAGTCTTTCTTACAACGAGACTACGTTTAACCGTAACTCCCAATACTATAATGAAGCCCTAGCTCGTTCGGGCCATAAAGATAAAATTAAATTTAAACCTAAATCGTCAGCCACCGATAAACAATCTATAATTTAACACAACATTGCCATGAATAAAATTAAATATAATCATAGTATTGAAAATCCCAACTCCTATATAGAGGGTATCAAAAAAGTTAACTCACACCACAACAATAATCCTAGGAAAAACCACAGAAAGAAAAATTGTTAAAAACAAAAAATATAAATAATAAGGTACCTAACACCACACAAAACAATAATATAAATAACAATCATATGAAGAATAGAAGAAGTAACACATTTTTTAATCCCCCGTTCAACTTAAATGTCTCAACAAATATACCTAAAGCTTTCTTCTCTATTTTAGACAAAAACTTCCCAACTAACCATAAATACCACAACCTATTTAACAAAATTACCATTAGAATCTCCTACTCCACCACACCTAACATTGCAGACCATATAGCCAGCACCAACAAGAGAAAGATTAAAAAGTACTTCAGATTACCAAGTTAATAATGTCAAACATAGAAATAACCTTAACAATAACACAGTACAGGACTATACTGGAATAATACTAATAATCATCATCATCATCATCATCATCATCATCTTCGTTTAACGTCCATTTTCCATGCTAGCATGGGTTAGACGGGAGTTGTCCCACTTGAGGCAAGGTTGGTCGGGTGACTGTGTCTTGCTCATATAGGACTATCTGGCGGGTTTTCTACACTGGGTAATATGTCGGCATTACAAAATCAAAGCTGAAGACAAGTGGTACAACCATCACCCTGAGGCTGTAGCTGAAGGAGAAAAAGTAACAATTCTCTGGGACTTTCCTGTACATACTGACAGGACCATAAAAGCAAATAGACCTGACATCACTATAAAAGATCAACATAACAAGGTCTGTTTGTTGATAGATATGAGCATCCCATGTGATCACAATATCGTGGCAAAAGAATTTGACAAGCTACGAAAATATAAAGATCTGCTTATTGAAATTGAGAAAATATGGCACGTCAAGGCCGTTACAATACCAATGATTGGAACAGAACAATATTTGCGAATGATTCCTGATTTACCCTCTCTGCACGAGGTACAAAAAATTGTTTTGACTGGTACTGCACACGTATTGAGAAGAGCACTATCTCTGTAAGATTGATATCCCTCCTTGTCTTTATATATGCATATGCACACGTGTATATATGTATACTGTTTGTTTTTTTTTTGTTTTTTTTTTAAATTATAATCAATGTGCTGTATTAACTGGCTTACCAATGCACACTGTGAATTTATTTGCCCTAGGTGTCAGGAAGACACTCGGCATATATCTCAGAAACAATAATGAAAGAAAATAAAAATAATAATAATAATAATAAAAATAAAAACCAATGTCGGAAATAATACTAGACCTCCATCTTCAAATTTATCCCATTAGATGTTCGTAACTATAGAACTACACCTTAATCCTGTCCGATATTTCTTCTTAGTTAATAAACCCCTTCTTTGATCTCTCACCTAATACAATTCTAATTCTTCTAAATAACCAAATAAATAAATAATTTAGACACCCTAATATACTCTCAATACCCACCTCTAAAACAATATATAACACCAATTACTCCAGTATATATTATATAATTCCCTATCTTGTCATAAAAAACTTCAACTCTCTCTGCATAATCTGAATATATATATATATACATTCTCACACATATATATATTATAGATACATATATAAACTATATAAAACCCTATCTAGTTATAAACATTTTTTTAACTCTCTCCACACAATTTGAAAATATTAGAATAACAAATCATCATCATCATCATCATCATCATCATCTTCGTTTAACGTCCACTTTCCACGCTAGCATGGGTTAGACGGATTAATAACCATTAATAATATTTTATATTTTATAAATATTAATTTATAACACTACTACAATAATAAAACAACCCTGAATTTATTGACAATCTTAATTACCTCCCTTTGTTATTAACCCCCCACACACACAACTTCCTGTGTAAATTCATAAAGCTAAGTATCTTTAACGGCTTACCAGCAGCCTAATAACGATTAATGCAAACCCTAATAATCCTTAATGCAGGAATGCATAGTATAATATACTTACATGGCCTGTAATTCGGTAGAATTTAATTTTACCAAACACATACCTATAAACTATACTCAACTAAAAAAAATTACATCTCTAACTAAGAAAATTCCATGGTTAATACATCTGAGCTACAACCAACATATACATCAATATATGAACTCCAATATAAAAACACTTGAATGAAAATTACTTACTCAATTCAATCACGGGCTTTGCATTACACCTCACATAACATATACCTATTTTATCACCACATGTCTCCCTACCATATAGCACGCCATTTAAAAAAATTTAAACATTTCTAACACTTATAACATGCTTTTACATTCTACACGAAATATGCTTATCTCAGCTGTAATATAACTCTTTCCTCATACATGCCTTATTGATTGTATTGACTCTTGTATTATATACCCTTAACAATGCTATAATATCTTATGTCTATCCTATCTTACATTTTTCCTTGCTTGTAACTTTTTTTGCTTGTACCTCTTGCACTTTCCACCAGTGCTCCTTGTAATTGTATTCTCTGAAGCATAACATTCTTTTAACTCCCGATTCTCTACATGATGTCTAGGACACTAAGAACACTTATGTATCTACCTGAATGTTCTGAAGACTAGGATTTTAATCACTTGTTTAAACATTCCCTATGCTCCGATGATTCCAGACATCCCTCTGGAAGAAACAATTGTCAGCAAATAAATGTATTAAACTAAGATTTGATTGTTTTAACACTTTGTATCTCGGCTCTGTAAAACACTTGATAATTTGCATTTAGCCTTTTGTCATACCGGTAACTGGCTAGTACTTAGTACTACCCTCCATATTTATAATTGTATATTAAACATATATAAGTATAAATATTGTTATTATTACTATATATTAAGGGCGGTGGATTGGCAGTATCGGTAGAGGGTCGCACGCCATGCTTTGACGCATAGAGTTACGGCCCTTGCCATTCTGAGTTCAAATCCCGCCGAGGTTAACTTTATCAGAGGTCGGTAAAATAAAGTACCAGTAATGCACTAGGTAATTGCTGGCCTTGTGCCAAAAGTAGAAACAAATTGGCAGTATCGGTAGAGGGTCGGACATGCTTTCCAGCATAGTTACGTCCCTTTACGATCTGAGTTCAAATCCGGCCGAGGTTAACTTTGCCTTTCATCCTTACGGTCGATAAAATAAAGTACCAGTAATGTACTGGGTAATTGCTGGCCTTGTGCCTAAAATAGAAACAATTATATATATATAAAAAAAGGATCTATCGACTTTCGTCAAATCGGACCGAGGAAACAATGTTTTCGTCGGACTTTCCAGTTGCTAGTACTATCTATCGGTCGCAACTCCAGGTAGAAGGAGCAATGTGAAATAAAGTGTCTTGCTCAAGAGATTTGAACTCAAGGACATAACGCATCACCCGCTCCAGGAATCAAACTCACAAACTCAAGATTGTGAATCCCCCCGGGTCATTATGGGGTTTGAGGTAAGTCCTACGCAATCTGTGTTTACATGCAGTTACCAGTTCATCTTTCTTGTTTAGGAGTTGGTCCGTCGAAAACAGCATTTGTAAAGTTTCCTCCGAGCATAACCACTCAGCCACACGCATTTTATATATCATCATCATCATCACCGTTTTACGTCCATGCTTTTTTTTCTGTGGCATCTACACATCCACTTTACAGTGTGGGCTGGGTGCTTTTTTTTGTCATGGCACCTCCACGACCACTGGAGCAATGTGAAATAATCTTGCTCAAGGAAACAACACATCACCCGGTCCGAGAATTGAACTCACAACCTTTTGAAAGAAGCATTTCTGAGCCGGGAAATACAATATTAACTTCTTTCTTTGAGCTAATTAATTGTAAAGGACTGTTTGAGTTTATAACTCTAAATATAATATAATATTACGGCTCCTTTTGTTGAGCTAATTTTTAATCCCATATAAACGGCTGTTATTTCTAGCGCCATGAGTATGAGATAACTAGTGAGCTGGGGAACCTCGTGAGTTTGCGCTTGTGAACCAGACCTCCAAAATTATTTCGAGGTGAAACATCCTAATTTTTCTGGATACCTGTTGATAAGCACAGAAAATTGGAATATTTCACTTTTTATACTATCCTTGCGAAACTTATTTGGGTTTTGAAATTCAAATTTATCTGCGGAACAGGTTTGGATTTTGAAATTTAAATTTGTTCAGGTATCACGGCTATTGCCAATATGGGTTTGTTTTTATTGATTTATTATTTTAAATCGAGACAGGCAAACTATATATATTTATTTAAATTAGTTTATTTCATTCTAGCTAACTTCGTCTTTTACAATACAAACACTTATGTGTTTATCATATATTAATTTATATTAACTTGTATTTCACGGCTCAGAAATGCTTCTTTCTTTGAGCTAATTAATTGTAAAGGACTGTTTGAGTTTATAACTCTAAATATAATATAATATATATATATATATATATATATATATATATATATATATATATATATATATATATATATATATAGAGAGAGAGAGAGAGAGAGAGAGAGAGAGAGAGAGGAACGAGTAGGACCCCGACGGCTGAGCTCAAGCCGTTTCGACGGCTAATTCTGGACTAAATGAAAAAAAAATTTAAATAGCCCTAGTCTATCGCCCCTGGTCATTATGGGGTTTGAGGGCGAGGTAAGTCCTACGCAATCTGTGTTTACATGCAGTTACCAGTTCATCTTTCTTGTTTAGGAGTTGGTCCGTCAAAAACAGCATTTGTAAAGTTTCCTCCGAGCATAAATTGTACGGACGGCGTCCTCCCATGTAAGAGTTGGCTCTGGACAGTAAGCTCCAAGTGATATCATAGGTAATATTGTTATCCTTGAGGTCCCATATGTGGCCCGAAAGTGTAGTGGCGTGACGCCGGGCCGGGTTTCGGAAGGTATGTCTGTGTTGGTATAGCCGGGTCTTGAAGTCACATGCGGTTAAGCCTATATAAGCTTTGTTGGAGGTGTCCGTCCTCACGTTGCACTGGTAGATCACATTACGATCTCTGCATCTGTTGTCGAGGGGGCAAATGGATCCATCAGGACAGTTGCACCTCCTGGTCGGCTCTCCACTGCTATTTAGGTTATTTCTTCCATAGGGGTTGAGTTTTTTGTTGTTAGAGGAGACGATGTTTTGTGCAAAGTTTGGTGTGGTGCTGTAGGAGAGTTTGATGGTATTTTTGTTAATTATGTTGTGGTAGCGGTGTTGTAGTGGGAAGTGTTTTTCAATGAGCCTAAAGAAGATTTTCCCGATAGGAGTTGTCCCCTCGGCGCTGTGGGGAGGATTGAGCCATGTTATATTGCGTGAGCGGCGGTGTCGCCTGCTGGTTCCGCTAATGGAAGCTGGACAGTAGGATATTTCCTCCCGGAAACCACTCCGCTCGAGGGCCTGGTTGTAATAAGGCGCATGTTCCTCGAATATCTGCTCATTAGCGGACAAACGAGATATGCGGAGGGAGATGTTTTAGTCCAGAATTAGCCGTCGAAACGGCTTGAGCTCAGCCGTCGGGGTCCTACTCGTTCCTATTATCCACTCTACTACCCTAAGTATTGAGTACTTTGGTGCGTTATGGTCCACCTGGTTCCTTACCACATTTCCTTCGTTATATATATATATATATATATATATACACATACACATACACACACACATGTGTATAATATTACACAATCTTGTATGGATGTCACCTGACCTTTCTCGTAAAATAATGTCCATACAGGCATGGAAAATACAAGTTAAACAGAACGGATTATATCTATAATATAAAAAAGGGAAGAGTGTGGGGAAGGGTCCGTTTTATATATTTTTTTATCCCGTTAGTAAAATAAGTTGGATTACCCTGAATAAATAATGAATCAATATTATGTAATTTATCTAAACTTTGTAGCTCTTGATTAAACATAAATATTCTTATATATAAAGTATTGCTTATTTTAAGATTCACTTCTCTAAAATTTTCAAATACTTCCGGTTAGTATCTGTTATATTATAACACTTATTACATCGCTTATATAAACATTCATATATTTGCATCGTTATATAAGGTCGCTAATTTTCTACTTTTTCGTTTTCATAACATTTTAGTTTATTATTATGCATTTTATATATAATATCGTCTTTTCTTAAATGTATCATGGACTACGTTACTGATTACAGAAGAGAGTGTAACACAGACTTCATTCAATTTCTGTGCATAATGTCAATTACGATTTCATTTGACATATCATATCTACATGCACATATATTTGCCTATAATATCAATATACACACTACACGTGCTAGCAGAAAACCACCTGAAGTGTGGTTTTCTGCTAGTATATATAATGTTCTACAATCTAAATGTATAGCTGTAGTTTAACATATATATTATTACATAATCTTAGGTATATCTATAGTTTGATGTATGTTTAATATTATGAATTTGTAGCTGTTGTTTAACATCTATATAGTATAAGGAGAGCAAGAGTTGTATGATATAGTGCTGAATACTTGAAGTGGAGTGGATAGAACCTGTGGAAGAGAGGGGACTAAGGAAGACAAAATTGTGAAGAAATACTGAACCTCACAGAGAAGATGACACAGAAAGGGGCTGAGTGGCAATATGCCATATTATGAAAGACTAATCCACTAGTGCAAGCATTGCAACATTAAATGTAAATGTGATGAAAGACAGCATTTGGAGATTGAGCTGACACACTGTAGGTTTGAGAAGAGTTTTCAAACTGACCAAATATGTGTCAACCTTTCTAGTTCTTGTGTGACAAATGTTGATTAACATATGTAATGTCACACTATCTGGAGATATACCTGTATTTTAACATATATATAATGTTACATAATTTGAATGTGTAGCTGTAATGAGCATATGTATAATGTTAAATAACTTAAAGGTGTAGCAATTGTCTATAAATATATGGACTTCACAAAATATTGGATGTTATAATTTTAATTACAAATTAAGGAGTAAACTTCAATTGGTCTTGTAAATGTTTATATCTAGAGTTTATCAATATGGAAATGTAGTAAAATTTCCACTGTTATATCTCTACATTTTAGGTATCCTCTATATCTTATACAGTTTCTTTATTCTTCCAGAATATCAGATGACATTGGTATTAAAGAATTCTTTACATCAGATACATCACCAATATTTATCATCTTTTAAATATAAAAAAAACCTACAGGAAAATGAATTATGGGAGGAACAGCTGAAGATTAAGACAGAGACTGAAAAGAATGATTCTCTTGATGAGGTACTGAATGAGATAGGAAAAACCTCACACCATTATGATATCTGTAGTAAATCATTCCCGCAAAAATGTCAACTAATTTCACACAGATATATTCATACACAACAAAAACCATATCACTGTGACATCTGTGGTAAATCTTTCTCTCACAATGGTGCTTTAACTATACACAAACGTATACATACAGGGGAGAAGCCATATCACTGCTATATCTGTGGTAAATCATTCTCTGAAGGAAGTAACTTAAATATACACAAACGTATTCATACTGGAGAGAAGCCGTATCACTGTGATATCTGTGGTAAATCATTCTCCACAAGCAGTGTTTTAACTGGACATAAACGTATTCATACAGGAGAGAAGCCATATCACTGTGATATCTGTGATAAATCATTCTCAGAGAGAAGTACCTTAACTATACACAGAAGCATTCATACAGGAGAAAAGCCATATCACTGTGATATCTGCAGTAAATCATTATCTACACATACACAATTAACTATACACAAACGTATTCATACAGGAGAGAAGCCATATCACTGTGACATCTGTGGTAAATCATTCTCTACAAGTACTTCCTTACCTATACATAAACGTATTCATACAGGAGAGAAGCCATATCACTGTGATATCTGTGGTAAATCATTCTCTGGAAGTGGTGACCTTAAAAGACACAGGAATATTCATACAGGAGAAAAGCCATATCATTGTGATATTTATGGTAAATCATTCTCTAGAAATACCCAGTTAAGTATATACAGGAGAAAAGCCATATCACTGTGACATCTGTGGTAAATCATTCTCTATTAGAGGTTGCTTAACTAGGCACAAACATATTCATACAGGTGAGAAGCCATATCATTGTGATATCTGTGGTAAATCATTCTCTTGCAGAACTCACAATTGTGTTCATAAACGAGAGAAGCCATATAACTGTTGACATCTGTGGAAAATCATACACTAGTGGAGGTAACTTAAAGATACACAAACGTACTCATACAGGAGAGAAGCCATATCACTGTGACATCTGTGGTAAATCAGTCACTCAGATTGGAATCTTAACTCTACACAAATGTACGCATACAGGAGAGAAGCCATATCACTGTGATATCTGGTGACTTATCTAAACACAAACGTGTTCATACAGGGGAAAAGTTGAACCTTTGTGATATTTGTGGTAAATCATTCTCTCATACAAATGCCTTAACTAGACATAAACACATTCATACAGGAGAGAAGCCATATCACTGTGATATCTGTGGTAAATCATTCTCTAATAAAACTCATTTAACAAATCACATCCGCATTCATACAGGAAAGAGACCATACCACTGTGACATTTGTGGTAAATCTTTCTCTCAAAGTGGTGACTTGATTCGTCACAAACGCACTCATACAGGAAAGAGGCCATACCACTGTGACATTTGTGATAAATCATTCTCTAACAGTGCTCACAATCGTATTCATACTGGAGAGAAGCCATATCACTGATATCTGTGATAAATCATTCTCTCTACACACTAAATTAACTAAACACAAATGTATTCATACAGGAGAGAAGCCATATCACTGACATTTGAAATAAATCATTCTATAGCAGTGCTCACAATCGTATTCATGCAGGAGAAAAGTCATATCCGTGATATATGTGATAAATCTTTTTTTTGAAAGTCGATTTTTAACTATACACAAGAAGCGCATTCATACTGCAAAAGAGCTTTGAAATGGAAAAAAGCCATATCAATGTGTTATCTGGTAAATCACTCTTTCAAAATTGTCTGTTAACTACACATGTATATTGTAATACATAAATTTAATTATATCAATGTGAAAACTCACTCGATAAAGAATATCTCATATCCATAAAAGTATTCACACAACAAAGAAGATATCAATGTGTGATAACAATCCCCCCAATACTATCTTTCATAGCACAAATGGCTCAGAAATGTATTCTTGTAAATTAAGGATAACACTGTACAGCTATCTTGTTAGAAATAAATAGATTCTTTCTAAATTGATAGATCTTCTATATATATATATCATCATTTTCCATGGTTTAGATGGGTTGTCATATTATGTGAAATAGCATGTTAGGTAACCATGTCTTGTTAGTACCAACCTGTTTTCGTCTTGGTTTCTATGACTGGGTGGCCTTCCTAACCACAATATCATTACAGTGAAGACTGGGTGCTTTTATCGTGGCACTGAAACGACCATTACATTGGATGGAATAGGTGCTCCTTTTTGTCTTGCCACCAGCACAACCACCTTACAGGGTGGACTGGTTGCTTTTGTGACATAAGCCCTATCACCATATAGGTTGAACCAACTGCTTTGACCAACAAGATGTGTGTACTTTTTTCTTTCTTTTCCTGTTTTTTTTTTAAATTTGTAATCTCCTTATAATATATAACCAGCAATTTCTCTGTTTGTCTGTCCGACAGTGGAAACACGTGCGCACGTGCGAATGTTTTTTGCGCATGCGTAGAGAAAGAATGAGAGTAAAAGAAAGAGACAGACTACGAGAGGGGGATAGCGGGAGAGAGAGAGTGAATAGACGCTAAAACACGTGCGCGCGTGCGAATGTTTTTTGCGCATGCGTAGAGATAGAGTGAGAGTGAAAGAAAGCGACAGACTACAAGAGGGGGATAGCGGGAGGGAGAGAGGGGGGAATTGAGGAGTGCTACAGAAACATATATACATTTCTGTGTGTGTGTGTAATATATATATATACACACACACAGAAATATATATACATTTCTGTGTGTGTAATATATATATATATACACACAGAAATATATATACATTTCTGTGTGTGTAATCATCATCATCATCACCGTTTTACGTCCGTTCTTCCACGCTAGCATGGGTTAGACGGGTTGTCCTGTTGTGGGCAGTGTCTGGTCGGCTGACCATGCCTTGCTCATACAGGAACTGATTTGGCTTGATTTCTACAGCTGGATGCCCTTCCTAACACCAACCTCATTTACAGTGAGTGCTGGGTGCTTTTTCGTGGCGCCTACACGTCCACTTTACAGTGTGGGCTGGGTGCTTTTTTGCCGTGGCACCTCCACGACCACCTTGCGGTGGGGGTGTGTGGGGGCATATTGTCTATATGCTTCAGCTTGTACCCATGGGAGGTCGGGTACTCTGTATTACTGCGTGACGCCAGAAGTCACGGTCGTGTGTCATTGTCTTTGAGAGGTGTAATTGGGTAAGGTCGGCTTTTATCACCTCATCCCAGGTAATCTTATATATATATATATATATATATATATATATATATATATATATATATATATATATATACACACACAGAAATATATGGGCATTTCTCTGTTTGTCTGTCTGTCTGTCTGTCCTTCCCTAAAACTCAAATGTAGGTGCTACAGAAATATTACCTTCCCCTTCCTTTCTCCACTTTGGTACTACTAAGAGAAACACTGTCGCTATAGAAACATTACCTTCCCCTCTCCACTGACTTTGGTCACTGAGGCCGAGGGAATCGCTGGTTGTTATAGAGACACCTTGCACAAGCCAGAAGTAACCAGTTCGAGGCGGTTCTGACTTGACACCATGCCAAGGACCATTTGAAGAAGGTTGCCATTGAATTTGTGGTTGTTGCTGCTGATAAGGACCATTTGAAGAAGGTTGCCATTGAATTTGTGGTTTGAAGAAGGTTGTCATTGAATTTGTGGTTGTTGCTGCTGATAATAAGGACCATTTGAAGAAGGTTGCTGCTGATGAGGTAATTTATTAATCAGATTGCGCAGTTCCATAACCTACGTTTGATTTGTTCAATTTTTTTTGTTGTTTTTTTTTATTTCTTATCGAAAAAATATAAATAATAAAATAAGGTTAGAAATTTAAATACAATTAAATACGATTTATCTACTTATAATATATAATGGACATTTCTCTGTTTGTTTGTCTGTCTGTCCGTCTGTAAAAAATGCCAAGGAAACAAATAGATGCGGTTTCAAATCTCTATGCTTTTCAAATTCATTATATTAATCTTTATTTATACGTTTCGCTTTACGAGTGTTTCGACTTACGAGTGTTTCGGCTTATCATTATATATAAACGTTTCTATTTCCATCGTTTTATCGTAAACGTTTATATATTTCCATCGTTATATCATAACGTTTATATTTCCGTCACTAATCTCTTTTTCTCCTTTTTCGTTTTAACATATATTTATTTCAAAGATTTCACCGTATAGATAACATATATATTTATACATGCATAAAAGACACACCGAGAGACGGTGAACATGTGGTGCCGAAAACATTTCTCATCCAAATCTCAACAATATCAGTATATACACTAGATTTGCTAGCAGAAAACCGCCCACCGGGTTGTTTTCTGCTAGTCTATATATATAAAACTGAGGATGTCTGTCTGTGTGAGTGTGTGTGAGTTTAAATCCCTAAAACTCAAGAAGCACCCAACCGACTGTTTTCAAACTTTACACATGTAATACTTATATTTCAGGGAGTGTTCTGAGCAAAAAAAATGTCTAATTTTCAATGCCCTAGGGACCGCATTAGGCGATTTAGCGATCTCTCTCTATAATTCTTAGTCTTTCTCTTTTAGATAGGTACATACATATAACGTTGTGCCCTTATAATAGCTGTCTGTCTGTGTGTGTGTGTGTCTGTGAGTTTGAATCCCTAAAACTCGAGAAATACCAAACCGACTTTTTTCAAACTTTACATGTGTATTACTTATGTTTCAGTATTACTTATGTTTCAAAAATTCAACTTTTTGATCCCCTAGGGCCCAAATTAGGTGAAAAACTGCGTTTTTTCAGGTTTTGGGGGGTTTTTTGAGGCGTTACGTGAGACCGATTTCCTTGAAATTGTAACTATGTATTAGTCAGTCCCTTCTTCATATCGTGAGCAAAGAAAATCTAACCTTTTTATGGCCTAGGTGAAAAACTTCATTTTTTTTCAGCCTTTTAGAGCTTTTTTGAGGCATTACGTCTAGCCGAAATTGCAAGGCATATTATGCACATAAAGAAAAATCATTTTATTGATCCCCTAGGGCCCGCATTAGGTGAAAACCTGCATTTTCCCTGCTTCACCGAGGAAAATCTTAAAGATTATCCAGCCATCAGAGTATTCGGTTTATTTTCTTTACATATTGTCCAGGCATGCAGTTTTTCCACGATTAGGTCTGTTGGCAGCCCGCGTTCCAAAATAACTTATCCCGTGCAACGCCGGGTTCCACTGCTACTATTATTTATACAATTGTGAATAAAAGTTTGTGTTGTCATAAACAAAAAGAAAGAAGTGTAAACATTCTTCGTTTATATACATATTTGGATTTTCCGAGGTTGACTTTGCCTTTCATCCTTACGGGGTCGATAAAATAAAGTACCAGTAATGCACTGGTTATTTGCTGGCCTTGTGCCTAAAGTAGAAACAATTATTTTATGTTTTTATGTATAAATATCAACACGTGTCTACTTGTTTAATATCTTGTTTTGCCTAATTTCTTTTTTAACCTAATAAATGAATTTATTCAAAAGCAAAAAACAAACCTTATTTAGTAAGAAAAAATGAAAAGGGGAAAGAAAAGGAAAGAAAGAATAGGGAAATATAGAAGAAAAAAAGAGAGGAAAGAAGAAAAAGAATGGGAAAGGGAGGGGATGGCAAGAGCTCTGGTGTCGCAGAAGAGAGGGGGGGGGGGGTGATTGGGCTTTGGGCCTAGGGCAAGTGGGCAGGAAGTGCTGTGCCCCGCGGACAAGACGGCAAAAGCATTCCCACGGACGCTGGCCAGTGGCACCCGCTGCAACAGCCACCCAGCCTCGCGGGGCTCCCTCCTCAGACGGGCCGCCGACGCTCCGATCTTGCGGAGAAGCTCGGCAGTACGGGGTCCAAGTACGCCTGAGGTCTCGACGGCGGCCGGACAAACGCCGGGGTTTGTGGTCGAAGCGACGAAGTTGGAGGCGGAGAACGTGTCGCAGCAGGTGGCGTCCCAGATGAGGGATCTACCTCCTTCGAATAGGAAGAGGGAGATCCCGCCAAGGCGCTTGCCATCTCCGGGGTCTAGGCCTGCTGGCTCCAGTTGAGATGGAAAGCCAGCTGCGTCCAGGCTTCTCAATATGTCATTGAGAGTGGCGTGTCGGGGAAACCGGCCTGCGCTCACGACATTCAGGAATATGTGGGCGAAGAAGAAGGAGCAACTTGCGAAACGTCGAGTAGCAACAGAGATTAATCTCAGTAAAACAAGCAAATAGATAGGATAGAGTGTCAAAAACAGATAGATATAGTTATTTTACACACACGTACATACAATGATGTTATATCAACACACAACACTGAGATTTCGTAAATACGCATGATCAACCGGATGTTGACTTCATTCTCCGCCTGTCGTTTATAAAGAATATTTCAATATTATTTTTATCCATCTGTACAATAAATCTGTTTAATATGTAACATAAGTAGTCATATTTATCTAATATATATAGGGAGAATGAAAGACTGTAGGACAGAGAGAATACTCGTAATTATTCTCCATTCAACAAAATGTCCAACCGCCAGTACTGATTCTCCAAAAATAGCTGTATAAATATACAAGGTATTTTATCTTAAAGTTCTTTTCTTTATTCATTCGTAGGATGGAGCAAATTATTTTTATCACGAAGATATATATACTATATTAT
>OZ024742.1:228195305-228242805 GCA_964016885.1 Eledone cirrhosa
CAATTTCTTTGTTTGTATATATATAATCGTTTAACACTGATTTCCATGTATACATGAGTTATACTGGTTGTCAAGTTATGAACCAAGTCAGGCCAGGATACTGCGTCTTGTTGATACGGATCTGTATTTTCACTTTTTATCCACAACTGGATGCCCTTCCTAATACCAAGCACATGACAGTGTGAACTGCATGCTTTCTATCGTGGTACCAAAACGACCATCTAACAGGGTGAACTGGGTGGTTTTTGTTGTGTCAACAGCATGACCACATTACAAGGTGTACTGAATGCTTTTTTTTCTCCTCATATCACCAGCACAACTTCTATGCAGGGTGGACATGGGTCTCCTGTCATGTCAGCAACACAACCATCTTATAGAGTGCATTTGGAGCTGCCTCTTTTCATGTTACCAGGATGTCCAGCTTACAATATGGTCTGGGTGCTTTTGTTATGGTATCCGATCACCATACTGGGTGAACAAAGTGCTTTTTGTCATGGTAGCAGCATTGTGGGAGGTGGGGAAAGCAAGTTTGGAACATGTCCAGCTTTCCTTGCTTGTGTGCATGGGTGGAGCATTGAATGTGGCAAGGGAATATGCAATGGGGTATTTAGTTGGGTAGGGCAAGGGTATCAAGACTAGGAAGAACAAATGGAGGATGGGGATGCTTGTTGCAGGTTAGTGTCCTCTACATGTTTCATCCTGTGCATATGGGAATGTGGGTCTTCGGCAGTCAAGGTCCATGGATAGCCTGTCATAAATTCCTGTTATGACCTTGAGAGCTATAATAAGCAGGAGTGCTCTGAGGTCTGAGTGACCAATGAACACCTACCTGCACATTGTATTCTTCATCAAACTCACTACCTACTCTCACCTTCGTGACAACTCCTCTGTATATGTTCTTAGAAGCCATTCTGATCCAAATGACATCATGGTATTCTGACAAAGCCTTCTCTAGATCAACAAATGTTAGATAGAGTGGCTTACACTAGCTATACTACAACGCCAGTCATTGGATATGATGCCATCATGTACTATTTGATTGAACTAGAGTTATTAGTTTGACTCTTACTTTCCCAGAAGATTTCAGTATGTCTGCGACATTTTCTGACAAACTGACAGCTTTGCCATTTTTCATCTTGATAGTTTCTTTGACCTTATAACTGTCAAATTTGATTGTCAAACAACATGTATTTTGTCTCCTCCTCCACCGTCTTCACTCTCATCCCTACCAGCCCAGTCTGGACAAGGATACAGAACATACACTCTAGTATTGATAAATGATATTGCTGGTTCCATAATAAAAATGCACCTAATCCGTCCTGTAGTGTGCTAGTGCTGGTACCACAATTAGAAGTTTACAGCCCTCTCCGTTAGACGGTAGTGACAGTGCCATGATGGAACACACCCAGTACACATCATGGAATGTTTGGTCTTTCGAAGGGCATTCAGCTATGGAGTGCATACCATAATGAAATGTTTGAGCAAGACAGTCAACTAATCTGTCATGTCTCAGAAGGTGACAACCCATTTAACCATGGAAGAATACCTGATGATGATATATATAAATACATATATTCACACACCTACATACACATGACATGTCACTTGCTTTTCCACAGTGCTGCTACCATGACATAAAGCACTGTGTTTTAATCTGTAAGATGATTGTGTTGGTGCCACGAACAAAATCTCCAAGTACACACTGAAATGGGTTGGCATTGGAAAGGACATCCAACTGTAGAAAACTGAGCCAAAGATGGATCATACGGATGTCACCTGACCTGTCTAGTCACATCTCTTTTAGTAAAGATATACCTATATTTTACCATATATATAATTGTTTCTATTTTAGGCACAAGGCCAGCAAATACCTAGTACATTACTGGTACTTTATTTTATCGACCCCGTAAGGATGAAAGGCAAAGTTAATCTCGGCGGGATTTGAACTCAGATCATATTTTACCATATATATCATGTTACATAATTTGAATGTGTAGCTGTAATGAGCATATGTTTAATGTTAAATAACTTAAAGGTGTAGCAATTGTCTATAAATATGTGAACTTCACAATTTTATTTACAAATCAAGAAGTAAACTTCAATTGGTCTTGTAAATGTTTATATCTAGAGTTTATCAATATGGAAATGTAGTAAAATTTCCAGTGTTATATCTCTACATTTTAGGTATCCTCTATATCTTATACAGTTTCTTTATTCTTTCAGAATATCAGATGACATTGGTATTAAAGAAATCTTTACATCAGATACATCACCAATATTTATCATCTTTTAAATACTAAAAGAAGACATTATACAGAATGTACAGAACAGATATAAAAATAGAGTGAAAACGATATATTATGGAAAATGAATTATGGGAGGAACAGCTGAAGATTAAGACAGAGACTGAAAATAATGGTTCTCTTGATGAGGTACTGAATGAGATAGGAAAAACCTCATACCATTATGATATCTGTGGTAAACCATTCTCCACAAACTGTCAACTAATTTTACACAGATATATTCATACACAACAAAAGCCATATCATTGTGATATCTGTGGTAAATCATTCTCTACAAATAGTGTTTTAACTGTACACAAATGTATTCATACAGGTGAAAAACCATATTACTGTGACATCTGTGGTAAATCATTCTCTAACAGAAGTTACTTAACTGTACACAAACGTATTCATACAGGAGAAAAGCCATATCATTGTGATATTTGTGGTAAATCATTCTCTACACATACACAATTAACTACACACAAACGTGTTCATACAGGAGAGAAGCCATATAACTGTGATATCTGTGGCAAATCATTCTCCTCAGGGGCTTCTTTGTGCAAGCATAAACGTATTCATACAGGAGAGAAGCCATATCATTGCAATATCTGTGGTAAATCTTTCTCTGGAAGGGGTGAATTAAATACACACAAGCATATTCATACAGGAGAGAAGCCATATCACTGTGATATCTGTGGTAAATCATTCTCTCGGGGAAGTAACTTAAATAAACACAAGTATGTTCATACTGGAGAGAAACACTTTCACTGTGATATCTGTGGTAAATCATTCTCTACTAGTAGTATTTTAACGGGACATAAACGTCTTCATGCAGGAGAGAAGCCATATCACTGTGACATCTGTGGTAAATCATTCTCTAGCAGAACTCACAATTGCATTCATAAACGAGAGAAGCCATATAACTGTGACATATGTGGAAAATCATACACTAGCGGATGTAACTTAAAGATACACAAACGTACTCATACAGGAGAAAAGCCATATCACTGTGACATCTGTGGTAAATCAGTCACTCAGAGTGGAACATTAACTCTACACAAACGTACTCATACAGGAGAGAAGCCATATCCCTGTGATATCTGTGGTAAATCTTTCTCTCGAAATGGTGACTTATCTAAACACAAACGTGTTCATACAGGAGAAAAGTTGAACCTTTGTGATATTTGTGGTAAATCATTCTCTCATACAAATGCATTAACTAGACATAAACACATTCACACAGGAGAGAAGCCATATCACTGTGATATCTGTGGTAAATCATTCTCTAATAAAACTCATTTAACAAATCACATCCGCATTCATACAGGAGAGAGACCAAATCTTTGTGGCATTTGTGGTAAATCTTTCTCTCAAAGTTGTGACTTGATTCGTCACAAACGCACTCATACAGGAGAGAGGCCATACCACTGTGACATTTGTGATAAATCATTCTCTAGCAGTGCTCACAATCGTATTCATACAGGAGAAAAACCGTATCACTGTGATATATGTGATAAATCATATCCTAAAAGTCGATCTTTAACTATACACAAAAAGCGCATTCATACTGCAAAAGACCTTTGAAATGGAGAAACGCCATATCAATGTGTTATCTGGTAAATCACTCTCTGAAAAATGTCTGTTAACTACACATGTATATACTAATACATAAATGTAATTATATCAATGTGAAACCTCATTCGATAAAGAATATCTCATATACCTATAAAAGTATTCAGACGGCAAAGAAGATATCACAATGTGTTACAAGAACCTCACACTTCTATTTTTCATAGCACAATTATATTCTCATTGGTCAGATAATGTATTATTGTGATATTTTAAATAAAATTATTCTTTTAGAATACATCTTTGTTTTTCATCTAACATATTTCTAGAAGCATAGATGAGTTGTGAGAAAATAATATAAGAGGAACCATAGGTTGCATGTAAGAAGATTGCACTTGTATGAACACTTGTGTACAGATGATTATCATTAGGATCTGAGTTTAAAGAAGCTGCTGTTGTGGTAGATGAAGGAAGATCTGGGTAGATGTAGTGAGAGCAGATCTCAAAACACTGAACCTCAGAGTAGAGGATGAAGGAGTTCAACAAATGGAAGGAGGCTATACTGAGAAAATCTCATCTAACCCATGTAAGCATGGAAAAGCTGATATAAAATGATGGTTATGTTTGACATTATGAGTAAAGAGATAACATTAGTGTACCGTTTTTGTGTTAGAAATAAATACCAAATCATAAATGAAAATATTTATTATGCCATATTTAGATTCTCTCTAAATTGATAAATCTTATACATCATCATTTTCCATACTTGTATGGTTTAGACAGGTTGTCATATTATGTGACATGTCAGATTAGGTAACCATGTCTTGTTAGTACTGATCTGCTTTTGACTTGGTTTCTACGATTGGGTGGCCTTCCTAACACCAATGACATTACAGTGCACACAGTGCTTTTAACGTGGCACCAAAGCGACCATTACATTAGGTGGATGAGGTGCTTTGTTTTGTCACGCCACAACCACCTTACAGGGTGGACTAGTTGCTTTTGTGAGAGCTGCTTTATCACCATGCATGTCAGACTGTTTTTTTCATAGCAGCAGTACTTTGAGATAGCAGGTGTGGAGCATGCCCAGCTTTCAATGATTGTATATATACATTGGTTAGGGGAGGTGTATCAGAAATGAGGACTGGTGGCAAGTAAACAAGTTTGACATGGACATAGTGGTTGTGGGAGATCTAAGGTGGGTTATTTTGTTGGTTGGGGAGGGTAAAGATTAGTACAGACTAGTGTCCACTACATGTTTATTTCATCCTGTGCTCACGAGAAGGCGGGTCCTCTGAAGTACAGCATATTGCCAGAGCCCTCAGTCCTATGACATTTGTTTTGAATGGCTTAATTGTGCAGGTCAGCCTCTATCACTTCATCCCATTCTATAGTTTCCTTCAAATTCAAGCACCCTGCACCTTTTTATACAGCTGTTATCCTCCGTATGCATCATATCTCCATATCACTAAAATTTCCACTCATGCACACTGCATCTGACCCTTCTTGTGCTTAGTTTCCCTCTCAGTTCATTGACACTTTTCTTTTTACTTATATTATTATAATACATCCATTAAATTATGCAAGCTTCATTTCTTTCCAATCTTAATAGGTTATTTGCATCCACATAGCTTTGCTGTTCATACACAAGCCTCATACAATCTGCATTTTGTTTTGAGGCAAAAGCATCTTGTAGATAGCAGCAGTAATAGATTCCTGAACTTTTTCCATCCCGTTCTCACTTTGGCTATTGTAATAAACAGGTAAGGGCTAAGAACTGAGCCATGTTTGACCTCCACTTGCACACAAACTTCCTCAATATACTCATTGTTAATTCTAACCTTGCTGACTCCTCTTCTGCACATAGCTTGTACCACCTTCACAAGCCACTCATCTACCCTTAATTTCCTAAGTGTGAAATGCCAAGTAGAGGGCTTATTTTTAACTAGGTACTTTTGCAGTTACCTCATAAGGAAGAGGGCATCATTGGTACTTTTATCCAGCATCTCATCTAGATTAATTTGGTTCCTAATCAGCTATACAATTACTCTTTCTGTAACTATCATGACCTGGTCCATGAATGTGATGCCTCTATAGATTCCTCTGTCTAGTGCATCTCCTTTAGCCTTGTAGCAATGAACGATGGATACACTAGCCATTGGGTATAACATTCTGTATTACTTGGTTTATGATATGGGTGGTTAAGATGTGACCCAGTGTGTCCCATCAACTATCCCCAGCAATTCAGCTGCTTTGCCTCTCTTCATATCCTTAATTACTGTCCCAGTGCATTGGTCATATGCACCAGGGTCTATTTTGGCATACCAGTATCCTAAGATGATGAGAATGTCTCTTTTAGGTCAGTTTCTCTAGGTTCTCTTAAACCTTTTCGATGGCATCATCATCATAATCAAGAGTTGGCACATACATATTTATGATAGTAATGTTCTATGGTCTTTCAGTCACATACATGGTGATGAGCCTGTTGGATACTGTTGTACAGCTGTTGATTGAGTTCACTATGGTTTTGTTAATGATGAAGCCCACTCCATGTTCATGCTTAGATTCATCACTTCTGTACCATGGTTTGTGGCCTTCATATGTAGTTGTCTCACCAAATCTAGTATACCTGACTTCAGCCAGTTCTAGAATATCCCATTTGTATCTGGCAAGTGCGTGTGTAATACTCACCCAACATCTCACCAACTATACCCAATAGTTCAGCTACTTTGCTTGTCTTTATATCCTTAATTGCCTTCCTTAATACGCTTCTGCTAACTTGCATGGCTGGTCTCACTGTTAGGTCCATTCGAGGCAGACTATCTTCCTCCCATGCATTCTCCTCATTCTCATAATGGTACTTCCTTGCTAATTTGTTTTCTGTATCGATAAGGGCAAGAGTGCCATTATCATCTCAGACACATTTCTGTCCAACATGATTTTCCCTGACACAATGCCTTGCATAACATGCATGATTTTTTAATTTTCTGCTTCCCTCCTTTCAAAGTGTACATGTTGCATAGTTTTGGGTAATGTTCTCTGCTTCTCCCTTTCTGCCAGTCTTTCCATACCTGTTTCTTTGTCTTAATTGTCTAATACATCCTACTATTGCACTACAAAGTCACCCTTCTCTCTAGTTCCGTTTCAGCCCCAGGTCTCATCTGCGGCCTTCAACAGATTATCTCTCAAGAACTCCCAGTGTTCCTCTATATTGAAAGTCTGTATTTCTTCTTCCTTACTGTCAAAAGCATCCAATGATATATATCAAAATTTGTTACTGGCAAAGGGACCCCACAATTTTCATGTCCTCATCCATGTTATCTCTGAATTTGTCTATCCCTAATGTTAAAGTCTCAAACTAATAGGTTATGTTAGAGGATTCATTCCTTCCCAGCAAGAGACTCTGTTTACCACCATCACTCCACACCATCTCATCTTCCTTGTGCCAAACCCAAATCCTCACTGGACCCCATAAAAGCCATCACAATGTTCCTATTTTAGTTGTCTGCAATGATTATGAGTTCAGTATAACCCATTAGAGAAATTGTCTGCATTAAGGATTTGTAAAAGTCATCTATCATCTCTACAATCTCACCTGATCTTCCTCTCATCATGTCTACATTGATGATCACTGCTCTTAATTCTCTGAGTTTACTCGAAGATTGTGATGGATAAATTGCGTAGACGGAATTGGTGCTTGCTCTCCATGCCTGGAATAAAGAGCAATCGGAGACATGAGATGGGTTCATATGAAAAATAATTCTTCCATCATTGTAGTCTACTTGCCACACAATCCACCAAGCTGACAATGATTGTACTGGGGGATAGCCCAAAAAGGTCCTGAAGCCAAATGTGAGGGTTAGGTGAGAACCAATGTACCTCTCCATTCCTAAGAATTCTACTGATGGACACAAAAATATTTTCTCTACCTGAACATCCCCTATAAATATTAGCTTGGTAATAGTGCCAGCTACTTTGCTTTATCACGTAAAGGGGTGTCATTATTTTAACATTTATTTGTTGGTGTTTGTTTTTTAACAGTACAAAATATAAATTACTTTACTCTATTTTCAAAGCAGCAGTATATAACACTATGTCCTGTAGGGAAATAATGAAATAATGTTTTTTTTTTTTTAATCGTTTCTATTTCTCTGAAAAAATGTGTATTTAAATCCTTGTAAACCCTACATGCTAATTTTAAAATAACGTTTCTCTGTATGTACTTTACTTCATGTTCAAAGCAACAGTATATGGTACTATGCTTTGTAGTGAAATAACATTTCTTTGAATCATTTCTATATCTTTGAAATAATGTCTTCAAAACCTGAAAAATGGTATATCTAATATTGAAAAAACTTTTACTACAAAAGTAATTTAACTTTTATCCTTCTGTTTTTATTTATAATAAATTAGCCAAACATACTTGAAAACTACAAAACAGCTCTCTAACTGTATCACATTAACAATTAGTCTTTTGATTATTTCAAATTTTCACAATATTCAATGATACTATAAACATTTGCATTAACAAACTCATTTTTACATATCTATATATCTAAAACAGAGAATGTCTGTCTGTCTGTCAGCTCCCTAAAACTCGAGAACCACCCAACCGATTGTTTTCAAACTTTACACATGTAATATTTATAGTCCTGTGAGCGTTTTAAGAAAAAAATATTTAAAATTTTCAATGCCCTAGGGACCGCATTAGGCGATTTAGCGATCTCTCTCTATAATTCTTAGTCTTTCTTTTTATATAGATACATAGATATAATGTTGAGCCCTTATAATATCTGTCTGTATGTCTGGCTGTCTGCATTTCGATATTATAATGCTGTGTGTGTGTGTGTGTGTATGTATATATAGTGTGTGTATATATATATATAGTGTGTAACGTTTTTCGAAATATTTACTTCTGCATTCACAGATTGATTTTTTTAGTTTCAGAAGATCCCGTTAAGGGTGAAAGCAGCGATTCTTTGCTTAAGCTTTAATCTGTTATTTTAATATATATATATATATAATTATATATTCGTGTACAGATATTTTTGCATACACAATAACAAAATATAAACAAACGTATTTATTTCACGAGGCTCGATAAGAATAAATATATATCAAATATATAAGAACCCTAGAGCAAATCCCGAACAACTAAATCATTGCAGGATGTTAAAAGTTAAATGACATTAGCTCACTATGAAATCGCTTTACTCATATTGATCTGATATGTGCTCACTTTGAAATCCTTATTCTCACTTAGAAGTGATATGTGCACACTTAAAATTACAAATACCTTAGTTTACAATTCTATGTCTCCTGATTAAATCAAGAAAATTATTATTATTAAAGAAAATTAAATACAAAAAAAATTGGTAAAAAATACAATATAGGGTAGCATAGTCTGATACATTTTAACCCTTAGACAAAACTGTCCCTGGTTTTACGATACTAAGCTGTGATACCCTCTTTCTTCTTAGTGAAACAACTACAAGAGAAGTTCCTAGCCAACTGTCTGGTGTAATGACTAGCTTTTGTTGATTTGGAGGAGGCCTATGACAATCTTACACAATTTGTTATATGGTAATTTTTAAGGAAAAATAGAGGTAGGTAAGTAGCTTGTGAGAGCAGTGCAAGACATGTAAACATGTACAGTCAGCAAAGTGAAAGTAGGTAATGAGTTTAGTTGAACATTCAATGTGTTGTTCAGAGTTAATCAGGGTTCAGTCCTCAGCCTACTCTTCTTTATTTTACTTCTTCAAGTCATAACAGAATTTTAAGGCTGGATCTTGGGGGTAACTTCTCATCATCATCATCATCATCATCATCATCACCGTTTTACGTCCGTTCTTCCATGCTAGCATGGGTTAGACGGTCTGTATGCTGAAACCTTGTTTCTTATTGCTGAATCTGTGGGAGAGCTAGTGAAAACATTCCTATTGTGGAAACAGAACTTAAAATCAAAAGGACTTAAAGTAAACATTGATGAATGTTTTTTAAGTAGGACAGAAGACAGGACTCTGGTTCTATTAGGGAAGTGGCCATATTCAGTATGTACCCAATGTAAAACATATACACTAGAGGTGTGTGTGAAGTGCAGTGTTGCATTGGAAATGAAACCTGGGCTGTAATTGCAGGAGGGATGTGGTTGGTGGAGAGAAATGAAGCAAACATACTTTGATGGATGTGTAATAAGGGCATTCTGAAATAGAAGCCAAACAAGAATCAGTTCTGTATGAGGAAGACACGATCACCTGATGGAACTTGCATTACAACGGGACAACTCATCTAACACATCCTAGCGTGGAAAAACGGACATTAAATGATGAGGATGAAAATGTATACATAAATAGTATTATTCAAAATATTAACAAATGAAGATATTCACATAATCAAAATATATGCTTTATATATATTTCGAAGGTACTGTGTTGTTTTTTCAGTACGTCCTCGTCAGATAAAATATATGATTTGATATATGACATACCTCTACGGTCTTGATATTTCAATTCCAGTATTGGCAGTGATTTATTTCATCAAATCTCAACATTTATATACCACAAATAATAATATGATAAACATAAGGACGAAAGCCAAAGTTAACCTCGATGGGATTTTGCACAAATGTCAGGAAAGTGAACAGTGTATGAGTCATGATATACACACAGATACATGTATGTGTATGGAGGGGGAATATCAGGTGTAGTGTTGAAAAATTTCGGGAAGCATGGAAGTTTTGAAGGATCCAGTGTCCCGGTAGCTAACACTGATGCAGGTAGTTTGTTCCATTCTTCAGCAACTCTAAACATGAAAAAATGTTTCAGAAAGTCATGGGACCAGTGCTATTTTCTGATTTTGTAAGCATGTCTACGGGTGTTAGACACATGGAATTCAAAATGGTGCTTAGGGTTGTTGCTAGCAAGATGGTTAATAATTTTGTGGGTGTCTACCAAGTCTGTTGTCACATGTTGGAGCTTTACTGTATCTATGCCCAGGGAAGCAAGGCGTTCAGAGTATGGTTAGATGCCAGATGGAAGGTATTCATTTGGTTACAAGTCTCTGAACAGTTTCCAGGAGGTCAATATTATATTTCACATCTGGCCTGGGTTTATTACCAGCTTAGAGAGAGGTATAAATTTCACCTGTCTTGGGCCTATTACCATCTTTATGGACCCGTGTTTCAAATCTGGCCTGGGCCTATTACTATTTTTTTTTATGGGCTTACATTTTACATTTGGACTCCTTACTAATTTTGGAGGGAGGGCTAAATTTAATATCTGGCCTGGGATTATTGCTAGCTTTTCATGGATCTACATTTTACATCTCACCTGGGCCCTATTACCTGCTTTGGTGGCTTAAATTTACATCTGATGGGGAAGGAAGTTTATTACTGACTTTCAAGGCCTACATTTCATATTTGGCATAAACCTATTACAATTGGTCAGGGTGCCTAGATTTCATATCATTTTTGCGGCAACTACCAACTTTGCTTGCTTAGATTTCACATCACGTCTCGGGCAATTAGCAGCTTTGTGTGCTTACTTTTAAGGAGGCAGCTACCAGTTTTGATTGCCTACATTTCACATCTAGCCTGGGCCTGTTACCATTTTAACATGAACCTACCTCAAAAATCACATAGTTATAAACTACCTTATCTTTACACGGAGAATAAATCAGAAACCAAAACTAATCTGTGCGAACAGAAAGAGTTGTCTCCCTTGGTCCACTTCTCTTTTACATTATACATTTTTCAATTGACATTTAAAAAATACGTTGGGCCTCCATCGGTTCTTACAAGTGTTACAATTAATCTATCAATTGAACAGCCTACGCGTGAAACCAATCTACATGTGACTGAGTATTCCACAGATACACCAAGAAGATTGGGCGTGATATAGAGTGTGACATGAATAAGCCCTTACAATCATAGGTTCAACTCATTTTTTTAGGTGAGTGAATAAGCACACAGAACAGGAAAAAACATCGAAAACCAATATATATATATATATATATATATTTGATGTTATTCCAAATTGAAGGATAAGTGTTTCAAACTTTATTTTATCATGAGTTAAAGGTCTATAGATTTTTCCCTGGATTTTACTAAATTCTGTGGATGAATTTATATCCTGATTCTCTTTTGAGATGAGTTTGAGTTATTTTTCCTAAATCTTTCGTCAACTACTTTTCCCATCTTGACGTTATAGTCGCATATATGTTATAGAATGCCGTTAGCTTCTTGCTAAAACAATCTCTATACCTCTCATTTATATATATATATATATATTGGTTTTCGCGTGCTGATGTTTTTTCCTGTTCTGTATGTTTTCCATTTTTTCTAGTGTTACTTTATAATTGATAATCCCTCCCTCTTACTTTCTCTTTGATTTAATTTTTTTATTCTCATATATTTTTTCATTTTTTCATTTTCATATTTTTTATATATGTATCGACTTCAGCCTTACACTGCTTTGACTGATACACCCCCTTCCCTGTATATATAATTTGCATGTATGTGTGTGTTTATACGAGTGCTTTCATACTTGTATGTGTATATATTTCAATCCTTAGTCCCTGAGTCTGGATGTACATTAACACTATTATCTTGCAATTTCTTTTTCAACATATATTATATACGTATTTGTGGTCACACACACTGATATGCTTGCCCTCATATATGTTCTTATGCACACATTTTTTCACTATACACATGCATTTGTACATACACACATATGTACATTTGTGAGTGAATATATACACATTTATACACATGCCCTAACTATATTTCCTTATTTCATTTTTATATATCTCTTGCATTACTTTTATTTATATATTTTTTTGCCCGTTAAACTTTTGCCTTTCTTGAGGAGATTTTTCAAATATTTCACTATGTTTTAAATTGCCTTGTCTGGCGAACGAATGAGGACGTTTCTTGTATTCGTCTTATTCGGGAAACCTCTGTTAATGAGGTAATTATATTGTATTGTTTATTATCCATTAAATTTAGCTCTGGTACTTACATAGCGCGCTCTTCACTCCTATGACTTTTTCAAATTTCAACGGAAACTTCAATACTTATATATATATATATATGTAGAGGTTATATTTTATTTGTTGGGATACAACAAGCAAAATATTTTTATAACTGATATAAAGCACTCAACAAATTATTGGAGTAAATATACAATATATTAACAAATGGAAACTATATTTATAAAACCATATTTATTTCATTATACATATTTCAAGGGCCACCAGAGCAAACTATGGTGCGCTTTCATCAGATAAAATATAATATAGGTTAGTTTTATAAATGAATATTGACATATCCTTAAAAAATGCAACCATTCTGGTTGGAATCTCCTGGATAGTTATTAGATTTATTGTTGGTTTATTATGCAAATTAGTGTTGGAAAGGTTTAAAAACAGTATATTTAAATTAAGCTGTTGGAATAGGGAAAAAAGAGAAAAGAAAGTTTTTTTTCTCTTTCTTTTCTCTTTTTTCCCTATTCCAACAGCTTAATTTAAATATACTGTTTTTAAACCTTTCCAACACTAATTTGCATAATAAACCAACAATAAATCTAATAACTCCACTATCCAGGAGATTTCAACCAGAATGGTTGCATTTTTTAAGGATATGTCAATATTCATTTATAAAACTAACCTATATTATATTTTATCTGATGAAAGCGCACCATAGTTTGCTCTGGTGGCCCTTGAAATATGTATAATGAAATAAATATGGTTTTATAAATATAGTTTCCATTTGTTAATATATTGTATATATATATATATATATATATATATATATATATATCATACGACATACTAAGTGCATTTTATCGAGGCATCAACGCTAGAGAATTTACAACTTAGACACAGCTGAAGGGGCTTCCCATCTCTTTGTTTGGTAGGTTTTCTGTGGCTGGATGCCATTCTTATCATCAACCTCTTTATGCAGAGTACTAGGTTCGTTTATAATGGAGTTCATAAAAACTAGAAAGGTGGTTTTGCCTTTGACAACTAAAAGTCCTCTCAACCTTTTTGGTGTGATTTCTATAACCACATTGTCTTCCTAACACTAACAACCTTACAGGGTGTACTTGGTGCATTTTTCGTGGCACCGACGCTAGAGAGATTGTTAGTCATTGACTCAGTTGAAGCGCCCTCTTTACCTTACGGATGTGGGTAGGGTGCATGCCATGGACGTGTGTGCCAAGGGTAGAGGGATTTGACAAAGTGAAAGGTGGGGAATGGGAAGGGGGACCTTCAGAAGTGTGGGAAAATACACTCGTAATAATAACTATTAACGACCATGACAGGCTTGTCAGTGTTTTAGAGGGGGATCTTGAGGTGGGGTGGGGGGGTGGGGGGGGGGCATGACCATGGATAGCATATGGGTGTTAGGATTTAGGTTGCGGTTGGAAATGATCCTTGATAGAGTAAGAGAGAGGATGTACAGTGATGCTGAGAATATTTACTACGGCGGAGGAGTGATAAATTGTGGGGGGAGGGGCTTGAAACGGTAGGATACTGTGCTTGTGAGGGTTGCTACTAAGATGTGGATGTGGGATGCAGGGGGCATGTACTTTAGCTATAAGGAAGTGATAGAGGAAGGATCAGGTCAAGTTTTAGGCTGATATAAGGGTTTCCCCCAGCACAGCATGTAACCAATCCTCGTAGTCCTTTGCCATCTGTCCTGGAGTTCACAGGCCCTCACAACCTAATCCCGTGTCCGCCTGCATCTGCCTTTTCCACAAGTCCCATTTACTGAAGTTTCTCCGTACTTCTTTATACAGATGTCGACTTCCATACGCATCACTCTCTACATATATATATATTTACATCAACAGAGACAATGGCAGGTTAAAATGACATCAAATCTATGATCCTCACAATCGTTTCTATACTTCAAATATCCTTTTCCTGGGCAAAAGCTATCAATTTATTAATTTCCGTGTATATCCGGTTTAGTATAGGTAGGCGGTAGTATAGGTGAGAGGCTAATAAAATAGTTGCCATCAGGGAATGCATCCAGCTGTAAATCATTGGCCCCAAAAGTCCCTTCCAATGCATATACGAGCATGAAAAAGTAAAAATTATGATAATTTTAGGAAATTGGAGCAATTCTTCTGAGGATCTTGGTGAAATTAATGCAACCGGATTTAATTCCCACAATTCTGGAACCGGCTGGTTTATCCAGAAGTGATGGGAAGAGACCAGACGATCTTACCCTTTGTCCCTGGGTGAGGTCTCATCTAGTAGGTGTCTTATCTGGGACGTCACAGTCAGTGACTCTTTTGCTCCCTCCCACATCATGGACGCCGCGGTGAATGTGGGGGTCACTGCTTCCGCTGCCGAACGGAATAAATTTCGGAAATACCAGGAATTATCAAATAATAATTTTTTTCCAACATGTGGCGTTCGAGACGTTCGGTGGAGTTGGGCCGCTGACAACGAAGTTCTTGTCTTCACTGGCGGCTCACTTTACTGAGGTGTCAGGTGATGCCCGTGAGGGTGCCTGGTTATTTCAGTGCCTTAGTCTCTCCATCACCCGTGGTAATGCTGCGAGCGTGATGGCTTGCCTGAAAGTGTGCAGTTAATCCCTTTGGTGTGAGGTGCGACCGATTATCACACTTGGTGGTGAATAACCCCCTCCCCTCTTTTTTCTTTCTTTTATCATTTTTGCTCAATGAATTTATATTATTGTGTTATTATACACGGTTTAGACATTATATTTGTCCTTCTGAACGAATTGCAAGCAATTTATACTGTTATTCATGCATTTGTTATGTTATTTATGTATATATTTAAAACATATTTGCAACGTTATTCTACTGTAAACTTATACAACTTTATGTAATTATATTATAGCGAGGATACTGGGTGTATGAATGTAACAAAACGAGACAATGTTTGTGTATATAATATTTAATTAACGGTAGATAGAATACTTGACATGTCAAAGATAGAGTGTTAGAATTAAACAAGGTTAGTAGTTACCGTTTTGATTGCCAGGCAAACGCGGCTAGCAGAGGGCGCCTGGCTAAGGCCAGGCGCCGGTTGGCCAAATTAATGGCAGAGCCAAATGAGAAGACTCTTGACCTGGTGCCGAAAAGGCAAAGAGAGAAAGGAAGCTTAAAGTTGTTAGTTTTATAGGGCTCTGACCGGAAGTTGCAGAAAGGGTTCCACTTCCCGTCTAGATCCCAATCAAAACAAGGGAGACAACCGCTACATAACCTCCCGCCAGAATTTTAGTGTATAAAAATCGAAATGAAAATATGTAGCAAGTTGGCGAGAATGTTGTAACAGGCATGAAAATTACGACAAAAGAATGTCTGGAAAAATCAATGATAGATATCAAGGTAGCCAACCGCTCTTGGCCAGAGAACGACTGGACATCCATCTATCCATCACCCAAAGATACAATGTAATAAAGTAAAAGTAATAGAAGAGCTCAAAGTTCAAAATATAGTTCACAGGTGTGCAATCACATGACAGCAGGAAAGAAAGTGTTCCAGAGAATGAATGCAGGTGGTTTCTGTTCTGTGGTATATCGTGAAATTTCCAACCTCCGAATGGATTTTCTCACAGGAAGAGTGCTGCAAAAATGAATTCTCTGGCTTTGGTGAAGCTGTATTGATGTATTGCTGTTGCTGCTGCTGTTGTCTCGCTGAGTGAGCGTATTCGGTGTTTAAATTCACAGTAAAAAATTTTTTTTTTAGAAAAAATGAGTTGCGCAAAGTGCTAGAAATAGTAGCCGAAGTTGATGGTCGATGTTGAGAATGCGTTGACCTGGAAGGGTCAAGAGGCCAGCGACCAGAGAAATAAGCATTCCTAATAAATGCGCGGTTATCAACTGTAAATTTACATTGTAAATTTATAAACCGGCAAATAGAAGAATATAGCTTAAGGCTGAAGAATCCTTGGGGGAGAAATGCTATCTCTGGCGTGCGGCTGTCTGTGAGTAGAGACATCTCAGTGAATCGAGAATTTATGCTGCCTACACGTGCCAATACAAGGTTGAAAAAAATATTTCTAACGCGCGAGAAAATGATAGTGCAATTTTGAAAGTGACAATGATGAAAAAGAAAGGCTTCACTCAGCATAATTATTGGTGTGAACTCTGGAAAAAAACAAAAAACTAGAACGATGAACAAAAGGCAATGGTTCATCGAAAATAAATGTTCCTGTTGAAATGTTTTTTAAAGAATATCAAATTTCTTTTTTTTTTTTGTGTTTTGAAAGAGTTCGTTGTAAGAAACGAGAAACATATATATATATCGTGAAATGTTTTTTTTTGTTTTGAAAGTGTTCGTTGTAAGAAACGAGAAACATATATATATATATATTGGTGAAAATGCGACAGTTAATTGATGCGTGAGAGAAAAAGTATGTCTGTGCGAATTCCACATGTGCGTGTGTGCGTGTCCTTGAGTATTTTCATAGTTTGTCGCTAAATTTGCTGTGTATTCGTAATGTTACTCACAAAACCAGATGTGCTATTTTTTTCTTTTTTGGGGGGGGGGGGGGGGGGGGGTGACCATTATAGCGATGAACGGCTGCGTGTTCGCATCACGTCAGGGTCACCAATATAGCGAAGATACTGGGTGTATGAATGTAACAAAACGAGACAATGTTTGTGTATATAATATTTAATTAACGGTAGATAGAATACTTGACATGTCAAAGATAGAGTGTTAGAATTAAACAAGGTTAGTAGTTACCGTTTTGATTGCCAGGCAAACGCGGCTAGCAGAGGGCGCCTGGCTAAGGCCAGGCGCCGGTTGGCCAAATTAATGGCAGAGCCAAATGAGAAGACTCTTGACCTGGTGCCGAAAAGGCAAAGAGAGAAAGGAAGCTTAAAGTTGTTAGTTTTATAGGGCTCTGACCGGAAGTTGCAGAAAGGGTTCCACTTCCCGTCTAGATCCCAATCAAAACAAGGGAGACAACCGCTACAATATCATGAAAATAAATTATATTTACACATATTTTGTATAGCAGTGTAAACATTCCCATACTCCTGCAGAAGGTTCCATAACAGGTCCCGAGGAATATGCCTTTTCAAGATCGACAAAACAAAAATATACAGCTTAGCAATACTCCCACGATTTCTCAAAGACCTGCTGCAGAGTGAATATTTGGTCGGCTGTGCTTCGCCCGGGGCTAAAACCACATAGTTCATCAGCTAGCTTGGACTTGAAAAGCAGGTAGAAAAGTTCAAGTATCTCGGGGCCGTGTTCATGATTGATGGAAGGCAGGAGGCTGAATTAAGGGCAAGAATCGCAGGAGCTGGTGCAGTAATGCGCCAGCTTCAGCATTCAGTAATCAGAAGAAGGGAGGTAGGCATAAAAGCCATACTCGCTATCTTCAAATCGGTATTCGTGCCAACCCAGAGTGGGATTTTCGTATAAGCTAAACAAGCTATAGTTTAGGGCCCCCACTTTCTTGGGGCCCCGAAAAAATTGAAAAAAAAAACGGTGTACATTTCCAAATAGCTTAGGGCCTCATCAAATCAAAATCCGTCCCTGTGCCAACCCTTACCTATTGTCATGACTCTTAGGTAAGAATACAATCGCAAATACAAGCGGCCGAAATTGGGTTCCTCTGAAGTGTCTTTGGAGTAACTTTACTCGATAAAGTGCGTAGCTCGTAGATCAGTAAGTTGTTCCAGGTACAGCTGCTACTTCACTGAATTGAGAGATCACAGCTCCGATAGTATGGGCATGTGGTTACAATGTCTCAGAAAATAATTTTAGGGCAGATTTTACGGACCAAGCCAACCGGCAGGAAATTCAGGGCGATATCCAATTTTACCGCCCGATTTGCTGCTGATGCTGCTTACGTGCTGTAGTTGCTGCTTACTTGGTGGCTTACTGCTTGTTGCTAGCTGCTGACTTGCTGCTATTGTTGCTTAACTTGTGCTACTTACCTGCTTCACTGTATGAGGCTATTCCAACAAATTTACATTCCCTTTTTTTTAGCCATTAAAAGAAATATAGAATTATTTATTTGCAACGTTTTTGTTAGTTTCTTGGTTTTGTTTGCGATTTATTTGCCACTGGGGCATAGATTTCTTTATTTGCCACGTTTTTGTTTGTTTGTTTGTTATTTTTTGCGATTTATTTGCCACTGGGACATTAGGCGGGGGAAGAAAAGGGAATGTAAATTTGTTGGAATAGCCTCATACAGTGAAGCAGGTAAGTAGCACAAGTTAAGCAACAATAGCAGCAAGTCACCAAGTAAGCAGCAACTACAGCACGTAAGCAGCATCAGCAGCAATTTGGGCGGTAAAATTGGATATCGCCAAATTCAGGGGTGGACCTCCAGCAAGATGGTTGCATAACATCTATGAGCCCGGCTGGTCTCGCTTGGAGATCCAGCCGGATCAGTTTGAGACAGTTGTTTCTGACAGGACCCGTTGGGAGGAGTGTTTGAGGACTCTGCCCTCACGACACTCTCAGGAATAAGTGGGCGAAGAAGCAGCCTGCGAAACGCCGAGTAGCAACAGAGATTAATCTCAGGGCGATATCCAATTTTAGCGGCATTTAGGCCGCTTACTTGCTGCAGTTGCTGCTTACTTCAATGTATGAGGCTATTCCAACAAATTTACATTCCCCCTTTTTTTAGCCGTTAAAAGAAATATAGATTTTTTTTTTTTTTTTTTTTTTTTGGCGATTTATTAGTGTTTGAAAGTAATCGGTTCCGAGCCATAAATTCGATAATACTGAGTTTGTTTGCAGTTAAAATCGCCAGTTCCCTCATTTTCAAATCCATATTTAACGTCTGCTGTGATGAATTAACATTTTCAACAATGAAAATTGGTGCAGGTGGACGTCCAGGCATTTTCTTTATTCAGAATTTCAGTTTAAAATCAATTAGAACTATGTTATTTCACCTTTAACAATATCTGCATTGAAATGACCGGCAGGGAGTTATGCCAATTCGTGGAAAATACTCAAAGATTATGTATATTAATATAAGTTTCACTTTATGAATTTCAGTTTAAAATCAATTATAAGATAATCACCGACAGAGGGCTAATATTTATAATTTTGGGTTATTTTCCACAATAAAGTGAAACTTATATTAATATACATAATCTATACGATATATGCCTGTTAATTATCAGCACTCTACAATGAATCATTCACTAAATTTTGTCGATCCGGTATCAGGAACGCATACCCAACATATTGAAGGACTCTGGTCTCATGCCAAAAAAAAAAATAAGCGGCACCAGCCGACCCATGTTTCAGTCATATTTGAATGAATTCATGTGGCGGTGGCGAAATGACAGCTTTGAGTGGAGACAGTAGATGTTTCCCAAAGATTTTAAACTGTATATCGGAACAATATATTGTTTAAAAAAATATTTTTTTCTTTTTTATTGTTGCGATATACAGTTTAAAATTTGCTTCCAAAAGTCCAAAAAGATATAAATCTTTAAAAAAATTATAATAATTCTTTATTATTATTTTCTTTTTCTGTAAATAATTATTTTTCTATATATCTCAAACCCTGCCAAACACCACATCTGTCCATCTGTAAATTTAAATGACTGTTCTTTCATACTTATCCTCTTCAACTACACATGGATATTTGTCTTACTGTGGAGAAGGAATTAGAAACAATTTTATCAAAATTCACTGCTATTCGGAAACATACAAAGCGAACTTTGGGTGACATACTAACTTCTGTTGATAATATAAGGAAAGAAATCAGTGAAGGTATTTATTACATTTTAATTGCATTTTTATTACAACCACTAATACTTACTATTATACCGAGGGGCCCTGCCCGTTCGGGAAAGGCTCTAGACACGAATTCCGGGACGGAAACCCCTTGGAAAAGAAATGTCCCAGATGCGTTTGCAACGAGGAAACTGTGGGGATATGTCGCCGGCCAACAAATGGTCCTCTTGGAGAAAAAGGCACTCAGTCCCAGCCAATTCCATGAAAGATGGGTGAAAGTAGCAATAATGGCCCGTGTACGTGGGCCATCTCTCTATATCGGCTTGTACAGGTAAGAGAAGAAGGGAGCACCCCCCTCTCTAATAAATCGCCAAAAAAAAAAAAAATCTATATTTCTTTTAACGGCTAAAAAAAGGGGGGGGGGGGGATGTAAATTTGTTGGAATAGCCTCATACATTGAAGTCAGCAGCAAGTAAGCGGCATTTAGGCCGCTAAAATTGGATATCGCCAATCTCAGTAAAACAGGCAAATAGATAGATAAGACAGAGTGTCAAAAACAGATAGATAGATATAATTATTTTGCACACACTTACAATGAAGTGTGTGTGTATTAAATCAAGACACAACACTGAGATTTCGTAAATACGCATGATCAACCGGATGTTGACTTCATTTTCAGCCTGTTGTATATAAAGGATATTTCAACATTATTTTTATGCATCTGTACAGTAAATCTATTTAGTATATAACGTAAGTAGCCATATTTATCTAATATATATAGGGAGAAGGAATTACTGTAGGACAGAGGGAGAAATAGAGAATATTGGTAATTATTCTCCATTCAACAAAATGTCCAACCGCCAGTACTGATTGACCAACAATAGTTGTATAAATATACAAGGTATTTTATCTTCTTAAAGTTGTTTTCTTTATTTAATCGTAGGATGGAGCAAATCATTTTTATCACGAACATATATATTCTATATACAACACAAAGACAAAAACAAACTTCCATTCATTATTCACATTTCTTCACTCTCTTACCATATTCCATAAAAGCGGCTTTGGTGAAAGAAAGCCTTCGTCCCGTGTCAGCAGGCATTCAGTTTAGTGGCAATATGCCCTATTACGAAAGACTAGTCCACTAGTGCAAGCATTGCAACACTAAAATAAATGTGATGAAAGACTGAAGATTACAGCATTTGGGGATTGAGCTGATGCACTGTAGGTTTGAGAAGAGTCTTCAGACTCACCAAATATGTGTCAACCTCTCTAGTTCTTGTGTGACAAATCTTGATTATCATATGTAATGTCACACTATCTGAAGATATACCTGTATTTCAACATATATATAATTGTTTCTACATTCGGCACAAGGCCAGCAATTTGAAGGTGAAGGGAAAAGTTGATTAAATCGACCTCAGTGCATTAGTGGTGCTTTATTTTATCGGCCCCATAAGGATGAAATTGAAAGCTAAACTTGACTCGATTTGAACTCGGAACGTAAAGAGCTATAACGCTGTGCCACAAATCATATTGTCTGACGCTCTGCCGATCTACCGCCTAACATCTACTAATATATAATTGTTTCTACTTTTGGTAGAATGCCCTTGTGTTTTTGCAAAGGGAGATAACTCATCTATGTTTCAGTGGTGGTTTGACGCTAAACTCCGTCAGTTGCAGACTGCACATCAACATGAGAACGTGAGCCCGCTTGTGAGACGGGCTGGGACTTAGCCCCGTAGACGTCCTTCCTCCTCCCCCTGTTGGCGTCAAGTCCCCCCAACGCACTTGGGATGCCATCCAGTGCAGCCTAGCCTCAGACAGGCTCACGCGCCAGCTCGACCAGCACCGCCTTGCTTGTTTTCGTGCGGCCTCCAAACCCCACAGTGGTGCCTGGCTCCATGCCCTGCCCTCCTTCCCCACTAGCACGCAGCTAAACAACCATAGCCTGCGAATCGGCGTTTCCCTGAGGCTCGGCCGTGGACTCTTTTGGCCTCCACCCGCTTTCCTGTCGCCACAGTTCCGGCCGCATTCCACGCCATGCTGCCCTCAACGAGGTCATTAAGCATGGCTTGGACGCTGCAGGCTTCCCTTCCCAGCTCGAGCCGGTGGGGCTGGATCGAGGGGACGGCAAAAGGCGAGATGGCATGACCATCTTCCTGTTCCACGGTGGAAAACCACTCGTCTGGGATGCCACTTGCACCGACACTTTCTGCAGCCGCAACCTGGTGCAGTCTGCGACTGACCCGGGTTCTGCTGCACGTCGGGCTGAGGGGGCCAAACTCCCCAAATACCGGTTGCTCTCCGACAGGTTTGCGGTCGTACTCCTGGCAGTGGAGACTTCTGGTGTCCTCGGCCCCAGGGCTACCTCCTTACTCACCACCATAGGCGCTGAGCTGGCCAGCCGCAGGTATGAGCCCTGCGAGTTGGGAGTGCTTTTCCAGTGCGTCTCCCTTGCCGTCCTCTGGGGAAACGCCTTCTCCATTCTGTCCGCCGGGGCTGTGGGTGGGCCCCATCGCGTACCAATACATTAGTTAAATATCATTCTTTCATCTGATATATCTCTAAATTATATTTTTTTTCTCCACAAAGTTCGTTTTCTCCACACAGCAGAGTTTAAAGAGCAAAGATCAAGTCCAGTTCATAGGTTGATTACATTCACACAATGTATATGTTTATGTATACGTATGTATTTATAATTTATATAACTGTTAATTGGACGACAAAGTCACTTCAGAAGCTCTTTACATTCCAGAACCACATCATGAGTCTTATGACTGGCAAGCGGCTCAGCGACCATATCTGTTTCAGTGAGCTGCTCAACATTACCAGATTTAGACCAATTGTATCAATTGTGAAGTTAAAAGTACTCAAATTATACGGTCATATAAAAAGATCAACTCATGGTGTGAGTAGGTTATGCCTGGAAGGAAGGCTGGCTGGTAAGAGAAGTAGAGGCCAGCAGCCAAAACGATGGCTTGATAATGTCATCTTATAGACTGGACTTGTCTTTGCTCTTTAAACTCTGCTGTGGGTGATCGAACATTGTGGAGAAAAATATCTCACGTTGATGCACATTCTGCAACTGGCAGAGTTTAGCGTCAAAGTAGTAGTGGGTATGTAATAATTATTTTTAACTAGCGTTCTTAGAATGGCTACACTTTTGTGAGTGTATGTGTGTGCAAGTGTGTGTATGTGTATGTGAATGTTTTTGTGTGAGTATGTGTGTCAGTATTTCTGTGTCTGAGTGTTTGTGTGTCTGACTGTATGTTGTGTGAGTATGTGTATGTGTTGTCCAAGGAGCCAAGTCCCTAGCAATATCGAAATAAATTAAAATTATCAAGAATATAAAACGGCCACAGTTGAAAGGTATATACAAATACACATCTTCTCTTTAACCGTCATCTTTGACAGCACAGAGACAGCTAGTATATATAATGTTAAATAACTTAAAAGTGTAGCAATTGACTATAAATATACAAACATCACAAAATATTGGATGTTATAATTTTATTTACAAATTAAGAAGTAAACTTCAATTGGTCTTGTAAATGGTTATATCTAGAGTTTATCAATTATAGAAATGTAGTAAAATTTCCACCATTATATCTTTACATTTTAGGTATCCTCTATATCTTATACAGTTTCTTTATTCTTCCAGAATATCAGATGACATTGGTATTAATGAAATCTTTACATCAGATACATCATTGATATTTATCATCTTTTAAATACAATAGGAAGATATTATACAGATATAAAAAGAAGAGAAAAAAGAAAAATTATGGAAAATAATTTATGGGAGGAACAGCTGAAAATTAAGACAGAGTCTGAAAGAAATGATTTTCCTGGCGAGTTACTGAATGAGATAGGAAAATCATCATACCATTGTGATGTCTGTGGTAAATCATTCTCTCACAATGACACTTTAACTATACACAAACGTGTACATACAGGTGAGGAACCATATCATTGTGATATTTATGGGAAACCATTCTCTGAAGGAAGTAACTTAAACATACACAAACCTGTTCATACTGCAGAGAAAGAATTTCACTGTGATATCTGTGGTAAATCATTCTCTAGAAGTAGTGTTTTAACTGGACATAAACATATTCATACAGGAGAGAAGCCATATCACTGCGATGTCTGTAATAAATCATACAAAGAAAGAGGTGCTTTAACTATACACAAAAGCACTCATACAGGAAGACCTTATCCCTGTGATATCTGTGGTAAAACATTTTCTAGACATGGTCAATTAATTATACACAAAAGTATTCATACAGGAGAGAAGCCATATCACTGTGACATCTGTGGTAAATCATTCTCTACAAGTACTATTTTATCTTCACATAAACGTATTCATACCGGAGAGAAGCCATATCATTGTGATATTTGTGGTAAATCATTCTCTGGAAGTGGTGAACTTGAAAGACACAGGAATATTCATACAGGAGAGAAGCCATATCATTGTGATATTTGTGATAAATCATTCTCTGGAAGTAGTGACTTAAAAAGACACAAGCATATTCATACAGAAGAGAAACCATATGACTGTAGCATCTGTGGTAAATTGTTCTCTAGCAGAGGTTGCTTAACTATACACAAGCGTATTCATACAGGAGAAAAGCCATATCACTGTGTTATCTGTGGTAAATCATTTGCTCAAAATGGGAGCTTAACTGTACACAAACGTGTACATACAGGAGAAAAGCCATATCACTGTGATGTGTGTGGTAAATCATTCTCTAGAAAAACTCACAGTTGTTTTCGTGCAGGAGAGAAGCCATTTGACTGTTGTTACTGTGGTAAATCATTCTCAAGCAGAACTCACAATTGTGTTCATAAACGAAAGAAGCCATATCACTGTGACATCTGTGGTAAATCATTCTCTACAAGTACTATTTTATCTTTACATAAACGTATTCATACCGGAGAGAACCCATATCATTGTGATATTTGTGGTAAATCATTCTCTGGAAGTAGTGACTTAAAAAGACACAAGCATATTCATACAGGAGAAAAGCCATATCGCTGTATTATCTGTGGTAAATCATTTGCTCAAAATGGGAGCTTAACTGTACACAAACGTGTACATACAGGAGAAAAGCCATATCACTGTGATGTGTGTGGTAAATCATTCTCAAGCAGAACTCACAATTGTGTTCATAAACGAAAGAAGCCATATCACTGTGACATCTGTGGTAAATCATTCTCTACAAGTACTGTTTTATCTTTACATAAACGTATTCATACCGGAGAGAACCCATATCATTGTGATATTTGTGGTAAATCATTCTCTGGAAGTGGTGACCTTAAAAGACACAGGAATATTCATACAGGAGAGAAGCCATATCATTGTGATATTTGTGGTAAATCATTCTCTGGAAGTAGTGACTTAAAAAGACACAAGCATATTCATACAGGAGAGAAACCATATGACTGTAGCATCTGTGGTAAATTGTTCTCTAGCAGAGGTTGCTTAACTATACACAAGCGTATTCATACAGGAGAAAAGCCATATCACTGTGTTATCTGTGGTAAATCATTTGCTCAAAATGGGAGCTTAACTGTACACAAACGTGTACATACAGGAGAAAAGCCATATCACTGTGATGTGTGTGGTAAATCATTCTCTAGAAAAACTCACAGTTGTTTTCGTGCAGGAGAGAAGCCATTTGACTGTTGCCATTGTGGTAAATCATTCTCAAGCAGAACTCACAATTGTGTTCATAAACAAGAGAAGCCATATCACTGTGACATCTGTGGTAAATCATTTTCCCACAGAAGTGACTTAACTATACATGAACGTATTCATACAGGGGAAAAACCATATTACTGTGACATCTGTGGTAAGTCATTCACTCAGACTGGAACATTAAGTGGACACAAACTTACTCATACAGGAGAGAAGCCATATCATTGTGATATCTGTGGTAAATCTTTCTCTCGAAATGGTGACTTATCTAAACATAAACTTGTTCATACAGGAGCCAAGTTGAAACTTTGTGATATCTGTGGTCAGTCATTCTCTCATACAAATGCCTTAACTAGACATAAACGCATTCACACAGGAGAGAAGCCATATCACTGTGATATCTGTGGTAAATCATTCTCTAATAAAACTCATTTAACAAATCACATCCGCATTCATACAGGAGAGAGACCATATCTTTGTGGCATCTGTGGTAAATCTTTCTCTCAAAGTGGTGACTTGATTCGTCACAAACGCACGCATACAGGAGAGAAGCGATATCACTGTGACATCTGTGATAAATCATTCTCTAGCAGTGCTCACAATCGCATTCATACAAGAGAGAAGCTATATCACTGTGACATCTGCAGTAAATCATTCTATACACATACTAAATTAACTAAACACAAATGTATTCATACAGAAGAGAAGTCATATCACTGTGATATATGTGATAAATCATATCCTAAAAGTAGATCTTTAACTCAACACAAGTGCATTGATACTGCAAAATAGATTTGAAATAGAGAAAAGCCATATCAATGTGTTATCTGGTAAATCACTCTCTCAAAAATCTCTGTTAACTACACATGTATGTTGTAATACATTAGTGTAACTATATCAATGTGAAAACTCATTCGATAAAGAACATCTCATATACCCATAAAAGTATTCACATGACAAAGAAGATATCACAATGTGTTATAAGAACCTCACACTACTATCTTTCATAGCACAATTATATTCTCATTGGTCAGATAATGTACTATTGTGATATTTTAAATAAAATTATTCTTTTAGAATACATTTTTGTTTTTCATCTAACATATTTCTAGAAGCATAGATGAGTTGTGAGAAAATAATTTAAGAGGAACCAGTGTGCATGAAAGAAGATTGCACTTGTGTATAGATGATTATCATTGGGTGAAGAAGTATCAGGAGATCTGAGTTTGAAGAAGCTGCAGTTGAGGTAGATGAAGAAAGACTTGGATAGATCTGGTGAGAGCAGATCTCAAAACACTGAACCTCAGAGTAGAGGATAAAGGAGTTCAACAAATGGAAGGAGGCTATACTGAGAAAATCTCATCTAACCCATGTAAACATGGAAAAGCTGATGTATAATGATGTTTGTTTGACATTGTGGGTAAATGGCTGAGAAATGTATTCTTGTAAATTAGTGATAATAACACTGTACCGTTTTTGTGTTAGAAATAAATACCAAATCATAAACGAAAATGTTTCATTATGCCATAGTCAGATTCTAAATTGATAGATCTTATTTATATAGCATCATTTTCCATGCTTGCATGGTTTAGATGAATTGTCACGTTCTGTGACATGTTAGGATAGGTGACCATATCTTGCAGATACAGATCTGTTTTAGGTTTGGTTTCTAATGCCAGAGATATTACAGCATGGACTTGATGCTTTTTATACTGACACTAAAATGACCATCAAACTGGGTGGACTCAATATTTTTGTTTTGTCATTAGTACTAGTACTTTACTGGTTGATCTCAGTGCATTTTTCTTGTTACCATGTTGACTGGGTGCTTTTTTGTTGTGTCATCCACACTATTTCCTTATTGGGTGGAATGGGTGCTTAATTGTCCTGTCACCAGCTCAACCCCCTTACAAAGTGGTGTGGGTGATTTTGTTGTGACATCAGCTCCATCACCACACAAGTTAGACAAAATGTTTTTTTGTAGCAGCAGTCCAGTGGGAGAGCAGGTATGGAGCATGTCCAACTTTCCAAGCTTGTATGTGTGAGGGAGATCTGAAGTAGGATACTTAGTGGGGGAGGAGGAAGATTGGTGCAGACTAGTGTCCTACATATGTTTCATCCTGTGCACATTGGAAAGCAGCTTCTCTGTAGTAAAGTTGATTGCCAGAGATTTTGATCCTGTGTCATCTTTCAAATGATTAATTGTGCGATGTCAGTTTTTATCACTTCATCCCAACCTCCCCTAGGACATCTGTTTCCATAGTTTTTATCAGCTTTGAGTGCCTTGCACCTTTTTATACAGCTGTCATCCTCCATACGCATCACATGTCCATACCATCGTTATCTCCTCTTCTGCGCACTGCATTTAACTCCACTTATGCTCAGTTTTTTTCTCAGTTCATTGATGCTTCATCATTCATGTACTCTACTTTTCCACATCTATTGGAGCATGCAAGCTTCATTTCTTTCCAATCTTCATAGGTTCTTTGCACATAGAGCCCAGACCTCAGTACCATGCCGAATTGCTGATCAAACACAAGCATCATACAATCTGCCTATCATTTTGAGGCAAAAGCCTTTTGTAGCTAGCAGCAGTAACAGCTCCATGAACTTTTTCCATTCCCTTCTTACTTTGGCTCTGTACTTTCAGAACACCCGTCTCCATTGCTAATTTGGTCACCATGGTAACAGAAACTGTCAACTACTACAGAGCCCTTGGGTCATTTGATAAAGCTTGTTTTATGTGAGCTTTTACTGCTTACTGTTCTTAAGCATCTACCATATATAAAAGCTACATTCTTTGCTGGTCTGTCTGAGGTCCTGCTACATCTCTAGTGTATGCATAGCTTGCATTTGGACTGTAGAATGAACTTTCTACTCACACCTTTCCTGCACACTGAGTAGGACTCTGCTTTCTTTCTACTTACTAGGATTTTAGTCTTTATCAAATTGAATTTAACTTTTATGACCTGGTCCATCCGTTTGATGCCTCTATAGTTTCCTCTGTCTAATGCATTTCCTTTACACTTGTAGCAGTGAACAATGATGCTGATACACTAGCCATTGGGTATGAAATTCTATATTACTTGGTTTATGATACGGGTGGTTAAGGTGTGACCCAGTATCTCACCAACTATGCCCTACAGTTCAGGTGCTTTGCCTATCTTCATATCCTTAATTGCTGTCCCAGCACATTGGTGATATGCACCAGACCTACTTTGGCATTATGGTCTTAAAAAAGTGTGTGTGCAGCGTTCTATAGAAAGTAAAAAACTATCAACATGTGTGAGTGTGTACGTGCACATACATACATGCATGTGCGCGTGTGTGTCTGCATGCATGTGTGTATGTGTGTGCGGTGTTCCACAATCACCATTTATTTCAATCACTCTTGTGAAGATATTCACGTAACTTTCACTCATTTTTTCATTTAATCCCCAATTTAATTTTCAAAAAGGTTTCTGAGAAAAATGTTTTCACTCTCTACAAGAGGAGATGGGATAGATGTAGATGATCAGTATTCTACAGTGAAGCAAAGACAAGTACAGGTAGCCAGAGTAAGGTCACTACAGACCCCTGCACAATGACAGCAAAGACTTGAAAATGACTGGAGGAGAGCTGCTGCACACAGGGCCAATGAGTTACAAGGGAAAAACGGTTAGAACAATTATGTCAACACGATGCAATCCGCAGGAGCCAAAAGTAAAAAAAGGAAAGAGAAAAACGTTTAAAGGATGCAAGACAAAGACAAGCTGCCAGAGTTGCCAATGAGACAATAGGTCAGCGAGAGATTAGACAAAGAAAAACCAGGAGCAAACAGTTGCTGCAAGACTTCGCCAATCCTCAGAGGAAAGACGTAAGCGTCTTGATCAAGATAGGCTGAATACATTTGACAAAAGTTCAAGGGGAGTTGGAAAAGATCAGCTTTCAACTATGATCCAAAACATGATTATTCTACAGAGAGATTGATTGATATTGGAGCTATGTCAAAAGAGTGCAATTTTTGTAAAGGAAAGAAATAAGAAAGAGAAACCACCAGTGTTGTGATGGAGGAACGGTTGTTTTACCAACGTCTGGTACATCCCCAGATACTTTGAAGGCATTGCTTTTGGGAAAATCACCAAGGAGCATGCACTTCTTGAAAAACATTAGGAATTATAATTCTGCTTTCCAATTGACCTCCTTTGGTAGCAATATTATAAGAGAAGGGGGTATGAAGCAAACTTTTAAAGTTCAAGGTCAAGTATACCATCATATTGGATCTTTGTTGCCAACTGAAAGCAAAAATCCTCAATTTTTACAGCTATATTTTGTGGCAGAGCTGGCTGCATTTGTGAATGAACACGAACCTAAACTTTTTCCAGAACAACGCTGTGCATATGATAAAATTATTTCGTCAGTCAGAGAAAAATGGAGGAATTTTCTTTCTTGATGTGCCTGGTGGCACAGGTAAAACATTTGTAACAACATTGCTTCTCTCCAAGCTTAGGTGGCAAAAAAGAATTGTACTTGCTGTAGCATTGTCTGGCATTGTTGCCACCCTTCTCCCAGGAGGATGAACAGCTCATTCTGCTTTTAAGTTTCCGCTAAACCTGGTCACAAATGACAGTCCAATTTGTAACAGAAGGAAAGGTTCAGATTCACCAGAAGCGTTGCGTCCGTTGCGCCAATGCCATCTGATCATTTGGGATGAATGCACTATGTCACATAGAGGTGTAATGGAAGCTCTTGATAAAACCTTATAGGACATAAGAGGCAACAATAAATCTATCGGCCGAGTTGCATTAGTTTTATCAGGAGACTTCAGCCAGACATTACCAATCGTTCCGAGAAGAACGAGAACTGATGAAATAAAAGCATGCATTAAGTCTTCGCACCTATGGAATAAAGTACAGAAATTCTCCTTCAATACTAACATATGAGCTTTATTACATGGGGACCAATGTGCAGAACAGTTTTCAACCCAGCTCCTCCAATTAGGAAATAGGAAAGTACCAATTGATGGGAATTGTGATATCAGTTTGGCTCATATTGCTATCATGGTGGATTCCCCAGCTGAATTGAAGAACAGGGTATTTCTAGACTTAAGTAATTATTATAATTCACATAAATGGTTGCGTGAAAGGGCAATTCTTGATCCAATATTGAGACAGTAGCAAGGATTAACCATCAATTAATAAATAAGATTCCAACAGTCATTAATAAGTACAAATCAGTTGATTCAGTACTTGATGAAAATCAAGCTGTCCACTATCCAACAGAGTTCCTTAATTCTCTTGAGCTACCTCCACATTAAGAAAGCTCAAGGTCAGACTTCCAAATCTACTGGCTTGCATTTAATTCAGCCTTGCTTTTCTCATGGTCAACTTTATGTTGGTTGCCCCGGGGTGGGCAGTTTACAAAACTTTTTGTCTATGCTCTAAACCAAAAAACAAAGAATGTTGTTTACCCAGAAACTCTTACGTAATTTCCTTCAGCATATGTGATAGAATTTATTTCCCTTCATAAAAGTGGTAAATTTTGTATTTTCGTGGCAGTATCGGTAAGGGTCGGACGCCATGCTTTGAAGCATAGAGTTACCTCCCTTTATGATCTGAGTTCAAATCCCGCCGAGGTTAACTTTGCCTTTCATCCTTACGGGGTCGATAAAATAAAGTACCAGTAATGCACTGGAATAATTGCTGGCCTTGTGCCAAAAGTAGAAACAATTATTATTATCTATATATTAATACGCTTATACCTACGTACCGTACGGATGTCCGACCGTGTGTGTCACGCTTTAAGTAATATAAATAAAAGTCAAATGACGTCCGTGAGATGTGCTAAAACAATGGAAGTGGGGTGGTAAACAATCTACAAAAATCTACGGCGAAAGAAAATCAAAGAGGGTTGCAACGTTTGGAAAGGAGCGAGATAGGGGGTTATAATATAGAGAAAGGGATGGGTTATTATATATATAGAGAGAAGGGGATTATAATATATATAGAGAGAGAGGTGATTATACTATATTTAAAGAGAGGGGTTTATAATATAGAAAAAGGGATGGGTTATAATATATAGAGAGAAGGGGGTTATAATATAAAGAGAGTGGGTTATAATATAGAGAAAGGAGGGTTAAAATATATATATATAGAGAGAGGGGGTTAAATATATATGTAGAGAGAGGGGTGTTATAATATATAGAGAGGGTGGTTTTAATATATAGAGAAAGGGATGGGTTTATGTATATAGAGAGGGGTTTTTTAATATATTTAGAGAGAGGGGATTATCCATGAATTTTTTCACGGGTCCAGCTAGTGGCAGTATCGGTAGAGGGTCGTACGCCATGCTTTGACGCATAGAGTTACGTCCCTTGCCATTCTGAGTTCAAATACCGCCAAGGTTAACTTTGCTTTTCATCCTCACGGGGTCGATGAAATAAAGTACCAGTAATGCACTGGGTAATTGCTGGCCTTGTGCCAAAAGTAGAAACAATTATTATTATTATTACTATGTCCAATGTCCGTGCATTACTGACTTGTGGAGTTATGTCGAACAGCTACTGTCGCGTGTGGAACGAATCCGGCTATCGGCCGAGTCCATAGTGAAGATCGAGCCGCCACCTTCCTTAGGTCAGGAAGAGCAGGAAATTTTCCTGTCTGGTGGCAGTTGCGAAAGAGATTATATGGTGGACCAGGTTGAAAGGACTAAAGACAGACACTTTTCTCTTCGGCCAATCCCTCATCAACTTCTTCAAGTTTCACCTGGAAAGGAGGGTGAGGGTGGAGAGAGAAGTGCTGCCCCCCCCCCCCAGTACATTTGCTAAAAGGTGGGTGAATGTGGCGAGAATGGCTCGTGTGAATGGGCCTACTCTGACCATGCGCCTATAGGCTGGCTAACTTGAGGAGAGGGGTGCTCTTCTGGGTGCCCTAGAAGCGCAGGGTGGTTCAGGATTGGTGGGGTACCCGAATCACCCCAGGGTCGTCCACCCCCTATCGGGGAATTTATTTTGTTATATTTATGCATAGTTTATTTTATATTTTTATATTTTCATTGTTAAATTAGTCTTGCCATTGTGCACTTTTACTCGACCTTATTGTAAACCCCCACTGTCCCTGTCTTTGTATTGTCCCCTACATGTCGGCCCTTGTGGCTAATAAATGAAATCATTATTATTATTATTATTATTATTATTTTTTTTTTTTTTTGTATTATGAATTCACAAATGATTTCATCATGTATCCCAATTGAAGAATAAATTGAATTTAGGATAACAAATTTCTATACAATATATTTTGCTTTTTTCTCCTAATATATAAGGAACAATTTCACTCCCGGACAACGCCAGGTCTCTCTGCTGGTAACACATATAGCCATACACTATATCACATCGCTTACATAAACGTTCATATATTTGCATCATAATATTTATATTTCCATCCCTAATTTTCTCTTTTTCGTTTTCATAACATTTAGCCGTAATGCAGTTTATATATAATATCGTCTTTTTTTAAATGTATCATTGATTACTTTACTGATTACAGAAGAGAGTGTAACACAGTCTCTCTTCAATTTCTATGCATATTGTCAATTACAATATTATTTGACGTATCATATCTACATGCATATATATTTGCGTATATCAATATGCACACTACACATGCTAGCAGAAAACCACCCGAAGTTAGTTTTTCTGTTAGTTAAAGTAATAATTGATTCTTTTATTCATGCGTTTTTATGTTAAAACCTTCTAAAACTTCCCAGTATACTATTGTGTGTGCTTGTATGTATGCAGTATGCATACACATAGTACATCCACTTTATCACTGGTTACCAACCCATATAATCCACTTTACCTATATTTAAACCCTTATATTTTACCTGATCTTATTTATTAATTTAGGTAACTATTTGCTCATTTACCTCTGTATAACCCACTTTTTCTTGTTAATTCTTCACTTAAAAACACTCCTTCAGCCAGTAAGCCCAGTCAATAAATAGCCTTACACGTCACCCTATTCCAATGACCATTATGCCCCTTCTCCCCAACTCTATTCATACCCATTAACCCCCACCAACACTACATCTTTTTGACCCCTTGCCTGTAGAGATATACTTACAATTCTCTCCGCTGTTTCCATCAGAGCACTTTACTACTATGACAAATTCAACCAAAGCACTACCAAGACTACCACCCCAATGAAAAGCTTGCTGTACACACAGACAGAAACCGTTTCTTGCCGCGGTCGGGATTTTATATCTCTCTCTCTCTCTCTCTCTATATATATATATATATATATATATATATATATATATGTGTGTGTGGATAGATATAAACACACTCGATCGTGCGCTTGCATTCACTTATGTTTATTTTAAACATCCCATGCTTCACTGACATTTCATAACTGCGCATGATCAACCGGATATTGATTTCATTAAGCCGGGCTCTATGATAAAGTATATTTTAATATTATTTTCAAACGATTCGTATCTATCTTTAGAATATACTTTTTAGCATAAAGCAAACAAGTTATTGTGGCGTAGTCATATTTATCAACTATAATACGTAAAGGACGGAAGAAATACAAGGACAAAGCGGCAGTTAGAGAATATTAGTAAATGTCCTCCGTTCCATTCGACCACACAGCTGTGATTAATACGAGGTATTTTATCTTAACATTTTCTTTATTCAATCGTCTTTGCTTTGGGGTATCATTGACAGAAAATTCCTATAAACCTTCTCTTTATTGAAGAGAATGTAAAATCCAACAATCCAGCGTACCGTGTGTTTTGATTAAATAATTGGAGTAAATAAAGTGAATGAAAGAAAAAGCTTAAGTTTTCTTTTTCTTCAGTTATCCCTCCATCGAAGGTGAAGCATTCATTTTGCTTTTTCTAATGGCTAGAATATATGTGGTCGTCACACCTGCATACTCATATATTTCTCCGCTAACTAGAACATTTGTGCCAACCCATTGTTGAATTAATAGTCAATTACTGGCGAAATATGAACATTTAACACATATTTACATACCCACCCGTTATATACATATCTACACACTATTGGATGGTCGGTAACTCACATGAGTTCCTTCGCCCTTAGGTTTTATTTTTCTTCCTGCAGGGTGTCCCAAATCACCCTCCTCACCAAGCAAACTTGGTGCGGTTGCCGGTTTAGTAGCCTACGACACGACCATGTGACAGGTTGTATTAGGTTACATGTTACCAGTAGCACACAAGAATGACCTGACACTCTTCCTCCTAACAAACATAGAATCAGTAGAGGGTTGGAGGCCATGCTTTGCAGCATAGAGTTACGAGCCTTTACGGTTTGAGTTCAAATCCAACCAAGGTTAACTTTGCCTTTCATCCTTACGGGGTCGATAACATAAAGTACCAGTAATGCACTGGGATAATTGATGGCCTTGTGCCAAAAGTAGAAACAATTATTATACTTACTTTATTTTTGTTGCCAACACTGTTGGTGCTGAGCTATTATCAATAAAGCCGTCTTCACTGAAGTCTACTAGTGCTAATGAAGTTGTAACTGCTGGAAAAGAAACCTTCAAGATTTGCAGAACAATCTATGCTCGATTTTTGACAGATCTGAGGACAGAAGGATAAATAATATCCTACTTTCCTTTAAAAATCCTGCTGCCCCAGCTGTCATGATGAATGTCTAGAATCTGGTTAAGGAGCTTTCAAGAAAAAGAACTGGAAGTGTCAACTTTATTGCGGGTGAAGATCATCTCAAGACCTGTGGGACTCGTTTCAAAAACCTCCTTAATGCTCCAACTACTGCTGTAACTAATATTCCCATTAATAAGATCTTCGATGCGTTTAATAATATCAAACAAGGAGATTTCTCGCAAGCTGAAATCAACTCAGCAATTCGTTAAATGAAAAATGTGAAAGCTCCTGGTCTTGATAGCCGAGCACCAGAGTTCTGGAAACTCCCCAAGATGGAGAAGATTCCTTCAGAAGTTCTGCGATGAAACTTACAATGGCAATTGACCTAAGGAGTTGGGTATATCAAGCCTTTCTCTAATCCTAAAGAAAGGTGATCTGCGCTTCACAGACAACTACAGAGGTATATCTCTCACTCAAGTTGCTTCTAAAATATACAATCATTGTTTGCTGAACAGAATCCATCCAGTTATTGACGCAGTTTTTGTCCAAACAGGTAGATCCACAACATTTGATCTCTCTTTACGTAGAATTGTCAAGGAGCTTAAAAATTATGACAAGGAAACAGTTCTAACGTTTATTGATTTCTGTAAAGCCTTTGATTCAGTTGATTGTACCAAACGTTTCCCAATTCTTGAAGCTTATGGAATTCCTTCTGTTGTAGTTGCTGCTATTGGTGTCATGTATGAGAATGTACCAACTGTTGCTCTTGAAGGAGGGACCAACATGTTTACAATCGATACAAGTGTTTTGCAGTGTGATTCATTTCCTTGGTTCCTTTTTATATGTTTGGACTATGCCCTTCACACTGCCATCACAGATACTGATAGTATAATCATCAAGAGCCATCAGAGTCACCGTCACCAAGCTATTGTGCTCTCTGATCTTGACTATGCAGATAGCACCACACTTTTAGAAGATACAATTGAATCAGCTCAGGATCTCCTCCATCTTGTTGAGACTGCCTGCCAGGAGGTTGGTTTGTTTTTCAATGCTTCAAAAACTAAATTCATGCTTTTGAATCGATCCACTCTCGGGCCACTACATTCTTCTGATGTTTCACCTATCAAACTGGTTCAAGAATTTAATTATTTGAGTGATTACATTGACTCTAAACATGATATGACCACTAAAATTGGTCAAGCATGGTGTGCAATAAATTCACTACAAAAAGTCTGGAAAGCTCCTGTCTCATGATCTACAAAGTGCAAAATCTTCAAAGCTATGGTCGAGACTATCTTACTATAATGTTCAAAATCCTAGACTCTGTGTTGCTGACTCAAGGAGACTTGACAGTTCCTATACCATGATATGTGGTGTTCAAGATTTCGTGGCAAAGTCGTACTACCAGCAAAGTTCCTTATGGTGATCTGTCACAAGTTTCATTGAAAGTTTGATGATCCCATCGCTTGGCTCTTGCTGGTCATGTTTCCACAATGATGAACCTGCAGAGAAACTGCGTCTCTGGTCACCTTTTGCAGAGCGCTGAGTAGGATGTCCAAACATAACCATCGGGACTCTGTTGGCAAGACACTGGCCACACTGGACAGGATTTTGTTGCTGTGATGAGAAATTGGGAAGTCTGGAACAAGAACTTTGTGTATGCTTCACATTCAGTGGGGGGATGATGTAAGAAGTATAATGATTTCTAAATGAGATTAATACAAAAGAATTGAGGGTAGTTAGAGGAAAACAGATGAAATAATGAAAATAATTACAAGGCTCTCCTTTGGGGAAATGGCATTGCTCCTTATGTAGGAAAAGAATAGGTAGAAACTATATATGGTGCACTTAATACAAATCTTTGGTACACAGGATGTGTAGTGGAATAGCAGTAGACTTTGTATGTAGCAGATACACTGGGATAACTTTTTCTAATCCCTAGAAGGATCTATAGAAGTGGTTGATAACTTCTGCTACTTAGGTGATCAAATTTGCAGTAGGAGAGGTTGCTACAATAGGAACAGAACGGAAAAAGTTCAGGAGCTGGTACCTTTGCTGACAACAAAAGTTCTCTCTCTAAACAAAGGGTTGGCTTTGTGATGCCTGTGTGCAATGTTGCATGGTAATGAGACATGGGAAATAATTGCTTCTCCTTTTGGCACGAGGCCAACAATTTGAAGGGAAGGGGTAAGTCAATTAAATTGACTCTAGTGCATTACTGGTACTTTATTTTATCAACCTCGGAAGGATAAAGAGACGTAACCATATGCTACAAAGCATGTCCAATGCCCTACCAATAATGCCAATCCACCAGTTAGTTTAGGGTTAGAGAAATAATGCAGAGCATATGCGAAGGTTGGAGAGAAATGAAACTAACTTGCTTTAATGGATGTGCAATGTTAATATGTATGAATGGAAAAGCATGGTATAAGAAGAAACATGTAGTATGCCAAAGAAGACTGCTGGTATGGACATGTCATGCATATGGATGATGATCATTGGGTAAAGAAGAGCCAAGAATCCTAGTGGAAGAAAACTGCAGTTGACAGATACCAAAAAAGACCCGGGTGAAAGTTGGGCAATCTGATCTCAAAATCCTGAAGCTAGTGATTCATCATTACTATCATCACAATTTTACATCTATTTTTCATGCTGGCATAGCTTGGATGGGCTGTTATCTTCTGATGTGAGACAAGTCAAGAGAGCCACACCTAGCACATAGGCTGCATTTTGACACAGTTTCTTTGATTGGGTGCCCTTCGTAGTGCCTAGCACTTTGCTGAACCTACCGGGTGCATTTTATCTTGGCACCAGCACCACCACTTTACAAAGTGTATTGGGTGCATTTTATCATGGAACCAGCACTACCACTTTACAGAGTATATTGTGTGCTTTTAATCATGACAATAGCACTACCTCTTAGATGTGTATACTGAGTGCATTTTATCATAAGACCAACAGTAATGTTACACAATTTGCAAGTGTAACTGTAGTTTAGCAACATCATCATCATTTAACATCCATTTTTCACACTTAGATGGGTTGTCACATGTGATAAGTCACATCCAGAAACCACATCAGGCTCATGGGGATCTGTATTTTGGCTTGGTTTCTATGCACTTCCTGACACCAACCATGTTACAGTGTGGACTAGGTGCCTATTTTATGGTACCAAAACGACCACATTACAGGGTGAAGTGAGTGCTTTCTGTCATGTCACCAACAAGACCACCTTACAGGGTAACTGGGTAATTTTTGTTGTGTCACCAGCACAACCACCTTACAGTATGGATTGTGTGCTTTTGTTGTAGCACCAGAGCAGCATACAAGTTGGACTTTGTGCATTTGTCATGCCAATGGCATTGTGGGAGATCAGATGTCGAACATCATCCACCATATAAGGTGGTAGTGCTGAAGTCATGATAAAATATTCCCACTACACACTTAAGTGGATGGTGTTAGGAAGGATATCCAGCTATAGAAACCATGCTCTCAGTAATAGCTGTAGTGTGGTTATTGTTAGGAAGGACATCCAGTCATAGAAACCAAGCCATAAATGGAATGCAAGAGCAAGTAATGGTCAAATTACTAGTTAAACCTCAAAATACAAGAGCTTGTCTAACCTATGCAGGCATGGAAAATGGATGTTAAACGGTGATAATGAATCTTATGGTGTATCTGTAATCTATAAATATGTAGAAATCACAAAAGATTGTATTATGTAATTTTAATTACAAATTAAAAGGTAATCTTCAATTGTTCATGTAACTGTTTATATCAATAGTTTATCTATATAAAAATGTAGTAAAATTTCCACTGTTGAATCTCTATATTTAAAGTACCCTCATATCTTATACTGTTTCTTTATTATTTCAGAACATCAGATGTCATTGATATTAAAGAATTCTTTATTCAGATACATCATCTTTTAAATACTAAAGGAAGTCATTATACTGAACAGATATAAAAAGGGAGTGAAAAAGAAAAATTATGGAAAATGAATTATGGGAGAAACAGGTTAAGATTAAAACAGAATCCAAAAGGAATGATTATGCTGATGAGGTACTGAAAGAAATAGGAAAAACATCATACCATTGTGATGTCTCTAGTAAATTATTCTCCAAAAAATCTCAACTAACTTTTGACAGATATATTCATAGAGGTGAGAAGCTATATCACTGTGACATATGTAGTAAATCATTCTCTGCAAGTAATGACTTTTCTATACACAAATGTACAAGAGAAAAACCATATCACTGTAATATCTGTGGTAAATCATTCTATACTAATACTAACTTGACTTTACACAAACATATTCATACAGGCAAGAAGCCATTTCACTGTGATATCTGTAGTAAATCATTTTCTCAAGGAAGTAACTTAACTAGACACAAGCGTATTCACACAAAAGAGAAGCCATATCACTGTGATATTTGTACTAAATCATTCTCTGAAGGAGGCAACTTAACTTTACACAAACGTATTCATACAGGAGAGAAGCCATTTCACTGTGATATCTGTGATAAATCATTCTCAGATGGAAGTGCCTTTACTGTACACAAAAGAATTCATTCAGGAGAGAAGCCGTATCACTGTGATATCTGTGGTAAATCATTCTCTCGAAATGCTGTGTTAACAATACATAAACGTATTCATACAGGTGAGAAGCCATATCACTGTTATATCTGTGGTAAATTATTCTCTACTAATTCATGCTTAATTATACACAAACGTATTCATACAGGAGAGACACCATATCACTGTGATATCTGTGGAAAATCATTCTCTATAAATCGAAATTTAACTGTACACACAAATATTCATACTGGAGAGAAACCATATCACTGTGATATCTGTGGTAAGACATTTTCTGAAAGTGGTAACTTAATTGTGCATAAACGTACTCACACTGGAGAGAAGCCATATCACTGTGAAGTCTGTGGTATTTCTTTTTCTAGAAGTAATGATTTAACTAAACACAAGCGTATTCACACAGGAGAGAAGCCATATCACTGTGATATCTGTGGTAAATCATTTTCTGGAAGTGGTGACTTAACTAAACACAAAAGTATTCATACAGGAGATAAGTTGTATCTCTGTGATATTTGTGGTCAATCATTCTCTCAAGCAAATACTTTAACTAGACATCGACGTATTCATACAGGAGAAAAGCCATATCATTGTGAAATCTGTGGTAAATCATTCTCTGATAATACTCCCTTAACAAATCACATACGTACTCATACAGGAGAGAAGCCATTTCACTGTGATATCTGTGATAAATCTTTTTCTCAAAGTGGGGATTTGACTTGTCACAAACGTGTTCATACAGGTGAAAAACCGTACCACTGCGATATCTGTGGTAAATCATTCTCTAGAAATGGAACCTTAACTATACACAAGCGTATTCATACAGGCGAAAAGCCATATCATTGTGATATCTGTAGTAAATCATTCCCTCAAAGTAGTGACTTAACTAAACACAAACGTATTCATACTGCAGTATAGCTTTGAAAAGGAGAGAAGCCATAGCCATGTGATATTTGCAATAAAATCTTTCTCTCAAAGTGGTGATTTGACTTCTTGCAAATGTGTTCATACCGGAGAGAAGTCTTGTCATTGATATGTGATAAATTATTCTCCAAAAAATGTTTTTAGGCACATGTTTGTATTAATAAAGAGTAAGCATATCAATGTCAAAAGCCATTCTACAGAAAAATATTATATAACTAAATGGATTCACACGATTATGATATCACTATGTATGATAACCTCCCAGCACTAAATTTTATATAACTACAAATCTTTGTTGGTGAGATAATTTACCACTTTGGAAGTTTTTAATAAAATTATTCTTTCACAAAACACATTTGTTTTCCATTTAACATATTTGCAGAAGGTAGAACGAATATCATCATCATCATCATCATTTTACGTCCGCTTTTCCCTGCTTGCAAGGGTGGGACGGGTCTTATTCAGCACAGCATCTCTCCACTCGTCATGGTCCCTCGTCATCTCCACCGTGAGCTTCAATGATCTGAGGTCTGTTCTCACCACCTCCGCCCATGTTTTTCGTGGTCTACCTCTACCACGTCTTCCTTCAACTGGCATTTCCTGGCACTTCTTCACCCATCGGTCATCCTCCATGCGCATCACATGTCCATACCACCTCAGTCTCCTCTCCCGTACACTACATTCTATCCCTCTCAGACACAGTTTCTCTCTCAACACATTTATGCTGGGTCGTTCACGCACATTTACACTGCACATTCAATGGAGCATGCTTGCCTCATTTCTCTCCAGCCGTCGCATATCCTCTGCGGTTGCTGCCCATGTCTCACTACCATGCAGCATCGCGCTCCTCACACAGGCATCATACAACCGGCCTTTCGTACGCAGGGAGAAACCCTTCTTCGTCAACAGAGGAAGCAGCTCCCTAAACTTCTTCCAACCCGTCCTTATTCTAGATACTATGGCCTCGGAACACCCTCCTCCCATGCTAATCTGATCTAGGTACCGGAAGCTATCCACCACTTCTATAGCGCCCTCTCGCATTTGAAAAATGTGTCTATCAGTGCGACTTCTACTGTCTAATTTCCCTGTACATCTACTGCATACATATTTCTCCCTACCTGTTAGTTTGCCTGCTATCCCACTACATCTCTTGTGTACCCAGGACCTGCATTGTGTGCATTTTATAGAATTTATGCCAGTTCCTTTTCTGCATATCGAACATGGCCATTTCCCTGACGGAATCAGGGTTTTGTCCTCTTTTCTACTCATCAACACTTTTGTCTTAGCTAGATTTACTCTCAGAATATGTGCTGTGAAATGGAGGAAAACGTCAGCCAGACTCCTTTCAGGCAAACAGTAAAGATATTAGCTTTTCTGTATAGGTGGAGTAGGCATTTTGCTCTATGAAGGCTTCTTAATAGATAAACTCAAATAACAGATGGCAGCAACTTCATCATCCTGGCTGGTGATTTCAATATACATTCTGGACAACATGAGGATGGATACTCTGGATTGCATGGTGGCTATGGATATGGCTTAAGAAATGAGGTGGGATCAAGGTATTTATTTGTGACACTAAAACACCTTTCTCATAGAAGAATGCACTACCAAACATAAGTTAGTAACAGCAGAATAAGATGTAATCATAAATGGAGGAGGGTGTGGAAGTTAAATGACCACCCTGTTAAATATAGATTCAGAAAACCTCTTCGTGATGTATATGATGAACAGGAGGAGTTGTATGACATGGACGATTTAAAGTTTCTACAGAACAATCTATACTAGAGGCCATTGATAAGACTTGTGATTTGAGCAAGGTACCAGACAAATGAAGGGTGACCTGGTGGCATAACAACACTGTAGACAGAGCCATTAAAGCTAAGAAATAGGCAAAAAAAGAGTGGAAGAATAGGGTAACAAAAAGCAATGTTACTGGTAATGCCAGTAGAAGTTTCAGAAAAGTTTGGGCAGATGGTTAGAGCTGATTTCATGACATTGAACCTCACGGCAGAGATATAGGAATGCTAAGGGAGACAATGCTGCAAAGAACCCATCAAACTCATTCCTGCTTAGAAGAGCAGACATGAAATGATGATGATAATATATATAAAGCATGACAACCTCACTATTGTGCCATAATAAAATGAACCCTGTGCATTTGGTAAAGTGCAGGAATGTATATAAGATCCTGGTCCCCCCCCCCCCCCCCCCCCCAGCAAGTCAAAGATCCCAATTACTCTGATTAATTACTGACTTGGTTTGTAACAACCCATTAAACCATTAAACCAGGGCTGGATCAATCATTAAGCATCAAGAGAAATGAGGTACCATAGATTTACCATGGACCATATAGTGTAGATGAGCCATTGGGACCAACAACAAATAAATATATATATTAAAAAATATGCCTCGACATCATCATCCAGGAGCTAAGTTGAAACTTTGATATCTGTGGTCAGTTATTCTCATACAAATGCCTTAACTAGACATAAATGCATTTATATAGAAGAAAAACCATATCATTGTGATATCTTTAGAAAATCATTTTCTAATAAAACTCATTTAAAAGATCACATCCACATTCATACAGGAGACGGACCATATCTCTGTGGCATTTGTGGAAAATCTTTCTCTCACAGTGGTGACTTGATTCGTCACAAACACCTGATACAGGAGAGAAGTGATGTCACTGACATCTGTGGCAAATCATTTTCTAGCGGCGTTCACAATCGCATTCATACAGGAAAAAAGCTATATCACTGTGATAAATTAAGCTATAATTTGATTGGTTTATATTTTGTATATACATATATATATATATATATATATATATATATATAATCGCTTTACCATGTCGGTTGTCACAAACAGTCATGACCGGCATGGGCTGGTGTTTGGATTCTGTTGATCGATTGGTTATTGATTAGGCGATACCAGCTGATGAAGCCGCATAAGCCGATTGTGCATTGTTGCATAATATATGCAGACAGATGGTGCAGTGCACCTTACTGCTGCATTAGTGCGGCAGAAACTCAAGTCCGGGAACCTTATAGGCACCCGTTTTACGTGTGTTGTGTTGAGGCAAATAACTATGTGTATACTCTGGTAATGTATCTTACATTGCCCATGGAGTGTGCCGAGATACAACCGGTACTGGCATTGATAAATATGATGGGTCCGTCAACCCTTATATATATATATATATATATATATATATATATATAACATCATCACCCCTTCCTACCTCAGTTTGTCATCACCTCTTCCTTCCTCACTCATCTCTAGTTTGTGACAGACAAATACACAAGCATATTATATCTTAGTAGATATATATATATACATATATATTTTATATATATATATATATTTTATATATATATATATATATTTTATATATATATATATATATATATATATATATATATATATATATATATACACACATATATATATATATAAACATATATTATATATATATAAAAAAACCTGGGACGATCTGATAAATTCCTACCTTACACACTTGCACCACTCTAAGACAATGTCACTGGACTGAGATCTTTGGCGCTACGCAGTAATACAGAAGACCCGCCTTGCCTATGTACAAAGCAAAACCTACAGTCAGTAGGCACCTCTTAACCAAATATACACCCCAATCCACTACCCCTACTCTATCCTCCCACTCCCACCAACACCACCCTCTCTCTGTAAAGTTGGTACCACAACATCCAGTCCAAATAAATGAAATAATGAGATCGAGATTGTGTAGGTGTCACGACAAAAAAACACACAGTCCACGCTGTAATGTGGCTGTGTAGGTAGCACGGTAAAAAGTTCCCAGTTCCACACTGTAAATGTGGTTGGTGTTAGGGAGGGCATCCAGCCGTAGAAAACCTGCCAGATAGTCCTATATGAGCGAGACACGGTCACCCGACCAACCTTACCTCAAGTGGGACAACTCCCGTCTAACCCATGCTAAGCGTGGAAGATGGACATTAAACAACAATGATGATGATTATATATATACATATACATACATACATATTATATATATATACATAGATATTATATATATATACATAGATATTATATATATATACATAGATATTATATATATATATACATACATATATATATATATATATATATATATATATATATATATATATATATACATATATATACAATGAAAAAATGGCGTGCTGCGTTGTTACGAGTGTGATACATATGAATGAAAATAGACCGAGAAACGGTCTATTTTCATTCATATATATACATATATATTATATATATATACATATATATATTATATATATATACATATATATTATATATATATTATATATATACATATATATATATATATATATACATATATATATATATTATATATATATACATATATATTATATATATATACATATATATTATATATATATATATATATACATATATATATATATTATATATATATATACATATATATTATATATATATATATACATATATATTATATATATACATATATATTATTAGATAAAATATATACCATTTCTTCTCCCAAATAGCATAATTAACCATATAAAAAATCAATTAAACCAAGCTATAAGAATAAAGGCTCTTATGAAGAAATCTCCGACAAATAACCGAAAGTAGCCTCTTCGCGGTGGCCCCAATAGAGTATTTATCCAACATTTCGACAGCATGTAGAAACTGACTAAATATACCATCAACCATACACAATTAGGTGTAAATTCAAACTTAGAAGAAATGTGTACATACTGTAATTATATCTCTACCATGGTTTCATCCGTATTTTTAGACATCCAATTAATAGGAAATGTCCAGAGTTAGGATTCATCAGGAGACAAACTCATATATATTATATATATACATATATATTATATATATACATATATATTATATATATACATTTATACATGTATATTATATATATAGATATATATTATATATATACATATATATTATATATATATATATATTATATATTTATATACATATATATTATATATATATATATACATATATATTATATATATATATATATATATATACATATATATTATATATATATATACATATATATTATATATATATATATATATTATATTTAATACATTAACAGAGAAAGCTTTAAGCAATACTCCGACCGGCTTCCGTCTCACTCAACAAACATTAGGATATACCTTAGTATAATCCCAATTATACGTTTGGGGTGCTAACTATACGTATTTTACGGATAGCCAGTTGTATTATTTTATATGAGACATAATTAAAATACATCTCTCTTTCCAAACGATTGTTTCATTATAAGTTTTCTACAAATTGGGAAAATAATGTCCTGGTTATGTAGAAGCCTACACATAGTCCGTAGGAATATATGTAGGTGGGCACTTATAAATCATCAGTGGATGCCCGACAAATATCGATATAAAAAAAACCTTACCGATATTAATGTCCAGCGATGGTACCCCTCCGTGCTAGAATGACCGCCAAATTTGAAATTCCAGCAGTCTCACAATGAGAAATATCACACTGCCATCATTATATATGAGGAGAATAAATGGGAAAAAGATAGTCTGCCTCAAATCGATCCAATAGAAGGACCAGCGGTGCAAGTTGAAGGTAGTATAATAAGTAAGGCAATCAAAGATATGAAGACAGGCAAGGCAGCTGGACCTTTGGAGATAGTTGCTGAGATGTTGAAGGCATCTGGTGGGACACACTATGGTCACCCGTATAGTTAACCAAGTAATACAGAATGGGGTCATACCGAAAGACTGGCGTAGCAGCATCATCATTAACTGCTACAAGGGTAAAGGGGATGCTCTAGATAGGGGAAACTATAGAGGCATTAAGTTAGTTGACCAGGTCATGAAGGTCACAGAAAGAGTTATAGCGCAACTAATCAGAGAGCGAATTGATCTAGATGAAATGCAGTTTGGGTTTGTGTCAAGTAAAAGTACCACAGACGCTCTTTTCCTTGTACGACAACTACAAGAGAAGTACCTAGCTAAAAGTAAACCCCTCTACTTAGCTTTTGTAGACCTGGAGAAAGCTTTTGACAGAGTCCCCGCTCCATTATCTGGTGGGCTCTTAGA
>OZ024742.1:228247805-228250518 GCA_964016885.1 Eledone cirrhosa
GTGTTTCTTATTGGCAACATGACCCTCCCAAAGTATAACAATATCGGTTTCAACACACGTTTTCAGATAAAAAATTTTGCTAAACAAATTCAGAAACGAAATAATATATATATATATATATATATATATATATATATATATATATATATATATATATATATATATATATATATATATATATAATATATATAATATATATATATATATATATATAATATATATAATATATATATATATAATATATATATATATATATATATATATATATATATATATATATATATATATAATATATATATATATATATATATATATATATATATATATATATATATATATATACATATAGTTATGTAATAAACAACATAAGGCAATTATTCCATTTACCAGTGGTTTCTTAAAAGCAAAAAATATATATATATAATATATATATATATATATATAATATATATATATATATATATATATATATACATATTGAAAAGATAACAAGGACGATTGGTTACTCCTTCGTTACATTTATTGGTTGGTGACGCGCGTTTGGCCACTGATCAGCTCAAGGTTCGATCTGTATCGATCTTACCCGACTCTGTAATCCACAGCTCGACGGACCCCTTAAATTGCTAGTAGAAAATGAATACATATTATATGACAAAGTCAGAAGTTCATATGTTGGTCAATAAGGATTGTTTTGATTGGTGGAATAGATCATAGGGATGTTTTCACCTGTAGTGTATGTGGGGGTGGATGTGATGGTAAGATGGCGGTGACGGTCAAAGGCTGAGAAGGGCTGTGTTGTGTGTGTGTGTGTGTGTGGGTGGGTGGGGGGGGTTTCGGTAGCCAGATTGGCGTATATTTGTGGCTGATTATTGTGTGGTGTGGGTGTGGTGGATGTGTCGGTGGAGTCAAATACAATGAGGAGATACATACCTAGACACTTAGTCTGACAAAGACGTTGTATACATACACATTTGTATAGATACACACTCAGAGACACACACACACACATATATATATATATATATACACACATATACATATACGTGCGTGTACATATAGAGAATTTGGAGTGTCAGTGGGGATGGCGTAGTACATAGATAGAGGGCGGGGGAGAGCCAATGGAGATGGCGTTGTACATATAAATATACTTACACATAGACACACTTGCGTTGTTTAGGGAGGGAAGATATGTGTTGGCGATGTTAATGATTGTTGATGTATGGAGATGTTGCCCACGGGAACTCCTGTATGCAGATGATCTTACACAGAATTAGAGAAGAAATTCCAAAGTTGGAAGCATGGCCGAAAAGCAAAGGGTCTTAAAGTCAATCTAACAAAGACTAAGGTCCTAGTAAGTAGAAGGGAAAACAGAGCCTTGATTGCCTTGGGGAAATGGCCTTGCAGAGTGTGTAGGAAAGGTGAAGGTAGAAATTCCATCCTCTGTCCCAAATGCAAGCTATGGGTACACAAGAGATGTAGTGGTATCTCAGGTAGTTTAGCTAAGAATATAGGCTTTTCATGTAGTCATTACCATGGAGCAGTAAGCAGCAAACGATCACAGGAAACATGTGCTATCAAATTATGGGAACCATTTGGTAGAAGCAGTAGACAGCTTCTGCCTGGATGATCAAATTAGTAGTGGAGGTGGGTGTCTCGAAACTACAGTAGCAAGAGTGAGAATGGAATGGAAGCGGTTCAGGGAGTGACTACCACTGCTAGATACAAAAGGTTTTTCCCTCAAAATGAAAGTCAGATTGTATGATGCATGTATATGAACAGCAATGTTGCCTGGTAGTGAGATCTGGGCGGTGTGTAGAGAACTTGCGAAGATTGGAAAGAAATGAAGCTTCCATGCTTCGATGGATGTGTAATAGTAACATATGTGAATAGCAAAGCATAAACGAACTGAGAGATTAACTAGGCAAAAGAGGAATCAGATGCAGTGTGCAGGAGAGGATGTTGGTTTGGTATGTACATGTGATGCGTATGAAGGATTACAGCAGTATAAATAAGGTGCAGAGTGCTGAAAGTTGATGGAAGCCATGAAGCGGGAAGATTTTGGGAGGAAGTGATAAAAGCTGACGTTACTCAACTGCACAGGACTGAGATCTCTGGCATTATGCAGTAATACAGAAGACCCATGGGCACAGGCTGAAGCATACATATAGAATGCAACACCTTCATTTCCACCCACCTCCTTTCATAAATCTTCCATGAGCACAGACTGAAGCATATATCTGGTATGCACCTCCTTTATCCCTCGCTTCCATACACCTCCCACGTCCTAACACTCCACTCTCCATACATGCCCATATACCCACCTGCCCACACACACTTCCCACCGAAGTCCCCAGACCACACTGCAAAGTGATCGTGTATGTGACACGACAGCAAAGCGTCAAGCCCAGACTGCAAAGTGGTCGTGTAGGTGTCACGACGAAAAACACCCAGTACTGACTGTAAACGTGTTTAACGTTAGGAAGGGCATCCAGCTGAAGAAACCAAGCCAAAATCAGTTCTGTATGAGCAACATGGTCTCCAGACGTTAAACGGTGATGATGATTACACATATAGATACATATACCGATACACGATCGTGCACCAACATTCAACTATGCATTTTAAATACATGCCATGCTTCACTGACATTTCATAACTACGCATGATCAACCGGATATGGACTTCATTATGCCGCGTTCATTGATAAAATATA